>OX375878.1:84295376-84787876 GCA_947359465.1 Metellina segmentata | reverse complement strand
ACATGACACATCCGTTTTACAGGAAGTTCCCTTTCACACATCCATTCACTCACACATATCGTAATTTAGATCCTAATCAGAGGCCGATAACCCCCTGATCAGGTATTGATTTGGTATGGGAACATGGGGGACTTTGTGACCACGACCTATTTAACGTGCCCCAGCCGCCATAAGCGAACACGACGGTCTTTAGCCCGGTCCAAGCGCCAATCTCGCAACCATCAGAATTGCTGAGGACAGAACCCTTCCGATGCGAGCCCAACGCTCTATTGACTGTGCTACAGCGCCTCTTTTCCAGAAATGATGGCCGACCAACCGGTATAGTGGTTAAGGTGTTAACCTCTAGATAGGAAGGTTCCTGGTTCGAATCCGGGTCCGGGCATGGATGTTTGTAAACGTATGGTGTAGAGGCGGCTGGTGCACCTTAAATCTGTCGTGGCCGAAAGTCCTCACGTTGGGTTGGCGTGGAAGTTTGGAGAGTGGGGTGCCAGCTCAGGTGTTGCTTCGTCATCTGACCGTGGTTCAAAATTACGAGGTGTTGTCCTCGATCTTTCCCTTAAGGGGCTGATTCCGGACCGTCGTCAATAGCCCGTTGTGTTGCTCTAGTACGACGTTAACTAAAATTACCATTACCATTACCATTACCAGAAATGATGATTATTTTGATATTGTTTTTGCATCAAGGGATTCCACTACAGTGTAGCTTTCGACACAAAGATAAACCACCAGGATGGTTCGGAACACTTTAATTCATCGTGATTTTTTAAACTCTGAGTTGCGAATATGAACACAATCAGCAACCTACTGTATTTCCTGTGAAACTTCTGCCCAGTTTAGACTTTCTTGAGTATTATAATCAGAGGGCTACAGGGGTTTTAGGGTATGAGGTTTGCAAGTGAACAGCTAATATCTCAGGAGCAGCTCTGAGCTCAGGTGTGAAGGAAATAAAAACGATTAAAAAAAGAAACGGCTATGATCTTAAATTACCTTTTTTGTTCCTTCTGTATTAAAACTGTATGCCGTTCTAGGTTAACATTACACCGTCTACCCCAAAATAAGTGTGAGTTTAAATTAGTACGGAAATAGATGATACATATGTATAAAAGGTGGAACAGTAAAACATTCTATCTTGAATTCAAAGGTTTATTTTTTAGGTTAAGAATACCATATTAAGTTCAGAAACATCAGCCTTACCTAACTTTGCGTATTTAAAAACTTCCTAAATATTCAAAATCGTTCAAAAAAGCGATTTAATTTTTTTTAATGTTAAAAATAAATTGATATCAATAGCAAAGAAAAAATTTTCAATTTCGATCATTTTTGAGTTATATCAAACATATCTATATTAATAAAAATGGACTGTTTGTAAATTGAATATTTTTGTCACATTTTGAAGTTATTTATCCGTTTTGTATCATTCTAATGCAGTATTAGTGATTTCCGTGTTTGGTTTAGTCTGTCTGTATGTGTGTGCACTGACATCGTCCATACGGCAGAGAATATGTATATGAAACTTTGTATACTTGTTTGTAATTTTACATACATTCCTTCATTGATTGAACTTTATTGTGTCAGTCTGTTTGTGCATCTTCCCGTTTCATATCTATGCTTTTTTGCGAGTATTACATATAATTTAGTAATTTATTCAATATGTTTTCAAAAACTGTTTAATATATTTATTTCATAAACTTATTTAAACTTAGTAAGTATATTATTTAAAAAAAATATCTGCTTACATATTTGGGCAAGTTTCACGTTAAAGCAACTGAATAACTACTTAAATCAATCTTAATTTGGCACTTTGGGAGAAGCTGGTATGTTGGTTGGTTTTGGGTTATATGGCGCAACGGCATTTGGCCAAGCTGTACCAAACACAAGAAAGCTGGGAGGATTAAAAATAAAACGAACCACATCTCTTCATTCGAGTAATTTTAACAGTAGAGAAAATTCAAAGATCGCCCTTGACAGAAACAAACGTCTTCTAAAAACTCTAATTCCTAAAATTTGCATAAGGAGCCGTCTTCAAAATAAATTGAGCACGATCTTCAAAATTTCCAATAGGAACCTCATATTTCGACACACAATTTCGAATCTATATCAAAATTTAGCTTCAGATACCAAATTTCATGTCAATAAGTTTTACCGTTTCGAAGTTATGAGTACAGAAAGATTGGAGCTCCTAATGTAAACCAATTTTTTTTTTAAATTTTATGGATATCTTCCTAAATAATATATCTCTAGCACTGATATTTTATACCATGTTACTGTTAAACAACCCAAACAAAATCCACTTAATATTTTATTTTAAAAATAGTTTTTAGCCATGCAATAATAATAATTATTAAATTAATGTTTAAAAATATTATGAATTGAAACCTTATTATATTTTGAATGAAATAGCTTCAGAAGAACTTCTAAGATGGCCATGCAAAATTTCAGCTCATTCCGATGATTTGTTTTTGGGCTACATTAAATTTTCCTAATTGTTGCGATTTTAAGAGGCAACGAAAAGTTTAACAAACGTTTGACAAACCACAAATGACAATTTCTCGGATCGTTTGAACTTACATAGTTAATATAATAATGTAAATCTCAAATCGTGTGCACTTGCGTAATAAATGTAATAATTCTCGGATAGCTGAATAATACGTTTTAAATAGTGTTCAAATTTGAAATTCGGGTTAATATTTACAATTAATCTCGATCTACAAGTAGCGACTTTCTATTCCGAGATGATCCCTGAAATTTGCACGAACTTTAAGATTTAATATCTCAATAATATCTCGGTATAAAATGAACTTTTTTGTTTAGACTAATTTAACGATGCAGAATATGATTATGACATCAAAACAGGGTGTTTCCATTAGAAGCTTTGTTAGTGCAAATTTTGATATGAAGACCCCTTTATGTAATTTATTTTGGGATTTGAATTTGTAGAGAACGTTATTCCCAATTGAATGACATCTTTGAGTTTTGCTCTGGTATGAATAGTGCTCGAAATAAAGGATGTGGTACGGTTTTTTTCCGAGACTGTACATTGAGCATTGCAATTACTCTAACTGTATTACCAGAACTGCTAAAAAAGCAATTGTTTTCAATTCCCTTTGAAATTTTGGTTTAAAAAGTTGCTTAACCTATGCTTTTTTAAATATTTTAGTTGTTTTATTAATTTATCTCTGATTTACAATTGAACGATATAAGCTTACCAAATGGAATTAATTTGATTTAGATATACACTACCCTACAATAATGGACCGGACAACAAGATATGATGGTATAAGGGAAAGAATACATGCTTTAATAGGGGGATGGTCCCCCACGTGCTGCAATTACACTAGCAACCCTTCTGGGAATACTTTCAACAAGGTTTTGATACACAGCTATGGGTATTTGTGTCCGTTCCTGCTGCAAGAATGTCGCCAGCTCAGCTGTAGATTTCGGACGTGGTTCTCTGGCCCATAAGCGTCGCTCTAACTCGTCCCACAAATGTGCTATGGGGTTTAGGTCGGGTTTATGAGCAGGCCAGGGAAGACGTTTTAGATCCATATCTTGATACCACTGCTTGACAGAGGCTGCAACATGACATGAAGCGTTGTCGTCCTAGAAGTAACGTTCGTCCATTCTATAAAATTGCCAGAGCGTAGGAAGAACCTGATTGTCCAAAATATTCATGTAGGCGTCGGCGTTCAATTTACCAGGAACAACAAGCAAAGGTCCCAGGCCATACCACGAACAAGTAGATGGATTGGTGCAAATTCGCTAGTGTACGGTACATTAGTGTAGGGTAGTGTATACAAACTATTATGTGAAAAAAGTGTTTGACGATACATCAAAAATTAATGCTCATCAAACCTAACATTTTTGCTAAATTTATCAATTTTTTTGACAAGGTTTTATGTAATACCATCCGAATGATTAAATATTTTTTGGACTAAACTTTATACATAAGCTTTTAAGTAGAAAACACTCTGTTAAAATTTCACGACAACCGGATCATAACAACAAAAGTTGTTTCAAAAGTCCACTGTACCCTTTAGTTCTTAAGAGTATCAACATAAACATAAATTAAAATAAAAAATCCCTGAGAAATACTCACATATTGTTAGAATAATAAACTATTATTTGTATATTCCTTTAATGTATGGTATTTTATACACACAGACATTATTTGACACTGACAGAGAAACTATATTTCCGTTTGTGATCTTAAATTTAGGAAACACCAAAAAGGCCTAATAAATAAACAGTATTTCATCACTATTAAAAGGATCAAACAAATCCAAAGAATCGAGAGGGAAAGTTTGAAGATTAATGAAACTTATTCAACAGAAGAGAATCAATTAAGAATTTGTGATCGTTCTCCCAAAACTGCTAGTTTAAAAAATAAATCTTAAAATTTTCTATTTAGCATCCAGGAAAAGTACTGAACATTGTTGGTCTCTCTTTTAGACAGAATGACAGTTTGACGACAGCGCCAAATAAAAAGACAAGAGCGAGGGCGAACTTGTTTGTCACATACGAGGGAACCAAAACAAAAAACAAAAAAAACAAAACAAAAAAAACTTGGTGATTTGGGACACCGTATTTTGACGACCGAGTCATCAAACACGCTGCGGGAAGGCGACGAGAACGTGACTTTGGTTAGAAAACATTGTCACCCCAACGGGTGACAAAATGTCCTCCCCCAGTTTCGGACACTAGAGCGCGCTTTATTCTCCCTCGCTTGGAATAAAAATAACCTGGCTTCTATTCCGAAGTTTGTCGTTTTATCCACAACTCTAAAAGAGTTTACCCGCCTTACTTTCCATAAACTTTTAAGTAGTTGAGGTACAGATGCTTAATAAACTTTAAAATGGTGGTCAGAAATTAAAAAGGGGATTTAATCCTACATGATGGGGGAAGGGGGCGAATGTGCTTTTCAGTTTTAATTTTCCGAACATTCAATAGCCGACCAACCGGTATAGTGGTTAAGGTGTTAGCCTCTTGATCGGAAGGTTCCTGGTTCGAATCCGTGTCCGGGCATGGATGTTTTTAAGCGTATGGTGTAGAGGCGGCTGATGCACCTTAAATCTGTCGTGTCCGAAAGTACTCACGTTGGGTTGGTGTGGAAGTTTGGAGAGTGGGGTGCCAGCTCAGGTGTTGCCTCGTCATATGACCCTGGTTCAAAATTACGAGTTGTTGTCCTCGAATCTTTCCCTTAGGGCAGTGTTTCCCAAACTTTTGACATATGTGTACCCCTTCTATAATTTTCGTAACGCTGAGTACTCCTCGCCAAAAAAAAAATGGATGTATTTTAATAACAATCAAAATGTATTTTTTTCTTTTTTGTGACATGCACAATATAATAAGAAAAGAGAAAAAAAATTATTCATAATAAAATATAAATAAAAGTTATATTATAAATAACGTTTATTTGGATCAATGAGAAGGATGAAATTGTTTGTGCCGAGATAACAGATCGTCATAATTTGGTTCCCTGGTTGTTAATTTTAATCTGAGATGTGGTTCCACGTCCAATAGTCTGTTCCTTTTTTTTCGACTTAATGTCGGCAAATGCTGAAAAAGCAACTTCACATAAATATGAAGTTGGAAAAGGCAAGATGCAACTTAGAACTTTTTCTGTTAAAACCGGATACACAGATTGCATTTGTAACCAGAATGTTGTTAAAGTATTCTCCTTATGTTTATTTTTCAAGAATTCGTCTGAAGTCAATTCCTACAATTGCTCTTTTTCCGCATGCGATAAATCTTCTGGCATGGATGTTGTGTTAATGTTAAACGGATATCTTATCCATTCAATATTTTTGGTTAAATCAAGGAAATAGTTTTTCAAGCCCACTTGCAAACTCTCCAAATGCTGTGTTATGTATTTCAAAGTATCAGCATCAATTTTAGTAATCGAACTTGTTATAAACTCATGAAGAGAGGGAAACGAGTCTACTCCTCCATTACCAACTCTCTTTTGCCATAACTTTAGTTTTGTGATGGCAGCGTTCACTTTATCTTTAACGTGAAACAATGAAATTTCTTTGCCCTATAACGATAAGTTGAGGCAATTTAAAACATAGAATATATCTGCTAAGTATGCTAGTTTACAAAGCCATTTCTAGTCATGTAAACAATATCTCAACTCAAATCTATCATTAAGAAAACATTGAAGCTCATGTCAAAGCTGGGCATGTCAGGCCGCTTGCGCCCGACGGAGGGTTAACGAAGTAAGTTGTTTCTGTAGCGAAGTGTGGTACATTTCCGCCGTGTCACTCCGGATCATATCACTCCTCACAAGACTGTCTTGACTTGACTCATGAGAACGTAAGGCGCAGCTAAGCACAGTGCAGTGCAAATCTCCCACCAAACTCCAGTGCAACGCGTACCCCCACCAAAAACTTCCAGTACCCTTGGGGGTCCGCGTACCACACTTTGGGAAACACTGCCTTAGGGGATTGATCCCGGACCGTTGTCAATAGCCCGTTGTATTGCTCTGGTACGACGTTAATTAAAATTACCTTACCTTTCCGAACATTTAATAAAGTTGAAATCTAGTTTAATTTAGGCCTCGTTAGCCCAGTTGGAAGAGCAACGGATTAGCAATCGCAGGGTTGCGAGTTCGAAACTCGCACCAGCTAAAGACCGTCCTGTGAACGGTGGCTGGTGCACATTAAATCTGCCGTGGCCTCAAAAGTTCTAACGTTGGCGTGGAACTTTAGAGAGTGGGGTGCCAGCTCAAGTGTTGTTGTTGTTTCTTATGCCTACACTGGCAGACCAGAGGAGTGCCAGACCCGTCGAAGACGGCAAGAGGCGAGGGGGGTGCGCCTTCCATGTTATTGAGCCCCATTGGGAGGAAGTCCGACTTTGCTTCGACATACATGACACATCCGTTTTACAGGAAGGTCCCTTTTATACATCCACTCACACATATCGTAATTTAGATCCCAATCAGAGGTCGATAACCCCCTGATCAGGTACCCCCAGAGGTATTGATTTGGTATGGGAACATGGGGGACTTTGTGACCACGACCTATTTAACGTGCCCCAGTCACCATTAGTGAACACGACGGTCTTTAGCCAGGTCGAAGCGCCGATCTCGCAATCATCAGAATTGCAGGCTCCGCCGAGGACAGAACCCACAACCCTTCTGATGCGAGCCCGACGCTCTACTGACTGAGCTACCGCGGCTCTAGTTCAAGTGTTGTTCTCGTTATTTGACCGTGGTTCAAAATTAAGAGGCATTGTTCTTGATTATTTCCCTTCGGGATTGATCCTGGTCCATCGCCAAAAACCCATTGTGTTGCTCTAGTGTGATGTTAATTAACTATCTCCCTACCTAGTTAAATCTAAAATTGTGAGTTGTAGGCACGGTTTCGGTTGATATTGGATGTCTTGTGTCTGGCGCAGCATGGCCAAATATGGTACTTGTGCCATAAAATCCATCAATCAATCAATCAACTAAGTTAAATTTAGCTCGTCTTGATCTCGTCATCTGATCGTGGTTCAAAATTAAGATATTTCCCTTCGAGATTGACTCTGGAGTCTGGACTGCCGCGAATAAATCGTTGTGAGAGATAACACGTTGCTCCAGTGTGACGTAATTCGACTATCTATCTTCCTAGTAAATTTTTATGTTAAGGGGACGCAGTACCTAAAAATCACTCAAAGTATCGAAATTTTTTTTATTGCTTTAAATTAGAGCTATAACCTTTCTAAATAAGTGTGCAAAATTTTAAACTCGTAACTGCATTAATTAAAAAGTTATAGACACTTTTCTGATCCAAGACACAATAAAAATTACGCGCTTCGAAGTAGGTGTGCGACCTTCAGAGACGAAATTTTTAAATTTTAATTCAAAGTGTGTTGGCAAGAATATAACGAAGATTCCTGGTGCTTTTACCAAGCTGCATTGGCTCTTGGTATAACTCTTGGTTCGCATATGAAGCATATTAAACGAATATATATCAACATATCAACGAATCGCATTTTGCAAAAATACTGTCAATTTACCAAAGGCTTGCTTCAACTGAACTGTTACAACGTTCTGTAATGTGTACCTCACAAAACTCTAATGTAAACATGCACAGTGCAATATGGAGTAAGTGCTCAAAGCAAAGTTGTGCATCACTGCAACGTGTTACGATTGCTGTTTTTGATGCTATCACATAATTCAATGTGGATACTCTAAAAGATATAGAAGGTTTTCAAAAAGAAAACAATCTTTCATTTAGTGTGCATTCTAAACATCTTGCTATCTATAAAGACTATCCTAGAATATAGTTAAGAAATAGAAAGAAGACAGCAGTTTATTTACTAGCTCAGAATGAAATTAAAACTGCACGGCTGCAAAGACAAAACATTCAACTAAAAAAAGAATGAATTTTGAATTAATCTGGCTACTTTTAAATATACACACTGTTTAATGCCTTTTCAATTATATTTTTAATTTGTGTAAAGTTATTAAAAAATTGGATACTAAAAAAATTAAAATTCAAAACTGGAAAATTATGTATTGATGAATTTTTGAGTTCACGTCGATAACGAAATGTTTTTAAACTTCAACAAAATAACTTATCCTTACGGGTTATATTTTAGTTAAATAGATTTAAATTTGAGTGAAAAATGCTTTGAATTGCTTTAATTGGTATGGACATCAACATATTAAGTCCAAATAGCTCTGAGTTTTGTAAATAATTTTTTATACGGGTTTTAAAACTTTAAAAGCATTTTTCTCAGCTTTGGTTTGTTTGGCACTATAAGGTATTCAAAATACTAAGGCTTTTTATGTATCACAGAAAAAGTTTCCAAACTTTTTACACTTATTTTTATATATCTTTAGAATAAAACTGTGTATGGATTTACATCTAAGTGCTATATTTATTTTTTTTAGAAATAGTTAAATATAAACATTTTTATTTTCGGTGGTTTTTGTATCATTTTAGCTTTAAAAAATTGTATAAAATTAACTGTGTTTTTTATTTAAAAATCCATACACAGTTTTGTTAAGTATATTTGAAATAAAGTTGAGAAAAAAATTTGAAGCAAAAAAATAAAAATTGAAAGAGTAATAACATTTTTAAAAAATTCAAAAAAATTTGTAAAAGTTGATTTTTAAAAAAAAATTGCTCATTTGACAAGATTTTTTCTTCTAAAATCAACTTATTGCTTACAAAACAATAGACAAACAACAATATTTTAATTCTAATATTAAAATTGAAGAAAATTTTAAAAATGGTAATGCCGTCCCCTTAAATTCCACATGCATCAAAACCATAATATTCTAGAAAAAAAAATAATTGAAAATGAAAACTTTAATTTTGAAATTGAATCGTTCAGCCGAATAACGGCGTATATTACACCTCATATAGAGGAGAAAAAATCACCCAAAAAGTATTTCTGATATCAATACTACAGGATTAACTCTCTCGTATTCCATTTACCGTTTTGTAGCGTTGCTCCAGAACTACGCAAGTTTTATTACGTATCTACCTATTTTAATATGATTTATATTGCAGATGTAGGCACATTCTGAAAGTCAAAATATTCTAAACAAATAAAAGAATTCAAAATGGGGTTTTGTTTTTCTATAATTGAAGCGTTCAGCCGAATAACGATCTATGTTACATATAATCAATTTCATAGAGGAGCAAAAATCGTAAAATACTACACTTACTGCCAAAAGTTAAGCACGGAGAGAAAAATGTTAACTTCCAGAAGCCAATCTGAATTTGAGAGGTTGCAATTTGCTGCAGAGGTAGATGGAAGTATGCAAATGTGTTATGTAACAGCCAATCACGGTTTCGTGTATAGAAATATGCAAAAAAGACAGTTGTATAAGAAGCCAGCATCGTGAAGGGTTAGAGGAGTTGCATGTAAGTGCTGTAAAAAGTGTTTATAACTTTCGTACGATTAGTTTTCACAACAGACGTGTTTTTATGACTTCCAGAAGACGAATAGCAGATAGTGAGCGCTAGCGTTCTGTGGGACGCCTTGAAAAAAGGCAATCAATCACTGATGTTGCTCTTTTCTTCGGCGTTCATCATTCCGTCATTTCACGATTATGGAAACAATTCCAAACAAGCCAAACAGTTGTCCGAAGACCTATGGTCGTCCGTCCAAGTGTTACGAACCCCGAAGATAGATATATTGCTGTTGTAGCGAATCGGAATCGAAGAAAGATCACCACACGTGTGACATCTATGGTTGCAGCGTCCATTGTTAAGACGATATCTGCCACTACTGTGAGCCTAGGGCTATACATGTAGTGACTGTACGACCGGGTACCACGAGTTTGTGTTCTTCTTATCCGTCCAATCCAGAGGAGCACGATAAAGTGATGTCCGCAACATTTGAATTGGTCTGTGTCTGATTGGGCTAATGTTATGTTCATGGAAGAGTCGAGATTTGCCCTGGAGCCAGTTGACAAACGTGCAAGGGTGTGGAGAGAACAAGGCTCGCGCAATCGGCCCCAGAACATCATAGAGTATCACGCATTCCGAGATGGAAGCATCAAGGTGTGGGCTGGGATTTCGTTGGGATATCGCTTCGACCTGCACATCTATAGACGGGGTTCTGTGACGGCTGTCTGGTATAGGGATGAAGTCCTAGAACACACTGTGAGATTGTACACTGCAGCAGTTGGTCCATCTATTGTTTTAATGGTTAATAATGTGCGTCCCCATAGAGCTGGCATCGTCGACGACTACATGGAGACTGAGGGGATTGCGCGTATGGTTTGGCCGGCGTACTCGACCGACCTTAATCCCATTGAAAATCTTTTAAACATCAATTTGTTAATGACTCTAGTATGATTTCATCTCATAAGTTATGAAAATTCAATATTGTTTTCATCTTTGTATTTAATTCTTTGTTTTGTTTCATGCATAAACCTATTTGCTACTTTCCTGCTGAATTTCGTGTCAATCAAAGCTGTGCTTGTCGGGTTTTTTCGCATTTTACCTTTCGTACTTAACTTTTAACAGCGAGTATATTTCTGATGTCAATGCTACAGGATTAGTACCCTTATTCCATTAGCCATTTTGTAAATTTAGCTAAGTTTGTTAAAAGATTGACATCATATGGGAAATCTTTAGCATTTAATGTAAGTATAGAAAACTATAGTGGTATAAAAGAAAGAAAATTATTAAACGAAATCATAACAAACATGAACGTATACACGAACTCTCCATATAAACAAATACGAGTCTTGTATCGGAAAGCGGGTAGGTTAATTATGTTTTCAAATAAACCTTTGTTTTAACACCCGAGTAATTGATTTCATAATATTAGGTACTGACTCAGGACCATTTATTGCTTTCCTTTCAAATCAACTGTTGGAATCTATAATATAATAGATACACAGACCATTATTCCATTAAAATCACATTTTTTCAAAAATATTGCTCGTAGACCGATTTTTGGTCGACCGTTTCAATTTGCAGACGATTCTTTTAGTCTCAAGAAAATGAGAAAAGAAGCTACAAAATTTAATAAAAATATGAACGAATCCTACAAATCTCAAATTTATAAGCCAATTATGTTTAGATATTTTCAATATTTTGTTTGTAGAATTCTTCTCTCGTAAAATTTACAATTTGTAGTTTGTAACATTTCTCTAAAAAGCCGTGAGGTTAAAAATATATCTGTCAGTATATTTTTCCATTTTAAAAAGTTCAAGACTTTATCTTCGACTATATAAGTGTAGAAACTCATTACCTGATATTTTTTCAGTCTTTAAATGCTTATTTTTATGATGAAAAATAAACAGTCGCATTGTGTAATCAACTCAATAAATTTGTACACTTGGATTTGAAATACTGAATTTACAAAAAATATCCGCATCTGCAGTATCCTTAATCAATAATAGCCTGTATTATGCGTAGTATCAAGATCTTATATCTCTCTATATTAAAAAAAAGTTACCGCCGCCGCCGCCGAAGAATTGAAATTTTTGTTGTTTAGCTCCATTCTTAGACGGTTTCCCGAGAAAGTACTGATCGGAAAAATATGAAATTAACATGCTTTGTTCTTCATCGTATTCCCTGGATAATTATTAAGATTTTTTTCCGATGCGGCTATTAGTTTAGGTTTTATTAAGTGTTAAAGTTGAAGAAGTGAAATTTCTTCCGCGAGTGAGCAAAACACATTCAAAATTTCAGTCTTTAGTCGTGAGTTTTTTTTAAGAGTACCTCTCAACGTAAATTTTTGCAGCTCGTCGAGTTTTTTTTGAAATTTAAATGTGGTTCTTGATAATATTTTTTTGAAATTCGGGAAAAATCGGGACATTTTTGTTACTTTTTTTAAAAACTGCCGTATCTATATCTAATTACTATTAGTTTTTAATTTTTAAAATATCGCAGTATACCTCAGAATATACTCTTTCTTACGGTACTATTATTTTTGAAATCGGTTAATAATTAAATTGGATGCGATCAAAAGTTCGTCATACAAAATTCGGAATCTTCGGATATTTTCGCTACGTTTTGTTAAAACCGTTATGTCTACGGCAAAAACCATTATTTTTTAAATTTGAGAACATCACTGAATACACTACATTACACTCTTTCTTATGGTACAATTATTTTTCAAATTGGTTAATAAACAAAATCGATGCAATTAAAAGTAGGTCATACAATTTTCGGAACTTTCAGATCGTAACTTCCGATACAAAACTAAAATGGTCATATCTATATAGTATTACTGTTAGTTTTTAATTTTAAAAATATTGCAGTATACCTCACAATGTACTCTTTCTTACGGTACAATTATTTTTAAAATTGGTTCATAAATAAATTCGATGCAATCAAAAGTTGGTGACACAAATTTCGTATTTTTCAGTTCGCATAGCTGGTTCCGCAAACAGCAGTGGGTTGCATTTTCTACTATCGGGTTTGCCAGATATCAAATTTATCGTAGCAACAATTGCCATAAAAACGATTTCTTTTTATTTGGCGAGGAAAAAGGCTCGCTTTTTTCCCTCTGTTCTCAAGACAGTTTACCGACAAAGTACAATCGTAAAGTTTTGATATTAACACTGTTTACTTAAAATTGTACAGGGAACAAGATACAGAAGATTTTTTACTGATGCGGCTATTAGTTTAGGGTGCATTAAGTGTTAAAGCAAAAAAAAGTGAAATCAATTGCGAAAGAAGTATTGGTTTGAGAAAGCAAACCAAACGGGATTGCGTAGCAATCCCCGGGGTCGGCGAGCGTAAGCGAGCAGGGCGCGAAGCCCTCGCTGTGACGTCATGTACCGGAAAGTGAAATCAGCATAATACGAATTATTCATAGTTTCACTCTGTGAAAGGAATGTTGGTTTGCGAAGCAAACCAAATGACATCTGTGAAAGGAGTGTTGGTTTGCGAAGCAAACCAAATGGGATTGCGCATCAATCCCCGGGGGTTGGCGAGCGTAAGCGAGCAGGGGGCGGAGCCCCCTAGTTTTGTAAAAGAATGTAGTAGTTTTGAGACTTCTAATCATTGGAAAACTTAATACGTGTGTACTAAGGGGAGTCTCTAAGGGGGAGGCAATTCTTTAAGGATATCTACTTAGGGATATTTTAAAAGTTGATTCTGATTGATGAATAAGTGTGAGAAAATTATATATTATGTGAAATTGACAAAAGTGTGGTTAGTATTTAAGATTAGTTATCAAAGAACAAGCATATCTTTACAATTTGGTGGCAATTCTATTTGAAAATATTTATCCTACAACTATACAATATCGTTCTTGCATCTTTCAAAGTGGCTCGAAAAATTTAACGTTTCGCTACTTAATTTATGAAATTGACTTAAGTGTGTGTTTTAGATGGGTTATCAAATAGCGAGCGACAACATATCTTTGGAATTTCGTGGCATTTCCACTTAAAATTATTTATCATACAAGTTTAAAGTCTTTCTTGTATCTTTCAAAGAGGCTCGAACCATTTAATGTTTCGCTCTACACGATAAGCTACTGCGGGGGCATGAATGCTTAATTTATCGTCCGCCGGAGCAGTTTTTGTCTCCAAGTGGAATCGCAGAGGAGATTTTCTTTGACTCGTTCATCCTAACCCTAAAGATGGCTCTCTCTATTGCCAACGATGGTAGGCTGTAGTACATAAAAAGAAAATTGCCGATCGTTTGCTACCTTTTATGTGGAACCATTGCAGTAAAAGCGAGACCAAAAACAAAACGACTCCCCCCAAAAGAACATTCGAAATTGTTGAGGATTGGGCCTGAATCGACTCTGGTCGTTTGGCGGTAAACGACCAATCGCCGCGACATTCGCCCCTTTAAACTATCCACTCCCCATCCAAGGAGCTTCCTCGGAATGAAGCTAGGAGGGATTGAGGATGGAATGGAAGACACTCCCTTCCTTTGATCCCTCCACCCCAACCAGCAGCCCCTGCTTCTCGACGCAGCCTCCCTCCTCCAGGATTTAGTGCGGGGAGAGCGCAGACATTAAAGTTAAATAATGGCGCCCGGTACTGGCTTTATCCTGAATTCTAATTGCAGCTTCAAGGAGAAAGAGCCAAGGAGTTCCTTGAAGAAAAACGGCTTTGGGAGGAAGAAACCCGACAAATGGCTCTTCATGACGATAAAACTTTTTTGTACCGGGGTTTCTATTTCACCTCTCTCCTACCTCTTCCTTTTTTCGTTCTTATGCCTTTAGTTCTTATTGCAGCAGATCTCTCTTAGGAAGGGTGGAAGGAACCATTGACGCACGATGTCACGTAGGGTGGAGGAATATTGATCATCGGGTCTAGTGGTTGAAGTCTGTCTTGGAGTCTTTTGTTCTAAGGCCTGGTGATGCTTCGGGAAATGTGACCTCTTTCCTAATGCGAGATGGAAATGTAGATGGCTTATGATTTAAGCTAAGGGCATGTCGAAGATGCTTGCTTTTAATGGCCAAAGTAGAGGTATAAGTTGGCGTTGCATAAGTGTGTGTTTACTTCTTTTTATAATTAAACAGGTAGACTAATGGCATGAAAATAGTAAAGGTATAAACTATGAAAATACGACTGTTCACAAAGGTAGTACTGAATCGTGTTTGGATAATTGGAAATTTTTTTTCCTATTTTTGTGTTTAAAGACAGAATAATTGTCTACCATCGCTTGACAATATATTTTATTATTTTATTTCAAAACCACGTGAGGCAACTGCCTTCTATCTTAACTATAAATCTCAAATTATATCGCTGTCACAAAGCCAAATATCTCAATTACTTAATGATGCATATAAGGTGTGTCGAATACATTTGAACTGCAAATCATACATTTCTCATTGGGTAGAAATCAGGATATGTCATCTGCAAAACCTTCATTTATTATACATGCAATAGAAACTAACTAAGGTATTTTTATAAAATATTTACCACTTGATCAAAAACCTACCCGCCATTACAAGCACACTTGTATTTTTATTCTGATTCTTAAATGACATGCATCGAAAAAGACTGATTAATTTGTTGTTCTTTCTGCATGTTACACTTACATATTCTATCAATACCAGTTTTTCGAACATATGTATCAACATTAAGAACAAGAAAAATTTACTATTATCTTAATAAAAGATTTTTATGAACTCTCGCATGTTATGTTATCATGAAATGATAAATTTTATTCTTTGATGGAAAAAATGAATGTTATACGTTAATCTTTCCAAGTAGAGTTTTCTTTTTCAAGAGCGTGGTTTCTAGTTTGTAGGGTTTGTTGCTTAACCCTTAACTGCTGTGTCACAAACCGTCTAGCAAATAGTGTGGAGGGGTCTCTCAGACCTCGCTCACAAAAGTGAGTTTAAAGTTGATTAATTTAATATATTAATTAAATATTCTTTAGATAATTATTAATTATACACTTTAAAATTAGATAATTCAATTCTAAACATAAAATACATTTTATATTACTATACAAGTTAAGTAGATTCCATGTCTCTTCAGGCTCAGCTTTCGGACCTAATTTTGCAGGACGTTCCAACCCTGGAAACTAAAACTATGTAGTGTTTTGGTGTTATAACGGCACAATTAGGTTCCCTCCAGGCATCCCATTTGAAGTTATTTTTTCCGTAGAAATATTCTTATGAAGACGCACTTGAAATGTCTTCATCTGCCTAAATTTCCGAATCCGCTTCGTGTTCGCTTTCAATAATATTATCCGAAAGTTCACTGTTCCAGTACTCTATTTCCGACCAATTTTCAACCATATCCTGAATTTCTTTTTGTGTAAGATACACAGTTTTTTTTAGTAAAGTTTGTTGCCCTTTTAGGCTCCCTGCCGAATTTCCCTACTCCAATTTAGACGATTTCATTCAACAAGAACGGTAACGCAAATACTGTGAAAGGGTCTAAGAGGCCACGCGGGAAATGCAAATACAGTAAGATCCCGTTACAACGAATACCGATACAACGAAAAATCCCGTTATTACGAAAGTCATGGAAGTCCCCATCCGAAAAGCAATGAAAACAATGTTAAATAAATCTCAATATGACGAACTGATCGATTTTTGAAAATCCCGATACAACGAACTGCTTGTACAGGTAAAAATATGTTTTCTTTTCATTGTTCACTCAACTGATAACAAGCATGCGGTTTCTTTAGATTCAATGAATTTCGTTTTAGTCGGGCTGAAACCAGCTGCCAAAATAGACTGGTTTTCTAAGAAACAAGCAGAAATTTGTCACTGTCGTAACCGTATTTCCCGCCTAATTGCACGACAAAACTTCAGCTTCTTGACCAAGGCATCATCAGAGCTGTAAAATCACGCTACATAACCTTTTTTTTTACGTTAAATTCTATGCAATTTGGAGAAAAATATTCAAATAATTCAAAGAAAATGCAACGTGAAGGAAGCTAGAATAGATATGTGGATCTTGGGATAACATCAGTCAATCAACAATAACAAGCTGTTGGAAACATATGATGCAACCACAGCCAAAGACGGCAATTCAGTTTTAGAAGAATTCGACTTGAAAGATGAATCAAATACGCACGACATTCAGCAATCTGAGTTGGAGAAAATTTGGAACGCTAAAAAAAAATAAAACTTTGGTTCCTGACAACGTGTATTTGAAAAATTATCTCAGTGTAGAGGGGGGGGGAAACAACGTTTCAACATGTTATGAACTGACCGAAGCAGACATCATCCAATCCATTAAAGACAGCTAAGATGAGGCCAATGAAAGTAGTGAAGATTAAGAGGCTGTGGTTGGAGATGATGTGCGCAATGTCACTTCTTCAGAAGCCTCAGCAAGTTTGGAGACAATGCGGACATTTATTTCGTCACAAAGCAATGTGCCGGACTTCATCTTTACAAACATTCACCAGCTGCAACATTATTTACTCTCAAATACAACAGCAAACCTTGTTCAGAAGAAAATCGCAGATTTTCTGAAATAAAGTTTTGTTTCCTCGCATTTTGTTCATTTAGGATTAATGTTTCCCAAAAGAGGTAAGTAAATTTTTTTTTCAGGTTTTAGAGAGAAAATGCTATAACAATGTATTTATTTGAAAAATTATTTTTCTCTGGCTGATTTCAATGAATTGTAATAAACTTTCTAATTGCAGTAGCTAATCATAGTGTTATATGTAGTCTTCTTTCGAAACAAAAGCCAAATTTACGTATTTGAATGTTTTTTTAATTCGAATTAGCAAAATTTCGTTACAGCGAAATTTCCGTTAGAACGAAAAAATTTTACGGTCCCGTGAAGTTCGTTGTAACGAGAACTTACTGTAGTGTAAAACACGAAATAGTTGGGGCAGCCAAACCAGTCTTGGAATGTGGATTCAGTAGGACGTAGTAGGAAGGTACTGAATAGGACAGTGACCAATATTCACTTTAAGGGGTGGAAGCGATCTGTCAAAAATGACTCGGGGTCTGTGAGACATATGACAGCAGTTAAAGATTAAAGAAGCCATACAACGCAATTTTGAAATTAGTGTGCGACTTATAAAGTGACAAAGATAAAATTTCAAACAATTAGTGTAAACTGTCTGAAGTAACAAAGATAAAATTTCAAACAAGTAGAGAGAGAGAGAGAAAGAGAGAGAGAGAGAGAGAGAGAGAGAGAGAGAGAATGATTATTTCTTTACGAGTGCCGTGCATGATCTACTTTGGCCTTCAATTCAACATGACGGATTTCAATTTCTTTTTCTCCCATCTATAACTTCTCCTTCAGCTCGCACCAAAATCCCATCTCAAGAAGCTTCGTGAGTTATGATTATTTTATTCTTATTTTCGGTTTCCAAATAAATACAAATGAGAAAACTCCGTTCGTCCTTCAGATTTCGCCCAACTCTTCAAACGAATCCCGTCTCCATTTTCTCGACCGAGCGGCGGTGTCTGAAAGACGATGGTCTGGGAGTTGGACATCAATTGAAAGGGTGCGAAGACAAGATCGGTGACATCAGCCACTTAGAGCTTATTTCATGAATTATTCAGGGCTGCGGGATGGGGCAGAGACCGCGGTCGACCCCCAAACAATAAAAACGATAATCTTTCCATTAGGCTGATTTAGGGGAGGGTTTGGAATCGGCGGCATGCCGTATCGTCACGGTAAAGAAGAAAAGTGGTCTGAGGACGGGGATAGAGATATTTAGTATTTTGGTTGGGTGCGGGGGTTCAGAAAGTGTGCGTTTACGTTTCGACTAATCACAGTATTGCTTTGTTATATTGCTAAAGGTTCACAGTGTGATTCTGGTGGAAGAGAAATTATCACCTGCATTTAACTTTTCACAGTATTGCTTTTTGTCTATTGTTATGGCAAGGAAGATGCTTACTTCGCCATCTGGTTTCGTAGGTTTCATTCTGATTTTAGAGACGTTAATGTCATCCTTTTAACTTGTCACAACATTGCCGTTTGTCTATTGTCATGGCACGGAAGATGCATATTTCGTGGTTTACTTTCTGATTCTGGCGGAGACGCAAATGCCAGCCTCATTTAACTTATCACAACATTGCCGTTTGTCTATTGTTACAGCATGAAATATGCCTACTCGGGATTTAGTTCGCGGTTTATATTGCGACTCTGGTGGAGGGGGAAAATTCACATTCATTTAGCTTATCACACATCTATTTTTAAGCACGAAAGATGCATATTTCGCGATTCAGTTTGCGGTTTACACTGTGCATCTCGTGGAGGCGAAAATGTCTTCCTCATTTAACTTATCACAGAATTATCGTTTAACTATTGTTATGTCATGGAAGATTCGTATTAATATTCATAATATGAGTGCTGTTAATGAAGAAACAGATGCATTTACATACTCTTAACATTGTTACATTTACATCACTTTATTTTTAAACCCTAAAACATATACTATTAGCTATTGCGTGGCCATCATGGCGTTGCCCGTGATAGTTATTTTCGTGGGGACATGTATGACCACCGTTTGCTGACGCCTGCCAACCCTACTGTGATTGCTACGTATTCCCATTTGGTTTGCTTCGCAAACGAACTCAATAGGCAACGTAAATCGAAACACTAGAATCGGAAAATTTGGCATAGTTCCAAAGGCATTTAGACGAAAACGCTTGTGACGCCAGGGGTCGAAAATCGCAAAATCCTTTCCTTTCTTCCATGACGTCACATTCCAAAATTAAGAAAAAAAGGTGAAAAAATTAAAAATAATAAAAAAATTAATAAATTAATTTTAAAATGTTCTAGATTGAATTTTAAAATTCGGGCGAGATATAAAAATTGCAAAGAATATGGACTATCTGTGTACCAAATTTCATTATTGTAAGTGCCATAGATTCGTCAGGACACTGCGTACAATACACAGACAAACACTTCCTTTTATAATAGTAGAGATAATTTTAAAGATTTTTATATGAATTATATAAATAAAAGAGAGTTAATTTATATTTGATTTAAGATGGCTCGTAAGCGTCATTAACACTTTCGTCTTATAGGAAAGGAGCTAAGAAAAAGTGCGTTATTGAACATGTAAGAAAAAATTTCTCGTGTAAAATTTAGAGTTTACCCATTCATATTTATTATTGGTCTTGATCAAAGATAAGCACTATCAGCAATATATATGTAGTATATTATTTTTTATATCTGATTGATATTAGATGTTATTTATGTTTGAAGCGATATTTTGAAACTAATATATTATACGAATATGAGTGTGACAGTGTGAATTTAGTAAATTTTCAAACAACATATTGCTTAAGTTTGTGTGCGATTAAAGTAATAAGTGTTTAGGTATTTATCTCTAACATGTATCTTGAATTGTACCAACTACTATTTGTGTTATACCTTCTAAAAATTAGTCCTTTTAGCCAGAATTCAAAAGGAACGACTCTAATTTCTTTTATATAATTATATAATTGTTAAAAATGCGGAGTAAAGATTAATTTCTGCACTTCCAAATATTATTAAATTACGTCATGTAGGGGAAGACGGGGTACAATGAAACAAGGGGTACAATGAAACATTACTTCTAAAATCAGTAAAATTTGTCACAGAAAGTTGCAATTTATATACATGTTATGCAACTATGTGTTCCAATTACTGATGTGATTTGGATACATTCGCACTTCTACAACATTAGCAATAGAAGATTATTGGTTTTTCACCATGGAAAGTAAGTTTCTTTACTAAAAGTAATTTTGTTTCTTTTTCCTCGTTGTTATATGTAATAATTATTTTTTCTATACATTGTTATCTTTGTGTTGTTGTCTTCATACCTCCAAAACCAAAATTAAAAAAAAATAAATATTAGATGTTTGAAAATTTGTTTTATTTAGTAACCTCAGTATGGGGTACAATGAAACACTTGCAGACGGGGTACAATGAAACCTGTTTCATTGTGCCCCGGGTGAATGCATTTACTTGAAGTAATATATCACTGGTAAATATAATATCACTGATATAAAATAACATATTACTGGTTGTCACTAATATAAATAAAGTCTAAATTTTACGAAAGATAACAAAATTGTTGTAACCCTGCCCCACATACCAGTAACAAATTGCAACCTTTAGACAAAACTGTGTTCAAATCACTTAAAAATTTCTTCAATCTAGCTGCAAATGATTGGATGCTGTGTAATCCAAGTCATACAATCTATATATGAGATATCTTCTTTGCTTGGCATTGCTTATTGTAAGTCTTTCACTCCACTAAATATTACAAAAGGTTTTTCAGCGACTGGAATATGGCCTTTTAATAGAGAAATGTTTTGTGAAGAAGATTATTTGTGTTCGTACATGTCATATAGGCCTTGTCCTACTAAAAATTATTTCCATATTCAGATCAATGAAACTGAAGAGCTGACTAATGAAACTGAAGACCAGACAGACAAAACCCAAAAATCCAGAAGTGGTGGATCTTGCCATTAGTAGATCAGAGTCACAGACTGCAGATTGTTCAGCAACTGTTCACACACCATGCACTAGCTCTCAACCTGTGAGGAAATATATTTCTCCTCGAGAGATACAGCCTTACCCTAAGGCTGGTACAAGAAAAGTAGTAAGAGTAGGAAAACAGAAAATAAAAAGAGTTTTGTTCTAACCACGCCAGTAAAAATGCTCTTGTTGAGCAATTAGAAAGTAAAAAGAGGAAAAAACTAAGAAAGTATTGTTTTCAAAAGAAACTATCTCCTACAGACTCTGACGATGATCCAGATTATTTTCCAGCTCCAGCTGATCACCGAAGTACTAAGAATGAGATATCCACACATAACATGTGTGACACAAGAAGTATCTGTATAAATGATTAGGTATGTTTTAATCAAGGAGGGTGAACTGAAACATAATGTATTCTGTTGGAGAAATCATTCTGTTAGGAATGTATTCTGTTGGAATCAAGGAAATGTATTCTGTTGGAGAAATCATAAATTTAAATAAGTCAAATGTGACTAAAATAAACTATATGGGGTGAAAATTGCTTGCATCATTTGGAGTGTTTCATTGTTCCCCAGTATGTGTTTCATTGTACCCCGGCATATGGGGTACAATGAAACACTATGTGACATTTACTTTTTGTTATTTTTCAAGCATAAAGATATTGTTTAGAACCAAATAAAAATTTATTTAGATGGGTAAAATACAAGATTAAAAGTATGAATTAATTATATTTTAGTGCATGCAAAATTGGGGATAGGAAAAATTAATTTGTAAATTTTGTTTCATTGTACCCCGTCTTCCTCTATACAAGTATATTACCATTACATAGCTAGCAGAGTTTACCATAACTTTTGAATATCATTTTTTACAGTTCCCGAGAAGATATATTACATTCAAATTAAATTGGTATCATTCAAATTAGTTTCTGAAATATTTTTAGCTGTTTTTTAATTTTCGGTTGTCGCATTGACGACTTTTAAGATTATTTTATCTCAAGTTGCTCTGCTGATAAAATTCATTGCAATTTTTCTCTCTTTTTTATTTAGAGCTTACCCCCCATAAAGCGATTATATTCTTTCTAAATGTCTAAAGAGATTAATTCACGACTTTGCATAATAGCATCTCTTTTATGGTAAGTTTTTATTTTAAGAGTTTCTCAACATCGCTTTTCGGAATAAATCCCGGACCGTCGACAGTAGCCGTTGTGTTGTTCCAATGATACAGAGACTCAACAACCCACCTGCATTAAACATTTCTAATGTCAATTTAATAGTTCATCAAGTAAAAAGATGCCTAAAAGCAGTAAACTAATGATATTACTTTATAATATCTTGAAAACTATCAAAACCAGCTGTTGAAAAACCCCAATGGATTGTAATGATAGCAAATATATTTACTTACAAAACTTGTCAAAACATGTAAAACAACTTTTCCCGTGAAATGAGAATTGTTGCAGTAAAAACATCGTTTACTGTTTGATTATAGCGTATTTTCTGGAATTCAGAGTCATACGTTTAAAAGTTAGGTTTCCACTACTTTTTATGTTTATGGATTTAAGGTTTAGGAAGTAAACACAACTCTACAACAATAATCCCTCATTCTAGGTTTTCATGATATATAAACGTTGTAAACGTCAATTGCAGATGATAAATAAATGTTGTCCATGTCAATTGTATAATTAATCAAAAGCAAGATGTTTATAAAAGAAGAAATGAAAAAATAAGAAATAATATAAATGTTTTGTCCTTAAAAATTGCCGAACAAGCTTGAACATGATGATTTTTAAGATGATGCAATGTACCAGAGGATTTTAAAACTTGCAAAGCCACATTTTTAATCTAATACTATTAGTTGCAGTGAAAAACAGCGCACATACCACTGATTATAGTCGTACCACTACTCTAGAACTAGGAAAATGTATTTAAAAGCTGTTTTTCATGTTTGATTTCCTCTATTTTGTATTTCTTACCTCTTGTTCAGGATTCTCCAAACACTGGATCAAATCCAGTCTTTGGACTAAGTTTATCCAGTATGTGGAAAATTTCAGTTTGCCCGTGGAAGCAAAATATGAATCAAACAGGAGTGAAACATCAAATGCAGATACGACACGATCTTGTATAACAAAACACGAAATACACGTCAAATAATTAATCTATACGTTGATTAGTCGGTTTGGGTTTTTTTGTTGCTCTGCGATCATATTTTGCTGTTCCAGGCCTAATTCGACAGGGACTTATGGGTTAAAATGAATTCCGAATCACCACTAAACATCTATGCCAGAGTCAATTAAACCAACCAAGGAGCAGAGCGTTTGGTGAGTGAGACATGAGACGTTTTTATACGGGCGACTTTAGTAGCGACTTTTGATGTGTCAATAGATTTCTTTTGCGCCTGGTTACACGTAATAGCGTTGATCCTTAAAAGTCACGCCACTTAGTCAACCTATTGCTTTCTTAGTTGGGTAGAGGATCGTGGTAGCCCAGTTGGAAAGGAAAAGCAGTGGATTAGCAACAGCAGGGTAGCGAGTTCGAAACTCGATCCAACCAAAGACCGTCGAGTTCGTGGGAGCTGTTGCACGTTAAATCTTTCATGATCTAAAATGTCCTCTCATTGGAGTGACGTGGAAGTTTGGAGAGTGGGATTCCAGCTCAGGTTTGACCTCTTCATTTCACCATCGTTTACAATTACGAGGAGATATCTCAGATCTTTTCCTTCGTGATTGATCCCGGACCTTCACCAATAGCCCGCTGAATTGCTCTAGTGCGGCATGAATTCAATTTCCTTAAGTGGGGGACACTTGAGTTGGGTTGTAAAGCTCGCTTTTGCTTCAGAAAAATAAGAAAACCGATTGAACCACTTGGAACGCACCACCATAATCGGTTCTCGAATCACGACGAATAGAAATGCAATCCGGGTCGTGCTTCAAAAATCACTCCGTGTTACCATCCTTGTTCTGCGACTCCGATGAGGAGACTCGTCATCTTACCGTGGTTCAAAATTATGTGGTGTTATCCTCGGATCTTTCCCTCAGGTTATTGATCCCGGACCGTCGTCAATAGCACGTTGTGTTGCTCTAGTACGACGTTAATTAAAAAAATACCAATTACTAATTACCGATGAGGAGACAAATAATCTTGGAAAGTACATTTTTAGAAAGATAGTAAGCTCGCCTCGAAAAAGGCTGCTATACAAAAATCGACAAATGTGTTTATTTATATTTAGTTCGCTGTCTTTGTTAGGAGCAAAGACGGTTCTCCCACTGGGTGCTCCTTCACAAGTGGCCATCACTTCCGACCTTGCAGTGGACAATAATTAAGTTCATATGTGCCCGCCATTGGGAAAAAAATATATTTGGTTCCCTAAACTCGTAATAACTGCTAACGCATACGTCAGAAAACGACAAACTATGAGTCAGATCCACCAATCAATCATACGCCAATTGAACGTAAACAGTTGGAGACTTTTATTTGTTTTGTAGATCAATCAAATAATTTCAAATTTGTCAGGCAAAAAATATAATTTTTGTTGGTGTTCCGCCGAATTTTATTAATTAGTTTGTGAACTATGAATGGAAAAAAAGTTAAAAAACGCTGCGTCTTTCTTCTTTATCTGTTCTTCGTTTCGTTTGCAGAACGCATCGCAACTACTTCTGAAAATATGCATGGAAATTGCTCAAGACCTATATCCTAGTCTGACTAGCCTCAGTTTCCTTCACAGAACTCGGCAATTGAGCAATCCCACACCTTTAAGAAGGAACAATGATTTAAGCCTACTCCGTCTGAAAATGTAGCTGGTGCGCTCTATGCAAAATGAAAGCTGCTTTCATAAAACGCGCATTCCTGATTTATCTACAGACGGCCTTTACTTAACCAAAGAGAGTCGGAAAAGGACATTTATTATAACAGACGAAATGATAGTCTTCGCTTAGTAGTACTTCCCGCGATATGATACAAAAGTAATCTATTTATGAGGTGCGGCGTGAGAAGTTTTCACGCCGATGCTTTTAACTTTATTTGGAGGGAGTGTGGGATGTTGATTACATGTGTTCACCTCAGACAGACAAGTCATAAAACTGTGTATGGGAGAATCCGAAACCAATTTATTAGAGTTCTTCCTCACCATTGCAAGTTACTGATGCAGTTCTAACCTTGAAGAAATCATTCGGGGGAACGCTTGCAAAAAAGACGTCAGATTTAATACTTTGTAAAACAAAAATACACTGAGCTTGTGCAACGTGAATGTTTTTCCGTGAAGCTAAATACCGAGGTGCTAGTGTTTTGATGACATGTTTGGTAACTTGAGGCCCAATTTGATGTGTTACACAAGTGAAATTTCAGCAGTTATTATTGAAAAGTATCGTCAAACTTTGTCTTTTAGGAGAACGGCTTCAAAAAGAAAGTCTGTACCTGTCTGTTGTCGCTGAAAGAAAGTCTACACCTGATATCACATATCATCCCGTTTGCCAAACCATCTTTCGCCAAATTCAGTAAAGCCTCACCCTACTCGTCAATATTCAAACTGTACTAGACCTGTTTCTATAATGACCGCCAGTACGTAGATTTTGTGTCTGGAACAGTTCTGGTAGTATTTCTTAACCGGGAGTATTTTTCTTCTATTGTTTGTTTATGTTTACATTGAAAATGACTCTCACATAAAATGCAACACTACAGTAAAATGACGCATCATTCTCAAGACCTTTATTATAAACTAGGGGGCCTCTCCCTGCTCGCTAACGCTCGCCAACATTTGTCTATCCGTCCGTACATTGAATATTTATATAAAGGAAATACTTGCTAAGACGTGAATGATATTTTTTATCGTCTATATCATGGTTAAAGTTAAATAAATGAAATACTTTCACGGAAATTGCTGCGCACAGTAAAAATATTTAACTGCGGGAAGTTAAATAGCTAGAGCGTTTTTAAATTCACGAGCTGAGTTCAAAAGTCTGATGTACTGGTGAGGAAGTAACACAACGAGTAACATAAGTGAAATATCAGAAATATGTTTTACAAACGATATTTATTCATAATTAAAGACAATATTTTTGTATTCTAACAAACAATAATTATTTTAAAATTACGAATTTGATATTTGTTTCGCAAACGACTATTATTATAATGTCAGCTTCCTTAGTTTCAGAGTTATATTTATTTACTAGCAGAAATACCCGGCTTTGCTCGGGTTGAATTAATAATATGTTGATTAAAAAGTCATTATCAATTATTTTTCATAAAAGAATATTAGATTAATTTAAGTGTACGGAAAAAAAAATTTTAATATCCATTTAAACTGCTCCATCGCTTCTACAATTTATACTTCGGACGCAAATATACATTTATGTTGTATCCAACTATATAATCCATTTCATGTTCGTCGCACTTCTGCTGAAAGTTTTTTTTTCTAATGTTACTACTACAGAAGTTGATTTTGAGTTTTCAAGTGACTACGAATATTCCCGCGCATTCATTTTCAGTAAAAATAGGGAATTTTTGGCGGATATTTATTATACTTACACTTTCATGCACTAAGTTTTCCTATGAATTAGTTTTACTTGTGCCATTCTTGCACCTAGTATGCAATATTTTCGAATTTCATCATCAATATGATGGATGGAAAATTAAATTATTAATAAAAATAACGGAACTTAATATATATAACGGAACTTATGCGGATATATAAAGCAGAGTTCACGTTTGTCTGTTCTCTATACAAATCCACCTTTTGATCAATCTACACCAGATTTGATACACATATTTTTAAAACCCTGTGAGTATGATAGGCTGCATATTAACCCGCGTTCAATTCGTTCAAAGGGGCTAAAAATTTACTGCATTCGTGACTCATTCATTTTGGAGCAAACGCATTTTTTCCTAGAAATTCCATTCAGCGGCATGTGAAATAACGGAGATTGTGACAGAAATAAATGTCATCAGTGTAGACAAATTAAACTCAATCGGTAATAATGTTTTATTAAACAGAAGGTTGATTTTACAACGCTTTTACAAAAAGAAAAGCACTACATTCAACGAATGATTCACATGTATCTAAGTTGGTAAGAACAGCTTCACTAAGTAGAGTAAGCAACTTCGACCTTGTCACTTAAGACAAAATATTTCAATATTTCTGTGATATTATTACAATACCAACAAATTCTTGTTTAAAATTCCCTTTTTTTCCAACTGACATACAGTTTTAAATTGAACCTTTATAGTACTTTTTTAAATTCAAAAATTCAGTTTTTAAATAGAAAGCACGTACCTATTTAGAATCATAGATGTGTTACCTTGACTATGAAGTATATACAACTTTCAATATTACCCATGAAACACGAAAAAAAAATTATTTGATTTTAGTCGTCTTTCAATATAAAGCTATATCAATTTTGAAATATATTTGAACTACAACGTATGACCATCCGTTTCAATTTCGTAACCCATCTTATTTTAAAGTTATTTTTAAAATTTACTTGTTATTTTAAAATAAGAAATTACAAGCTTAAATAGTATTTCGATGTGTATATTCTATTTATTTTATGATACAGTAATCTTCACACTATTACGTATTAAATTAGAGATTTAAAGAAAGTTGGTTAAAATATACATATACCACAAAGGAATATCCCCCATGTCTAGTGATATTTTGCAGGAAATAAATAAATCATTAAAATATAACTCCTGAAAAATATTTCTGCAATAGGTAATATATCGGAACACATAAGCAAACAGAAACCAAATTCTAATCCTTGAAAAACAAATACAGAATAATAATAAAAAAATCTGTTCTAAGGTGTTAAATTTAGACTTTCTGAACATATTCTAATAGAACCATTCGCGACAAAAGACAATATTGATAAATACAATGATTTATAAGCAAAAAGAACACATTTTTATAATACTTGGGAATCCTCAAATATGACCGCAACATCTCGCTTTCAACTCAAATACCCAAACAAAGAATTCTAAATCAAATTAAACATTAATTCTGACGTTGCCAGATACCGAAAAGCAAAATTACGATTTTGTGATCAATGAGTTTTACTTATGGGATTTCGTGTTACATTACAAAATGTAAGCTATGTAAAATTAAATACTTTAAATATTCTCTCTCACTCTATCTTCATCAATCAAATATTTATAAATTATTTACATTAATAGAAATAAATAAATATTCAGTTCAAACATAAATTTTAAAATTTAATTTGTTTAAAAAAATTGTTTTTGGATCAACATTGGTAAAGTAATTTGAGCTGCGTACAGCAATCGTTTTATACTCGATGTTTGAGTTTATCGTTTGGGATTTTCGTGTTCCATTACAAAATTTAAGTAAATGTAAAATTAAATGTTCTAAATATTCTTTCTTCATCAATTAAACATTTATAAATATTATTTTCATCATGATAAGAAGTAAAAAATCAATTCAAACATGAATATTATAATTTAATTTGTTAAAAAAATTGTTTTTACATCAACACTGGTAAAGCAATCTGAGCTGCGAACAGCAATAGTTTTGTACTTAATGTTATTTCTATGGAGATTTCAAATTGCTTTTGGCTATGGCCTTAAGTCCTTTAGTCCTCTTAGGAGTCGAATTTTTCAAAATCCTAACTTAGTGCATCTCTACGGTATACGAATAATCACCCTGAAAAATTTCAGCTTTCTAGGACTTGTAGTTCTTGAGATACAGTGATGAGTGAGTGAGTCAGTCAGTCAGTGAGTGAGTGAATGGTATTTGAATTTTTTATATATAGATTTATCTTTCTTGATATTATTTTGATGTGGCAACAAAAAGGAGTTTTCTATCTAGAACCCCGTTGTATTGTGTATTAGTTTAATACTAGGGGGCCCGCCCCCTGCTCGCTAACGCTCGCCAACCCCCAGAGGATTGCTTCGCAATCCTCATTGGTTCGCTGTGCGAACCTATGCTCGCTTCACTCGCATCAATGAAGACATGTGTCCTAGCAGAAGGAATTGTTAACAAAATATGATATTCCAAAAAAATATTTTTCAAATCTAAATTTTATGCTGTTTTTCAGAAAAGATATTTACAGTACCTCTAGAATCAGAATTCAAATGGAAACTTTGAGCAAATTTTGACTCGAAATGTGAGCGTTGATTTGGAAATTGAAAACCCAGCATGTTGGTTGTGTGTACATTTACCCAGCACTCGAGCCACCCACGCTTTTTCATTGAGTTTGTTGTCGAAAGTTGTAATGCAAGCGTCTTGTTGAACTATAATAGTTTGCCCCGAAACGGACCTTTTTTTTAAATAACCCTGAAAAGATCCTCCGTTTTCTTTAATTTCTATTATATACTGCAACAGCTCGACTAAAATTCATTGTTTTTCAATAAAATTTCATCCGATAACGCTATAATTTCAATTGAAGCGCGAGGCTTTGGGATAAACAAAGAATCGTACAATGTTGCCAAAACGCGAAAACAAATAACGTCTTTTTTGCGTGCCACGTAAGAGAATTATATATATAGATAAAAACCCTATTTGTATTAGTCAATGGAGCTTAATAGAAGCAGGTTGAACTTTGGAATGCTTGCTATCAGAGCAGAAACTGAAAGGAAATCTTTTCTCGATAAAAATGTTTCCCTAATTGACTGTAGGCGTATTTTTCAACGAAGTTACTTTGAAGGTTCGAAAGTTTCGAAAAGAGTGATTAACTTAAACACCGCTGTGACCGTTCCCTTGCTCCTTAAAAACGAAAGAAAAAAGTAGATAAATAAACGAAGATTTCTCTGAGAAAATAAAGTAAAAGGAACTTCGAGAATAAAGGAAGAAACGAGAGCTTTTACAAGGAGGTCGAATTTTATTTTAGGCGTAAGTGGTACATGGTTTTTTAATTCTTAAGAACTATTATTTGTAGCCCATAAGCTGAAGTGTTTTCTAATACAAAAACAGAAATAGTTTAGAATTGGGATGATTAGTTTTTGAATTAGAGTTTTGCAGCATAAACAAAACAAACTACAAGAAGGCGAAACATCTTCGGTTTAGTATTATTACCTTGAAATTTTTTTATCGTCGTTTTTGAGACATTTGGTGGAAATTCCTTTCGAAATAAAATTATCAGTGTGAACAAATTAGATCCAAACTTTATAGAATAATAATTTTGAACATATATTTATAGGGTATGTGTGTGTGTATTAAGTTAAATAAAAAAAACTCATAAAATCCTTGAATTTAGATATACAGATGCTGTTTACACATTTTTTAGACAATGTATAGTGTATTCACAAAACTAAATTACATAAAATTCTTGTGTTTAAAATGTTCTATTTGATAACCCTTATTCTAAACTATCTTTCGACACCGTAATTTTCAGGATAATAATGCCTTTTGAAGTGTTAGAAGAGGTATTCTATCCCATTCCTCCTGAACAGCTTTCCAGAGTCCTGTAAGGGTTGTGGGACGACGTTTGGATAATGCAGATTTTAAAAGTCCGAAAGCACGCACAAAAATCCATAGGTGATACATCGGGAGATTTAGTAGGTATATCAGTGAAGAGTATGGCCTTTATACCGGTTTTTTGTTCCATTTCTTTTAGGAAATTTACAATGGATTTTAATGTGTGACTGCTAGCTTTGTCTTGATGGAGTTCCACAGATTGATGGCACTGTGGGTAAAGCGATGGTATTTCATTCAGAAAAAGTGGCGGTAAAATATGTTCCTAATAGAATTTGGAGTTAATCTTGACATTTTTTTCCACTCTCTTTATTTTTAACTTGCCATTATATGAAAAACCAGCAACAATCATGAATCCCTTTGAAAAACTTTCTTTCGATTCTGTGAACCATGTACTTAAAATATTTTCTCCCCTTTTATGATAATAAATGGCTTTTTTTTTTGCTGCAATCATTTAAATACACCCATGATTCATCTATTGTGACAATTTTTTTTCCATTTTTCTTTGGATAAGTGTTTTTCATATAGAATTCGGCAGTGTGTCCTGCGTTCAGCGATATGCTTTGGAGAAAAAAGATGCACATTGCGTTTTTTCGCTTTCTTAAGATTTAAATCAACGTTAATCATTTTGTTTACAGTGGACACCGAGCATTTTAATTATTTTGCTACTGTACTTTGACTAGGGGGATTTTCTTTTAACATTAAACAACGTACCTTTGCAATAGTCGAAGATGTCCGTTTCTTCCTTGGATACTTGTTTGCAATTTTTGTCCCACTTGAGGCTCCAATTTGACTTTTTTTCTTTTTCTTGTTGACGATATTACCTATCGACGCTTTAGATATCACAACACCATGACTCTCACATCGTTTTTGGATAACGGAATATGAATATTTCTCTTCGGAAAGAGCATAAATATAGCCTTCGAACCACTGCTTCGTTAAAAACGCCATTTTGAATAAAAACAAACCTCTCAAGCCGCAGACGATAATTTTGCTTTTAAAAACATAGTACAGTTGCAATTATTTCTATTGCAGCAAACGATTTTTTATTACCGCTAATCAAAATCGTCTAAAAATTGTGCGAACAGCCTCTGTATTCTGTAAAAACATGGCTGAAATAGCAATCAAAAGAGCGTCATTTTCGGGATGATATAGGGTGTACATACTACAGCTAACCCTCATATAGCACGGTGGATTAGTGCCGTGCTATAGAGAATCCGTGTTATACGAAATTTAAAAGTCCCACAAATTTCGATATTGCGTACTGTGTTATATGGGAATCCTGTTATAGGAAAATCGTGCTATATAGAAACCATGTTAACCAAAACTCAGAGGTCATAATGTGTACCGTGTTATATGGAAACCAAAATCTTGATACATAGAACACAAAAATTATGCAGACGCGAACATACTGCGTTTTTACAAAAAATTTCTTTATTCAACTTTAAATAACAAATATAAAATTAATTAAAAATAATTTAAACTATGTTCATACATCCATAAAAAATTTACATTTAAAATTATAGAAAATTCAGTTGGCTCTTTTTAAAATTTTCGTCAATGGAATTGAAACAGTTTACGGGTCGTGTGCTTTTTCTTCCTTGGGCGGCTGGAACTCTTTATCGCTTGCTTCATTGAAGATGGACAGACAGACGGACACCAAACGCGCAAGATGCGGATTTGGCATCAGAAGGGTCCAAAACGGATAGAAAACTTGAAATGGATCGAAAATATTTAATGTACGAGTACAAATACTCCATTCTTATTTACATAGATTACTAGCCACTGCGTGGCTAACCCGGCGTTGCCCGTGCCCGTGGTGTAAGATATTAATATGGTGTAAAATTTTCCGCAGATTTCAAATCCATTGAAACATTTACTCGATCTTTAACGGTCTAGGAGATTGAAAAAAGAACTACATAACTGAAGTTAAACTCATTTTTTTCCTCTGCTTGAAAATCATTCCTCGGCGCAAAAAGAAAGCGGGAACGGAAAAAAATAAATTTTCCTTGGAGCAAAATGAAAGCGGAAACGTAAAAAATGAATTTAGAATCGGCAAGGTCACGTGGATAGAAAAAGTCAATATTGGGGTGGTTCTTCTTCGGAAGAAACGCTTTAAAAAACCGACGGAGAATAAAACTATTAAATTCATTTAAAAATCTTCTAGATTAAATTTTTAAAATTCACCGCGACCGAAAAATTGGAAAAAATTCAGACTACCTGTGTGTCAAATCTCATTGCTGTAAGTGGCATAGAATTGTCAGGATTTTGCGGCAAGAAACAGACAGACAAACAAATACTTCCTTTTATAATGGTAGAGGTCATTGTTATTGTGAACCGTGTAATATGGAGAATCTAGGCGTGTTATATGAGGGCTGCCGCAATTATCGGTATCGTGTTATAGAAGTACCGTGCTATACGAGGGTTACCTGGGTACCATAAAAACGACGACCATAATTACGAGGGTACCATAAAAATACCACGCCTCATTCTATATTCTCAGTTTTACAGAAAAAAATCTCTCAAACAAATAAAAAATTTCTGTTAAGGAGCTTATCTTGGACGAATTATTAACGTATCCTTAATACCATAATGTATTAATGGATTCATTTGACGTAGAACATATTTCACATAGTTTCTCTAATAATGAGGGGCCTTTTCTGTGAAGCTAAATGTAGGTGGTGGTAGTGTTATGTGGCGCAAAGTGATTCCTGAATGTAATCTTGATCTTGCGCCACTTGGCTTGTCTCTCGAATACGATTTTTAGTACGTCGCCAAAAAGAATTTCAAAGAATGAATTACGAAATTACAAATGATAGTTAATTGGTCAACTCCAATTAGATAAAACACCTTACATCGATAAACTACATTTCAAGGTAAACCCGATATGAACCATGTGATATCAACTATGATGACAAGCTAAATTTACATCTCCCATCTGGCTTGTTTGTTAGCATTAAAAATATCTCGAGTACTGACGAATTGTTTTTCATCGTATTAATTTTATCCCAGTTTTATAACAGAGGGTTTTTCTATACAACTAAATTCAGAGGGTGTTAGTGGTTTTGTCAAATATTTTCAGAATTCTTGGTGTAATTTGTTACGGTACTCAAAAGCAATTTTAACATTTGGTTTCCTCAAAAATTAACAGCAAACATCACACAAGTAATGGAGATAAATTAAATAGGCTCTGAACAGTATGCACATTTTCTTCTCCGGCTGTTTGTTTTTGTTTATTCCTAAAGGTCCTCTCATAAGCATAATAGGGTAGGTGTTCCAAGTATCGTCTATGTGCCTAATATCGCCTACTCATGTTTGCGAGCTACTATGCACGACATCTACGAGTTTATGTAGTTACTAGGGTTTTGTCACACGTAGCGTCACTGTCAAGTTTCCTATCAGTTATATCAACAACACTAATGCATCTGAAGTATTTGAGAGTGTGACCAACGTATTTCTTTTCTCCAATCCATTCAGGGAATATCCAGGTAAGTGTTTCCAAATCATAATTTCGTTTATATGAATCGAAAGTACATTCCATACTAAAGGTAGGTATGTATGCTCTACTAACAACTCGTTTTCAATAGTAGCTCCTAATTTCGCACGATGGGTGGTAATAGGAACAGGAGTAGGCGATATTTGGAACCCACTTTTTAAAATTCTCTTGGGAAACTTTTTGAAAATTTACTAGTTAGCTTAAACTGGCATAAGTAAAGATGATATATTGCTCCCCGGCAAGAAATGTGACACAACTCAAAAAATAAAAATGTTATATTATGTCATTGAAAAATATGTATAAGGTGCCCCAGCGCGTATTATATTACTATTCTATAGAACATACTATTTACCACTATAAATATACTTATCTATCATTTACAAGAAGCTTATAGTATTTCAATATAAGTTTTATAAGTATCCTTTAAGTTGTGATGTGTTTCTCAAATTCTGTAATTTTGAGTTGTGTCACTTTTCTTGACGGGGTGCGATATGATCTCTGGAAACCAAAGGAGAATAGTTCCTAGTGAAATTCATTTAGTTTTCAGCTTGATTTCCCAAACCAGGAGGCTGAGATACCTTGAAATAGATAGGGTAAGGGATATTTGGAACACCTACTATACATTTTTCGAAGTTGAGATTTTATCAAACACTAGCAAAATACCCGGCCTTACTTGGTTTGAATTGGTTAACTCTAGATTGAAGAGATAATCAAAATATATAATCACTTACGTTTTTCACGTTTTCGTTCTTAAGTTCCTTTCATGTTCAACTGAATTAATAAACACAGCGATTTACGGCGAGTGCTCTCGCACTTATAGTCAACAAAACAATATATATTTTTTTACTTGTGGCACTCTTGCATCCGGCATGCGACATTGTGGAATTTCGCAATCTTCTGCTGTAGTTATGATAAAGAATTTTTTAATGTTTGAAACGTTATAATTCGGATTTTTAAATATTCTTCTTCTTCAATAACGGCATTATTATTTCAATAATGGTATAACTACACTTAGAATTTGCTTTATTCTGACTTACTTGTCACTTTGAGTCGAATACTTTTTGGTGGTGTTGCGTGTGATGGAAAAGAAACACAATTTATTAAAATAATAACTATTTAAAAGAGAAAACAAAAGAAAACATGCATTTTTCTATGGAATGAACTAGACTCAAAAGTATATTTAAATAAACAAAATTTACCAGCGATCGAAAAATGAATATACGATTTTTGATAGTTTTACCGTCCTTTTTCTTAAATAAATGACCATAATTAAAAAACTTTTCAACTCATCATAATTATTTCAGTTCATTCCCTAGACAAAGAAACAAGTCTTATAAAGAACAAGTTCTCAAAGTTTTACAAGAATCCATCAATAACTTTTTGTGTTATAACATTTGAAGTGAAGAAATATTGGATTAAAAATTAATTTAGAGTAAAAAATAGTTTGCAGTGTGTCTTTTGCTCTCTTTTGTTTTTACTGTTTCTGTAAACAATTTTGTTCTTCGCTTCTCTTTAAAAATGTTCACAATATTTCCAAAAGAGAAACCATCTAAACATATTTGAGAAACCTTTCTTTAACTAATATTTGCAAAATATATTTAGTTTTAAATTTTAATTTTGACAGATTTTTGGTATTTTCGGCCTTTTTTGGTGTTTTCCATACCTACTTCCGGTTTTCCCGCCTTGATTAAAATCTTAATATAACTAACTTAGCGAGGAAAAAAAATCAAATATATTTTGGAAAGTAAAATAAATACTCTATCAATAGGATCAAAAACCTTTTTAGGAACTTTTAGTCAAAAATGACATTTTTAACGTTTTGATATACCTTAAGAACAGATAATGTGGATATAGAACAAGAATTAGAATTTAAATTCCATAAATATAGTTTTGAGAAAAATTGCTTTTTCAGCAGTACTGTTAAAATCGGAATGATCAACAACCTTCCAGCTTATTCAAAACTATCAAATTATTGTTGATTTAGGTATAGTTGCTCAGATGTTTCAGCATGAAACATATATATATACATATATATATATATATATAACCGCTCACGTGACTGACTGTTAGAGTTGATGCGCTACTTAGAAAAACATAAATACGCAGCGTTGCTATAAGTTGTGAATTCTTGTTGGAGCGGTAATTGGTAATTTGTAATTAACGTCGTACACAAGAGCAATATAAAGGGCTATTGTCGACCGTCCGGGATCAATCCCTTAAGGGAAAGATCCTAGGACAACACCTCATAATTTTGAACTACGGTCAGATGACGAAGCAACACCTGAGCTGGCACCCCACTCTCCAAACTTCCACACCAACCCAACGTGAGGACTTTCGTCCACGACAGATTTAGGGTGCACCAGCCGCCTTTACGCCATACACTTACAAACATGCATGCCCGTACCCGGATTCGAACCAGGAACCTTCCAAACTAGAGGCAAACACCTTAACCACTATACCGGTAGAGGAATTTGAGACGTTGGACTTGAATCTCTTCGCGCGACGCTTCTACCCTGACTCTTGAAAATCCGGGCTTTACTCTCGGCTTGTCATGTAATTAACGCGCATTGTTTCATCTTTCGAAGATGTCAATAGAACACAGAAGCAGTAAAATAAGCATTTTGTTGGTTAGTGAGGTGAGTCATTGAGAAAGGTTGAAGCGGAATCCATAAAATCCGATTTTCGGAATAACGTGCCCGAAGTAGTTACCGTTCATTACGATGGAAAATTGTTACTAGGACTGGATGTGAGAAGTTCTAAAGAAGAACGCCTGCCGATCCTTATTTCATTTGGAGAGACGAAACAACTTCTTATGGTACCAAAACTGGACAGCTCTTCCGGCAAATATGAAGCTAAAGCAGTTTCAAACGCACTTAAAGGATGGAATCTCAATAATAAAGTACATATAATGTGACGTGATACGACAGCATCTAATACAGACCGCTTGAATGGAGTTTGTAAGCTGTTAGAACAAAATCAAGAAAGAGAATTGCTATTCTTTGCTTGCCGTCATCATGTTTATGAACTGGTTCTGAAAAGTGTATAAGATCCACAGAGTCGCAAGTAGTCCCTATATTCAACTGATCAAAAAGTTCAGAGACAACTGGAAAAACATTAATTCTAAAGCTATCGAAACATGCACAGATTTTACAAAACAGCATCTTTTTGACGTGACCCTTAACGGATTGGTGACGTTTATTAACCATGAACTGCAAAAATCCATTATACGTTACGATTATCGGGAACTGGTCGAACTATCTGTTATTTTCTTGAGAAGAGATAACGAGAATAAAATTAAAATCAGACCTCCTGACGCAATGCATCCAGCACGATGTATGGCAAAAGCTATTTACTCTTTGAAAATATGTTTGCTGCAGTCTCAGTTCAAAATGATCGTTGAGGACAAACGAGCGTAACAAGATGTTTGTTTATTCATTGTGGCAGTTTATGTGATGTCCTGTCTTGGATGCAGTTTGGCCGTGAAGACGCCGAATAAAGATTTTAGTTTTTTAAAGACGTTAAAAGAGTATGAAACAGTTGAAAAATTGATTTCCAAAGTTGCCCTGAGCAAGTTCAGTCAACACCAGTGGTATTTATCAGAGGAAATAGCCGTATTATCACTCTTTGATGCTATTGTTTATGAACAAACCGAGGCGAATATTGTAGTAAACTTACTAAGAGAAAGTTAATATGATTTTGGGAAGATATATGTTCCATCGAAGGAAGAGATGTCTGTATCTTTATACGATGAGAGTTTTGTTTCATCTGTTATTTTAAATTCTGTTAATTTTCTTGTGATACTAATTTTTCTTATCGTTTTAGGGAAATCATTGAGTGATTTCGTATCCATCAAGAGCAAAAATTAGTTTTCGCGATTAAAAGTTGACAGCAGTTTCCTCCAAGAAAATGTATCTTCGTGGGAAGAAAATGCAGCCTTTATGGTAGCTAAAAATAACAGTTTTAGCTTAAAAACAGTAAGTGACACAGCTGAAATAACTGTTAAGCTAATGCAAGCCTTCCATGGTTTAATTACCCCAGAAGAAGAACAGAAACAGTTCTTATTACGCTGTGTGCAAGAACATATTAAGATGTATCCAGACTATAAAAAAGAGACCTTAAAATAAAAGTATCCTGAATAATTATGTGTAACCTTTTTTTATTAATTAAAGGCATTACTTAGATTTATCTTTTAATCAATATTTACCTAAGATATACATAGTTGCGATGACCTTGTTACATATTAAGGGAGGTGAGATATGCAAATGATTAGAATTTCAGCGCAGACGCTCATCACACGCGCCTGTGGCGCCACTTCAAAGCGCTATTTAAGGCTTGGAGATTTCGACGATTTCAAGTACGGCAATTGTGTTTTTCTTGTGTTTTTTTCAAAAAAACGATCAATTATGCCTCATCTTTTGATCAAGTATCCGAGTTCGACAGAGGAAGGATTGTGGTCTACCGAGATTGTGGATTATCTTTCAGGGAAATCGGTAGTCGTGTTGGACGAAACCAAACAACTGTAATGCGGATATGTGATCGTTGGATGCAGGAGGGTACGACGGACCGACGTATTCAATCGCATCCACCTCAGTGCACCATTTCATGTGATGACAGGCATATTGTGCGTATGGCAGTGACGGATCACTCAGCCACATCAAAAACAATTTCACAGCACATTCAGTCTGTAACGCATCATCCAGTGTCTGCGCGTACCATTCGACGCCGTTTACAACAGAGTGGTCTGTCCGCAAGACGTCCATTGCTTCGTCTGTCCTTGACGCAGAACCACAGACGTCTCCGCCGCCAATGGTACTATGAAAGAAGGATGTGGACGGCAGAATGGAATGAAATTGTCTTTACTGACGAGTCACGCTTCTGTCTGCAACACCCCGATGGTCAGATTCGAGTCTGGAGACACTGTGGCGAGAGGATGCTGAACAGCTGCGTTATGCACCGCCACACTGGTCCTGCACCGGGTATTATGGTACGGGGCGGTATTGGATATCACTCTCGCACTCCTCTAGTACGCATTGCCGGTACTTTAAACAGCCAGCGCTACATCTCCAAGGTGTTATAGCCGGTTGTCCTTCCTTACCTTCAGGGCTTGCCCACAGACATATTTCAATAGGATAATGTGCGACCACACGTGGCACGCATTGTCCAAGGGTTCTTCGTCAATCGCCAGATTGAATTGCTTCCATGGCCAGCTCGCTCTCCGGATCTTTCGCCGATAGAAAACATGTGGTCAACGATTGACCCAGATTACATCCCCAGCTGCCACACCAGATCAACTTTGGAAACGTGTGGAAGCTGCTTGGTCTGCTGTACCCCAAGAACACATCCAAAGTCTCTTTGAATCAATACCGAGGCGTGTGGCAGCGGTGATCTCCAACAATGGCGGCTACTCTGGCTACTGATTTTGGCAGGAACCACACTTCACAGAAGTCTATAAATTTAATCATTTGATACTTGGTCAATACGTTATGTACAAAATAAATTTTGTTGTGTGTATATATATATATAACATAAAATATACAAAATAACAGTAACATAACACACACAAAATAACCTGGATTACATGTGATAATAATAAGGTTTAGAATGTTTTGGATAAAAATATTAGTAATTACATTCAGACCTATGATTTTAAAGACCTATTTACCAGCATACCCCTGGACAAATTGAGAGATGTTTTGAACTATTATTATCATGATTTTAAAAACTTAATTTATCTGCATTTTGAGGAATGGGAATTTTTGGTTAATTATTGTATTTTTAATAATTTTATTTTTAATGGTGAACATATTTACACTCAAGTTAAGGGTATACCCCAAGGTTCTAATTTTCCTTCCATTCTTGCTAATTTATTTCTTCATTATTTTGAAAAAAACTTTTGCTTTCAGTTAAATACTGCTTTTAGATTTATTGATGATTTAATTGTTTTTAATAATAGCAAATTTTCTAATATTTGGAAATCCATCTATATCCAGACGAACTTTCTTTAATTAAAACCAATCTAGATAACAATAATACTGATTTTCTAGACTTAAAAATTTCTGTTTCATGCGGCAAAATTGACATTAATGTATATGATAAACGCAGCGATTTTAAATTTACAGTCATTAAATTAATATTTTGGGGCTCCAATATCTCTAAAAGAATATACTACATCACGATTGCTGGTCAATTGGTACGTTTCAAAAAAATTTGTAATTCTGATTCAAACTTTTTATTACAATATAAATATCTAAAAAACACACTTCTCAATAACAAATACCCTTATTAATTCTTTAATAATATTTTTGAAATATTTATTAATATCAACAGCTACACAACCCATGAATAATTATTTTTCGTAATTTCCTCAGAGCCATGTGAGTTGCTTTTCAATTTTATTTTACTATTTGTGAATATCGTTTTGAATAGGGGCTGGGGATTTTAATATTATTTATATTTTTATTTTTCTGCTTTTTATGGACTCGTTGCATCGGAAGTATGGTGTTAGCATGTTGTTAGATTGTGTAATTGATGGCATTTGGTGGTAATTTTTAGGACTGTTGTTGTTGATCTCCCAGCTGCGGCTTCGGGTTTGATTTCGTTTTGTTCCTGCTGTGTTTTGGTTTTTTGTTTTGTTTTACTTGCTTTTTGGTGGTGTTCGGGGGAGTGTATGAGCAATTTTTTCAGCCTAATGCTGCTCATATGTAGAAAACACCATTTTATGTTGTTTGGGTCAGGCTCCTCCCTGAAGACGCCCTGATCCACCAACATTTCTTCATTTTTTATTATTTTTTAAGACTTTTGTTAAAATATATTTTTGGAAATTCTTGTGTTCTTATGTATATATATATATATAAGGAAAAGTCAGGTTAGAAAAACAATTTCGTACTACCTATAATATGCTTTGTGCTAACATGCTAACCTATAATTTGCTAAACATGTGCTTTAAATGTAAAATTTAAAAAATTCAGTCACAAAATTGAGTATACATCCAGCTGTTTCCGTACAAAAACACAATAAATAAGTTTTAGATAATTTAGATTTTTAGATTTTTAATGCAGATATTTTTGCATGACAGTTTCTAACTTGAGAATCATTGAATTAGTAAGGAATTTGTGTTGCTTTTCTGAATAGTTTTGCCCATTTGTCTCACGTGACTGTTAAGTTTTTATCTTCGTTTTAGACACGGAATAGTATAAATTTTGGTATTAAATTCTGATATAAATAATTGATATTAGCAATTTAATTCTGTTAAAATTTTTTTATCAGCAATTATAAAAAAAATAGGTCAGAAAAGAATGAAGAGGAAACAGAGAGAGAGAGAGAAAGAGGAGGAGGAGAAAACACAAAGAGAAGAAAGGTGATGAGAATGTTGAAGGAAGAGCCCATCAATAATGTAAGCAGAAATTAAATTTAGTGTTGATATTAGAAATTTATAAAATGAACTAACCCAGACAAGTCTCTAAGGATTTAAAAATCCAATTACAGAAAGTTGTTATCAAATATGATTATATTAGAAAAGTCCAAAGAAAAAAATAGTAACTCAACATACAGAAAAATTCTTCTGTCTGATTTTTAGAGAACCCGAAGAACTCAAGAGTAAGTTCTAATTGGTTAAACCACCTAGTGACTGTTAAGACGTCGTCAGTAGTAAAACGGACCAGTTTTGATGGACGAGGTAGACACTATATATCCTGATAACGATCTGTCTCGTCGTTAGTAAAATGGTAAGGAAAAAGTATTATTAATGAGATATCTATTCAAAAGCACTTGGAGGGGGATATTTTTTACTAAGATATAACTAGAAATGCTTCGAAAAATTTTCATCTTACCCTGATAAAAATTGATACGATTTTTACTATTAACTGAAACTACTGACTTATTAGTATTTGAGAGATAACGGTATCAACCTAAAAACACTCAAATAGTTGAACAATATAATATATATGTATCAAATTAAGAAACGAGCACCTCTTTAATTTTGAATATTTGGAATACTGAACTTTAGTAAATTCTCCAAAGGAGTTTTTTGAAAAAAAAATTGAAGAATTAAAAAAAGTAAGAAAATGCACTGTGAACAGGAAATAATTTATCTACTCAGATAGATCCAAAAATAAAAGTTTAGTCTTCTAGATCTACGAAGTCGCACAAGAGGAAACTCAATATCTCGGTCACTTTATGTTAAAAGGCAATCGATCATCTGCTGAAATTAAAGTACAATTCATTCAACAATTTCCTATTCCTTAAACAGACATCAAAGGATTCGTTTTATCAACGACATATTAACGCGAGTGTACCTATGGCGTTCGACCCTTGCAGATAGCTCAGCAGAACCGAAACTGTGATCAAACTCGCAAAATCAAAATAGTAAACTCTAACTTAATCCATTTATACTAAGGGGCCCACCCCCTGCTCGCTGACGCTCGCCAACCCCCGGAGGATTGCTTCGCAATCCTCATTATTATCTATGCTCGCTTCGCTCGCATCAATGAAGACATGTGTCCTAGCAGAAGAAATTGTTTACAAAATATGATATTCCAAAAAAATGTTTTTCAAATCAAAAATTGCTGTATTACAGAAAACATATATACAGTACCTCTAAAATCCGAAATCAAATGAAAACTTTGAGCAAATTTGGACTCGAAATGTGAGCGCTGCTTTGGAAATTGAATACCCAGCATGTTGTTTGTGTACATTTCCCCAGCTCTCGAACCACCCACACTTTTCATTGCGTTTGTTGTTGAAAGTTGTAGTGTAAGCGTCTTGTTGAACTATAATTGCTGGCCCTGAAAAGGACCGTTTTAAAATGTCCCTGAAAAGATCATCCGTTTTCTTTGATTTATATTATAAACTGCAACAGCTCAACTAAAATTCACTTTATTCAATAAAATTTCATCCGATAATGCTTATAAATTCAATTGATGCGCGAGGCCATGAGGTAAACAAATATCGTACAATGTTGCCAAAACGCGTTAACTAATAACGTCTTTTTTGCGTGCCACGTAAGAGAATTATATATATAGATGTACCTATTTAAAGTTTACTTTGGATGCTGATACACGCGACTGAAATGCCTAGGTAGCCCCTTTTGCAAGTTCGAATCCTGCCAAAGACCGTCGTGTACAAAAAAGGCTGGTACATGTTAAATCTGTCTGGCCTCAAATATCCTCACGTTTATGTGGCGTGGAAGTGTGTAGAGGTGGAATACTAGCTCAGTTGTGTTCTCGTCATCTGACGGTGGTTCAAAATTACGTGGTGTAGTCTTTTGATCTTTTCCATGGTTCGTCAATTGCCCGTTGCGTTGCTCCAGTGTGACGTTAATTAAAATACCTACCTACTTACCCGCATTCGGACGAGACATCTCGTCATTAGCAAAATAGGTCAGCTCTTGATAGACGAGATATCTCGTCAAAACCACTCGGAGAGTTAACCACTTAGAAAATTCTTTGAAAAAAATAATAGACACTACACAACAAATATAAAAAATAAAACACTTCCTACATGGAAGAAACTAAATAATTCTCTTTGGGGTACAAGGTTTTTAAAAAATAAATCAAGTATTGAGATAGACCTTTTTTGATATGAAATCACTTTGGAATAAACCACCTACTTTCATATGCACTCTAACATATTCGTTGAGGTGTAGATATATTCTTGAGTTAAAGTTTAAATGACATGTCCACAGTGGCGTAACCAAGGGGATTATGGATGCAATAACCCCTACCATGATACGGTAGTTTAAGCGAAATATGTAAAAATATATGTTCATTCTATGAAGTAACATATTTTTGCCACCTTTTATATAAATGATTATAGTCAATACAAAATTTGTTTTAAAACTACAAGTCTCCAACCCGACCTAAGCGATTAAAGGACATCAACATCCTAGAGCAGAATCTTATTAATTGACGAAAAATCGTTTTTCACTAAACAGCTGTTCGAAGACAAACTATTAGTTATTAAGTAGAAAATAAAACATTATAAGTTTCGATAATGCATTACCTTTTAAGCAGAATACAACACGACATGTTTCTCGTAATCATTAAAATAAGCATTTAGTTAGTGTCTTCAAAAAATGTCAATTAACGAGTTTCTGTTCTAAACCAATTGTTAACAAAACTTTCTTTTTCAAGACCGATCACTGTTGTTAGGCCTTTGAAACTACAGGAGACGACCTGGCGCCTATTTGTGAAGGAGCACCCAATAGGTAAGCCGCTGCTACTCCTAACAAGGAAAATCACTAACATCCATAGTCTTATTAACCGGGATTCCAATACTATACGTATTGAGTGTCCTACACAAGCGCGATGGACACTACACCAGTTAGGTTGCTAGAAGGTTTGGTATCGATGCTGTAACTAAATTAAGCAGTCGCCAAAAAGCAAGGGTTTTCTTCCCGGAAATTGAACCAGGGACCTCTCGCACCCTAAGCGAGAAACATACCCAAGGACCAACGAACTTACAAATTACCACTCATAAAAGGTAATGGTAATGGTATTTGGTAATTAACGTCGTACTAGAGCAACAGAACGGGCTATTGACGACGGTCCGGGATTAATCCCTTAAGGGAAAGATCCACGGATATACAACCACGTAATTTTGAACCACGGTCAGATGATGAGGCAACACCTGAGCTGGCACCCCACTCTCCAAACTTTCACACACTTTCAGACGCGACAGATTAAAGGTGCATCTGACGCCTCTACACCATACTCTTACAAACATCCATGGCCTTACCCGGATTCGAATCAGAAATCTTCCGATCTAGAGGTTAACACCTTATCCACCAGACCGTCCAAGTGAGTACCACTCCAAAAAGGACGTACAATTTCGTTTTTAATTTTGTGCTACTCCTCTCATATAGAGATTTAATCCTCGGCTCAAATAGTGCTTATTTACATAGCGAAATCATACTTTCAGCACCATACAATCATAGCATACCGAAATCTCCAAACACTGAAGATTGGTATGATCCTACTTTATCGATGAGTCGAGTTTTGGCCGCAAGCTTTCCATTATGAAAATGTGTTGCCACTCCACAGTATGCTTTTCAAGGAGCACTGACTCAGTTCGGTGTTCCCCTGCCTCGAATGGCGGACGTTTTTATCCTTCGAGCAGGAAAGAGCGGCGTGTTTTAATTTTATTCCTCTTCCTTTTTGCGCAGTGACCTCTTGCATAAAACCAGGTCCTATTTTCGGGACTCATCGGATCCCATTCAATCTCCGGGAGTTCCGCCCCATTTCGGAGGCTTAGTGTCGCTCTCTCCCGTCGCCCCCTAATCCCCCGGATCTCGCTATTAAAAACCCTAATCCCGGGGTCCAAGAAACCCTCGGTCAAACGCCACCAGGGGACCCATTTATCCTCTATTTGCATCGCCCGCATCGCCACTAATTCGGGAGCGCTTGCCCACCAAAAACGTTAATTGATTCCCATCTAAACCCCCGGTATGGGAGCTCCCCCGGGGGATTTCGAGTGCTCCGGAAAATTTGGTTTCGCTGTTTTTCGGAATGGAGTTTTGCTGTTCTGATCGCCGAGCGAAACGGTACGTTTGTGACCCATTCCGAAATCTGCCATTCGGTTTGATTTTTTTTTATCCAGGAAAGGGGCTGAATTTTTAGTTTGGGGTTTGAATGGAAATTGATCTGTGATAAACATTGATGCATCAGATGGTACTTTAAGAAGAAAATTAGCATAATTGTTTTAATTCAGATGTTTTTCCAAAATGTCTCGGGAAGACATCATTTAAAGGAGAAAATAGGCTTGTATCTGATCGAGATATCAGTTTGGAGAGTATAGTAACTTCTAGATCGGAGAGTTGAAATGAGCTTGTCGAGTATTATTTCAAATCGTTTATTTAATTTGTTGTATGGCCAACAAAGACAAAAAAAGTTTTAGAGTACAGTTCGCCAAATATTCAAATATTTGGATAGATATCGAAGATCTTTAAGATGATACCACTTACAGTTATTTTGAGCTCACGGATGCCAAGAAAAACTGAGTCAAACATCAGAAAACCCAGAAATATTTTATCACTCACCACGAGGAGGGTGGAGAGCGTCGAGACCTCGATGCATTGCTCATTATGGACATTCTATTGCGCATTATAATAATTCTATTGCGCATTATAAACATTCTATTGCACATTATGGACATTTTATTGCGCATTGGATTCCATGTTGTTACGAAATTATGTACACTTGAATGAACGGTTACTGTTCGGCTCGTATTTTGAACGCTTTAAGGGAATTCAATCGGGATATATTTTTGTCATAGGTTATCAATGATAAGTCACTCAATAATACTATTTTTGGAGTTACATGTAAGTATAGGGGAGAAAGAATCTCACCAAGAAAAAATCAATATTATATTAAAAACCTTATACTCACAATGTTATACCTTTATCTTAATGAGAAAATGCAGCCTGTATAGGAAACGACTTGCATTATTATAGTTTAAGTTACAGTGGTATTAAATATAAGTTCTCAAGCAGGATCATTTAAAACACTTTGTTTCATTAAAGCATAGTTATTTAGGGAAGAGTATTGTGACATACCACCCATGCGTCTTCTATTAAGTTAAATATCTCTGTTATTTAAGGGAGAAATATTGAATACATGTAAATATGATATTGAGTAAGTGCAACTGGCATTTGTGACAAGTGTGGTCGACATGTCCATTAGCAGCCACATGACCATTCTATAAAAATTGACTTGGTTAACGGTTTTGGTATTTTATCGCCTCGTTTGGCTTTATAACATTTTATGACAGGATATATGTGTGAATGTGTATTTATATACAGTAGCGACAATAATGTAGAAATTGTGAAAGTCTATCATGTCACACGGATCAGTCAGACGATGGGTAAATGGATGGTAATCTTCTCCCAACCCATGAGCTAATCAAATGATGAATGTTCGTTTTCTCCAGGGAGTCTGAACTAGTACAAGGATCATGTTACTACTAGTTTTGATCATATAATCCTTGTCACATAAAAAGGTTACCATTATCTACTTTTATATCTCCTGTATGGACACAACCTGTTTATAGATACCACATTTTCACTACAGAAGGACAAACATTCATGCTTTATCTTCGGATATGAACTAGGAACCTTTCGATTCAGAAGCCAGCATTATGATCACTAGAATTGATTGGTTATAAACACTGAATATTAATTTACGTGTTTTATACGTATAACACGAACGGTCGGCGTTAATTTAAAATCAATATTTGCTCATAATTTCTTATCGTACTATTTAGCATTCTCCATCTGATATGAATCTGAGAACTATTTGATCTATTTATCTGCGAGAATACGAACAAAAATCCAGTATGTCAAAACAGAAAATCGCGTTCCTCAAACTATTCCGATTTCCATAAAAACAGACAAAACGTAATACAGAAGCATCTGTTTCCCAAAACAAAAAGAAATGAAACTGATTTTGAAAGCAGCAAATTTACGGAACGACACGCTAACTTTAAAAATGACACGAGAGCTGCAAAACGAAACGTGAATCGCAAATGCAGCTCCAAATTTTTTGGCATTTGAAAATCGAGCAGAAAAGATTTTTCCTATGCTGCGACATCCATTTGTCACACAAATTTGAATACAGGAAGTTTAAATAGACGATTCGTCCTGCAAAAGCTCCGTCTCAGGTCCTCTGGAGACAGAAGGAGGCGATAATCGAAAAAGAAAGAGATTGCAAACGGTTTGGCAGAATACATAAAAGCGGGATCACCAAATTCCTTTTTTAAAACCTCAAAATGCATTTAAATCCAAACAGCATTCCTGAAGCAATTTTCGTTATTTTCAGGCATCATGAATGATAATCTCTAATACATTATACTGATAGAATATGTCTAACTGTCAACTGAGTTACGAAAATATATGCAACAATGATAGACGTACAGAACAGTAAGACTTGTCATTTATTCAAAGTTGGGGGAGAAGAGTGGGTAGTTAATTAACTTCGCACTGGAGCAATACAATGGGCTATTGGTGGAATCAATCCCGAAAAGATCCATGCTCAGAACCTCGTATTTTGAACAAACTTCCACAACATGCCAAAGGGAATGCATTTAAAACCACGACAGATTTAACATGTACCAGCATTCGCGTACACGACGGTTTTTGGTAGGACCTAGTTTTGAACTCGTAATCTACCGGTTACTATTCCGGAATCTTTCAACTGAGTTACCGAGACCCTCTTTTTACGTTGGAATTTGAAATCACTGAATAAACCTTCTGAGGTTTACATGTATATATACGTTCCAGGGGTTAGTTTCTCGGGTTTTCACGGCGCAAGGGCCATTATTGGCCATGCTGTGCTAGACACAGGGCATACAATATTCAGTAATGGACAGACACATAATGATAGTTTTAGTAACATAGAAGGGAGAAATACACCCAGGGAGGGATGCACCACATTCCATGGGAGAAGGTAATTTGATATTGTAAGATAAAATTAATGTAATGCATTTCTCATAATTCTGAAAACAAGAGTTTTTTCCCGAAAAAATGTCAATTTATGAGATTCTGTACCAAGTGGAGAGCTTATAAAAGACAGTTTCGAACTTATAGTTGAAAGTGTAGTCGCTAGTGCATCGCGAAGTTTCCGCTTCACGGTAGATATTTATTATGTAGTTTTATTTGGATTTATTTTTCACTACATCTGAGATATATTTGTTTGAATATTTAAACATGATATATTATCCTAAATACAGACAAATGAGAGAAGTGCCGAACTATGTTATGAATTAATATTTAATGGAAAAAAGATAAAAACAAGCATCATATAAAAGGAATTTTACTGTAAATGTACTTTTTTGACAATTGTATTTTATACGCAGCGAAACTAACTGTATGTTGTCAGTTGAATACGTATTGGATTCGCTCAAGTCGAATAAAAATAAGAGGCGATAAATAAGTTCTATTGATTTTATTTACAATATATACATACGTAGAGGATTTCCTGAATTATATTGAACTAATTTCTACGGAATGATTGGCCCTGTAGAATAACCACCAGAAGCTAAACTTATCAGAATTCAATTATTATAAAGTGCTTATTTTTTATTGTTTTGGGTTGCTGTTAATGTTACAAATAAGTTGTTATTCAAAGAGCCGTTCCGTACCGTCTGAGTAATTGATGTTAGCAGTAACACCATTTGACTATTGCATCTTAAGTGCAAACCACACCAGAGTGCAGATCTACCATTCTGCCATTTAATAAATTTCAATTTTGTCTAAAAAACATCAACCATGACTTTGAATTGTAACATTCCATTGTAGCGTCAGTTCCAAGTATCTGGCTCCAATCCGAAAAATCGTTGCTTTGAGAAAAGTGCAGTTCAAGATTCGATACTAGAAAAAAATCTTTAGTAGTGAAAGTTTTGGTATTAATTTATGTTGCTTAGCTTCTTTTATAAGTGTAATAATTGTGTCTGACTTCAGATTAGGAATTATACTTTTTCCATAGCATAAAATATTGAGTAATAGTATAGATCTCTGGGGCCCGCATACACATATATCCGTTCTTCAACCTACTTCCTAAATAGTTTTGATCTTCTTGGCCAATAGTTACTAGGATTCTTTCAACCAATATATGTGGTTATATATTTTGCCATTAAATGTGACATAGGGTGGAAACAATACTACATTTATAGGGAAACTCGGTAAGTTCGGAGCTCTAGTCTTTCAGGGTTCATACGCATAATTCCAATTTGCAACCTTAAGTTTTTCCTGCATGACTTCAAACCAGTTCTGACCTTGACAAATAAATTCTAGGATTATTTCATCAAAGAAATGTGGTTGTTTCTTTAAATGTGATGTGTAGGGCAGGCTTCGAAATAGATTTTTTAATACAGGTGCACCTTGTGCACCTAAGTTTTTAAATTAGGTGCACAAGGTGCACTGAGTGCACCTAGTGGGAAAAAATTATGTGCACAATTATATTTTCATGTGCACAGTGCACCTGTGCACCCGTGTATTTCGAGCCCTGGTGTAGGGTAAAAGAGCAGCAAGGGAAGGTGGGGCACAGTGTTACATGGGGGTGCAGTGTTACAGTGAATTTCATTTTAAATTGATAGCAAAATTTGCTCCAATTTGTTTACAATTTCGTTAGCTATCTCTTGTTTTCCAGAACATGTGTTTTGGAAAAAAAAAATTTGCATCATTAGTTACATTACTGTAAGCAAATCTCTATTTCTGCATATTAAATGTAAAATTTTGTGTTTGTAATTGGATTCTCTTTATTAATGAGTGATGCTTATTTTATTTACTGTTTTACTATTTACATATTTACTATTTTTGAATACTATTTTAGTAGTGAAGCTAATTGTGTTTAGCTTCTGTTGAGTTAAAATAGATGATCTAAATTCACATTATGTAGTTATAAAAAATTTTTGTTACAAGCTATGTCAGACGGGATACATTGTTACAAAATGAAATGGGGCACTCTGTTACATACGTAATTTTTCCAATTAACACATTACAAAAAGGCATATATTTCACAATGTAAATTTTATTACTCTTACAGCTCTGTATTTTTCATTTTAAGATTTTTAATTATAAATATGAATGATAAGAAACATAGTGAATTTAATTTTCCCAAAAGCCTTTCCTCTATATAGGTTTGCATATACAGGGTGGTCCCGAATTCATGGTACAAACTTTAATGGTAGGTACAGGACATTGTAACAATGATTTATTGTATAGGAATGTATAGTCGCAAGTGACGCGGTGAGGCGAAAACAGGGGAAATAACGGCCGAAAGGAAAAACAAAGATTTTATTGAAAGCGTTGTTGACAAGTGTCATGTTTACAGTAATTGTTCAAAATTGCGTCCACCAGTATCGATACATGCTTGACAGCGTCGGTGGAGCGATTGGCGTACACGTTCAAAGATGCCTGGTATTTCACGCACACCTGCAGCAGCTACAGATAAGCGAGCGACGAGATCCTCATCTGAGTCAACTGGAGTCTCATAAACAAGATGCTTTAGATGTCCTCATAAAAAGTAATCGAGGCTCGATAAATCGGGAGATCGGGGTGGCCAAGGGACTGGTCCACCACGCCCAATCCATCGAGTACCAAACGTGGCATTCAGGTAATTCCGTACATCAATGCTGAAGTGTGCTGGCGCCCCATCGTGCTGAAACCACATGCGGTTACGAATGGCGATCGGAACATCATGCAGCAGTTGTGGTAACACTTCTTTCAGAAAAATAAGATAGCTTCCGCCAGTGAGCCGCGTGGGTAGTAAGTATGGGCCAATCAAAAAGTCGTTCACAATACCAGCCCACACATTAATACTGAAACGTTGTTGAAACGCATGTCGACGCGTTGCATGTGGATTATCGGTTGCCCACACATGGGAATTGTGCGCATTAAAGACACCCTCGCGTGAAAATGTCGCTTCATCTGTAAATAGCACATAATCTACGAAATCTGGCTGCAACGCACATTGCTGCATCACCCACAGGCAGAAGTTCACGCGGCGAGGATAATCTGCCGGATTCAATGCTTGTACTTTCTGAAAATGGAAGGGGTGTAAGCGATTTTCGTTTAACACTCTGCATACAGTCTGATGACTCACACCTACGTCACGCGCAACAGTTCTTGTGCTTGACTCGGGTCTATCAGCCACAATGTTCAAGATGCTTTCTTCCAGCCTTGGAGTGCGTACAGCTCTTACTCGACCAGCGCCATGTCTGTTGACGTCGAACGCACCTGTTTCACAAAGTTGACGATGTAACCGTTGAAAAATTCTATGATCCGGCATTCGTCGATCAGGATACTCCGCGCGATACATTCGTAACGCAGCTCTGCCGTTACCATTTGCACGGCCGTACATGTAATGCATGTCTGCTTTTTCTGCATACGTAAAGTCACCCATCGTCTACGGCAGCACAATTGTGAATGGCGCTTTTCCCTACTGCGATGCATCATGTTCAACAGCGGCTAGACATCTACTGCCCTCTACCGGCAATGATACCAACCGATCACTCCATTTCTCTTTCCTTTTATTTCCCCTGTTTACGCCTCACCGCGTCACTTGCGACTATACATTCCTATACAATAAATCATTGTTACAATGTCCTGTACCTACCATTAAAGTTTGTACCATGAATTCGGGACCACCCTGTATTTTTATGTGTTGTTTACAATCTTTCTTTTCATGATTATAGTAGTTTTCTTTTCTAAATTGATTCGAAAAATTCACAAGTTACAAAATTATGTCTCCTTAAGAAGTAAGGTATAAAGACCCACCCTGAAAAACTGCACACAATAGATGACGGGTGAAATGTTAGATCTTGACTGATACGCCAGTTAAAAATAGGATTACAGAGGAAATATTGTAGAGGAAAAAGCACTAAACCCTAAAAAGAACGAAATTCCCAAGAAACGAGCCTAAGTGAACCTGAGGCATGAACCTACCGGGATACCATCAACAGAAGATAAAGAATTACCATCTAATGCTGATAGTGATAACATCTCTTTTTCAAATTTGGTGATTACATCATAGTTGAAGAAGGGCATCTTAAAGAACACAAAATTCACTTTATAGGGGAATTGTGAATCAGAACACTGTTGATTTTGAAGTGTTGCACGTCAAAAGAATTTTTCCATATTATAAATTCTCACGAATTAATGAAGTTTATTCATTTGAAAAATAAGAAATCATTGCCAAACTTCCTTTCCCAATTCCATCAGGAGGAACAATGAGAAAAGCAGAAATGTTGATTTGCCCTGTAGATTTAACTTCCTATCAAAATCTAAAATAAATTTACGATTCCTTTAATCTTATTTTATCATCTACTTTGTAACTGTAGGCTACAATCATTGCTTATGTTTTCGTCAAATTTAAAGCTATTAGTACAAACTTATAAAAATTGGTATTTTATCTTAAGCCTGCTTAAGGAATCATTAGATATCTGTACATTTAAATTAAAATGAATTTTTATAAAACACCATTTTTTATGTATATTGTTGCTACTATAACGTAACACTGTATCCCACAGTGTGTTACACTGTACCCCGACAGTGGGGTACTGTGTTACAATGTATATCACTTCCAAAAACATTAAATACTGGAAATAAATGATAATGTTTTTAATTTTAATGATATGTAGGAGATCAATGATCAGATTAAGGGCTTTGTTTCCTTCATATAGATGCATATCTTGATGCCACAGCTGAAAATAAAACACGTGTAACACTGTTCCCCACTTTCCCCTACAATAGAAAATGTCATGGCGCTCAGAACTCTAGAAAATGTAACTAGGGAAAAACATCTATATTCCAGATATGCGATTTTTGCATAGTGCCCATGATATATAGATGTGTGTTTGTTCTTCAATAACAGTCTGAGAGTCATGTGATTTCCCATTAGTGAATGTGGGGCACAGTGTTACACATTTTTTTTATTTCCAGCTGTGACATCAAGATATGCATCTACTATATGAAGCAAACAAAGTCCTTAAAATTATCTTTGATCTCTAACATATGTACATCTTAAATATCATTAAAATTAAAAACAGTAACATTTATTTTCAGTATTTAATGTTTTTGGTAGTGATGTACATTGCAACATTGTACCCTACTGTCGGGGTATAGTGTTAAGTTATAATAGTAAGAGTAAATATAAAGAAGGGCCTTTTATTACAATTAATTTTAATTGAATTATACAGATATCTAATGATTCTTTAAGCAGGCTTAAAATGAAATACTAAAAACAGTAATGATTAGTTTACGCGTACTTGAACATCTTTAAATGTGAGGAAAACCATAGCAATGGTTGTAGCCTACCGTTATAAAGTAGATGATAGAATAAGATTAAAGAAATTGTAAACTTATTTTAGATTTTGATAGCAAGTTAAATCCACAGGGAAAAGCATAATTTCTGCTTTTGTCACTGTCCCTCTTGTTGGAAGTGGGAGAGGAAGTTTGGCAATGATTTTGATTTTTGAAATGAATAAACTTTATTTGTTCGTGGAAATTTATGGGATGGAAACATTTCAATGGAAGTACAACACTTCAAAATCAACATTGTTCTGATTAGCAACTTCCCAAATAGTGAATTTTATGTTCTTTAATGTGTTTTTCAACTATAACGTAATCGCCATTGTTAATGGTTGTCGTCTACAGCAATGTCTGATTGCAATTCTGAAAAAGAGATGTATATAACTATCAGCATAAGACGGTAAATCTTCATCTTTCGTTTATGATATCTCGGTATAATTATGCCTCTTGTTCGCTTTGGCTCGTTTCTTGGGAATTTCGCTCTTTTTAGGGTTTAGTGCTTTTTCCTTTTCAATATTTCCTCTGTAATCATATTTTTAACTGGTGTAACAGTCAAGATACAACATTTTCCCCATCATCTATTTTGAGCAGTTTTTCGGGGTGGGGCTTTAGGCAAAGACCTTACTTCTTGCGGAGACATAATTTCGTTAGCTTGTAAATGTTTCGAATGAATTAACAAAAATAAAACTTCTAATTATGTACAGAAAGACTGTAAACATCACTTAAAAAATATGCAAACCTATATGGAGAAAAAGCTTTTGGAAAAATTATCCAATTTGTTTATGTTATCATTCATATTTATAATTAAAAATTTTTAAATGTAAAATGCAGAGCTATAAGAGAATAAAATTTACATTGTAAAACATATGCTTGTTTTTAATTTGTTAAATGGACAAATTATGTATGTAACAGTGTGCTTCATTTCATTCTGTAACGCTCTGTACCCCATCTGACATAGCTTGTAACAAAATTTTTTATGCCTACATAGTGTGAATTTAGATCATCTGTTTTAACTCAACAGAAGTTAAACATAATTAGCTTTACTACTAAATTAGTATTCAGTTTAAAATAAGCTCCACTCATGAATAAAGATAATTTAAATTACAAACACATTACATTTTACTTTCAACATGCAAAAATAAAGATTTGCTTACAGAAATGTAACTAATGATGCTAATTCTTTCAAAAACACATGTTCTGGAAAACAAGATGGCTAACAAGATTATAAACAAACTGGAGCTAATTTTCATACTCCTTTAAAATGAAATTGACTGTAACACTCTACCTCATGTAACACTGTGCCTCATCTTTCACTACTCCACATCACATTTAATGACTAAATAACCATATTTGTATTGGTTGAAACAATCCTAAGCACAATCGGTAAAGACGGTCAAAGCTGGTTAGTAGATATACAGGAACGACTGCACGTTGCAGGGTGGAACTGTAAGTGTTAACCCTTGGAGTGCTGGAGCTCTGAACGTCACGAAGTTTACGAGGAATGTAGTGTTGTTTATACCCCACATCACATTGATTACCTAAATAATCTCATCTATTGGTTGAAATATTCCTTGCATCTATTGGTCAAATAGATCGATACTGGATAGGATTTATGCAGGGAAGACTCCTGGTTTCTAGGTAATGAATTATAGAATTATACTAGGTTGGATTAAACTAATTATACTAATTATCTCTTCATAGGGCTAGAGCTCTGAGTGTCAGGATGTTTTCAAGTGTTCTTACCCCACATTAAATTCCATAGTTGTTTGAAACAATTCTAACATCAAGCTATCATAGATCGAAGAGGTCAATACTGGTTAAGGTTCGCGCAGGAAAGACTAGGGGGGGAGGGGGGTTAGCCCTCTGAAGGGCTCCTTCAGAGGGTTAACCAAATCAGTTCTGAATTCCGACACTAGCGCACTGTCTACAAGCCATTTCCTCTCGCATTACGCCGATGCTGAACTTTCTTCTCAATTGACTAACTTCCAGGTCTGCTGTCAATCAAGTATGAAAGACTGCTCCAGACGACGCACCCACACACGCGTTCATCCTTCCCTTCCAGCTCAGCATACCATCGCACACTCCGGATGGCATTAATTGCCTGGAAACAATTTTTCACGGCTGGCACACACGGGAGGCTCCGTCCCGGCTCTTTTTGGAAATTGACGGATGGATCGAACCTCAGTGTTTGCGAGACCTTTGACAGGAAGACGCTGCGCAACAAGATGAATGAATCCCGCCCCCCGTGCAGAATTAGGCCTGGGGCGGCCGAGAGAAATTAATTGTTCGGGGCTCGGAGAGGGAATCGGATGGCGAATCGCATGTCTCCGTGTCAGATTCCCGGAATGATCGATGGGCCACCCCTGAGATCGCTGCTTCACCACAACTCTCGAATGAATTCATAAACTTCGCTGCGGAATCGATCTCTTCTTCGATGCGGGGGATTCTTTTATTTACTATTTACTTTGAAGGGCGTCAAATGGTTCGCTGTAATTATGTGGGCTCTCCCGCCTCCTTGTTCTTTAATGGTTTTTCCCCGGGTCATTATTTTTCACCCATGCTGCGATGCTGCCTGGGTGGAAAAATGGTACCCGGCTGCAAATGAGGCGGCGGCGGCGTTGTTTCTTGATGAGGAGGAGAGGACTGCTTTGAGAGAAAAGGATGCGTGTAGTTTTCGACGGCGAATTACAAAAGATAATACAAGGCATCGAAATGGGATTGAATGAAATAAGACTTTAAAAGGTGCGTTCTGAAACCATTTCCCCAACCATTTTTCTTAGGGTTTCGTTTTGGAAACAAATTTAGGTTTTGCAAGAACTAAATGAATAGATATAATTTACCCTATGACCGTCCCAGGATTTATAAGTAAGTCCTTTAGATTTTATTCTACAATACGCTTAATGATTGATTATCCACATCTATTAGTTGAAAGAATGCTTGATAGGATTATATTGGTCAAGAAGTCTAATATTGGATTTAAGTCATGTAAGGTAACCTGTAAGTTGTATGGTGTAATAATGTACGCATGATCCTCAGAAGGTTAAAGTTTTCTGTAATCTTTAGATTATGATAATCTTTGAAAGAGCTATAGGTACCAATATGAAAAAAAAATAGACAGATTTTGTTAGAGTAGAAATTTGATTTGGGTTGACGCTCTAGGTAGGCAATTTTATTTAACGTCTTACTAGAGTAACACAACGGGTTATTGACGAAGGCCCGGGATCAATCCCCTAAGTGAAAGATTCGAAGACAACATCAAGTAAATTTGAACCACGGTCAGATGACGAGGCAACACCTAAGCTGGCACCCCACTCTCCAAACTTTCACACCAACTCAACGTGAAGAATGTCAGCCACGATAGATTTAAGGTGCATCAACCGCCTCTATACCATTCGATTTCAAAAATTCATTCACTGACCCGGATTCGAATCTGGAACCTTCCTATCTAGAGGCTAATACCTTATCCACCAGGACGGTTGGTCGGCATGACGCTCCAGAGCGCTATGACACTTATAATGCTCAAGAAGATTTCTAAGTACAGTCCTTTGCTTTTATCTTTCAACACATTTGATGATTAAACATTCACATCTATTGGTTCAAAGAATCCTAGATAGAATTCTGTTGGTCATGAAATCTAAAATTGATTAGAAGTCATGCAGGGTAAACTGCAAGGTGTATGGAGGAATAATGCGTGCATCATTCTCAGGGGATTTAAGTTTAATATCACCATTAGATTATAATTATACTTAAAAGAGTCATAGGGTACCAGCGTGAAAAATAAATGGAATTTATTAGAGAAGGAATTTAATTTAATTTGACGCTGCTGAGCGCTATGACTCTCGTGATTGTCACGAAGGCCTTTGATGTAATACAATGACCTTTATGATTAAATATACACATCTATTCGTTAAAAGAATCCTAGGTAGGATTCTATTGGTCAAGAAATCTGAAATTGGCTTTAAGTCAATGCAGGTTAAACAGCAAGCTGTGAGGTGGAATAATGCGTGCAAGATCCTCAGAGGATTAAAGTTTACTGTCACTTTTAGATTGTAGTTATATTTCAGAGTCATGTGCTATCATTATGAAAAAAAGAGGGATTTCGCCAGAGTAGAGATTTGATTTGGTATGACTCTCCAGAGTGGCCGTGGCTCTCTTGATGCACTAAGACTAATCAGTTCGGGACATACATCTTAAAGTTGTAAGATGGAGAAAAGGTTGGCATTATTTAACTAAAAAATGTCGGAGAATCGATAGTAATTTGTAAATAAAATAGTCGAGGCAAAAAAAATTAATTTTAGACGCTGGATCATAAGCAAATATCACAGTAATTTGCAAGAGTATCTTTTGATTGAGAAGTAAAAGTAGTAACACACAAAAAAAACTTCGAATCAAAAAACAAGTGCATAAAATTAAGTGTTTAGCTAGTTCCTAAATAGTTACATAAATATTAAATATTTTAGCAATATAACTACATCGAAAGCTTTAGATTGTAATTAATTTTGTATTTCACAAAATAAAATATTAAATAAAATTATGAAATCTAAACAACAAAGCAAAATATTACAAATTAACTACTCTCGCATTCAGGTTATAACTATACGGTATGTATAAATGTTCTATTTTAAACTGCTAATAAAGTAATGTGTATATGTATACATTCCACATATTTTATCAAATCAAATTTAATTTGTACCCAACTTATAGAAAGTTTAGTCAAAAATTGAACACACTTCAAATAATTGTGCGTTTTATTTTGTACCAAATAATGTTCAATGCTCTGAAAGTATGCACGCAGTGGAACTAAAGTAGCACTTCTTGCGCTAGCTTAGAAATCACTGCTCTAGCGTAAATTAACGTCTCAACTTTACAGCATATTGATACATGATAACAGCGCTAGAAAATAAATGGACTACGCTATTGTTTTGAAAAATCTTTTTCCATTTCTCATTCCAGAGCGTTAAATGAACGTTCGACAGAAAAGGCCGGCTTTAAAAACTAATCAAGGGGAATGAAATTGATACTACTCCGAAAAAAAAAGGGGAGATTAAAAACATTACCAAATTAATTCTTACCCTCGACCAGAGTCTTAACGAGAAACCGAGATTAAAAACTCAGGGAACATTTTTCATCTCTCACTCGATTCAAAAAAGAATCCGCAACGGAAAGAAACAAAGCGTTAAATTGGAAGAGTTAACACAACCATTCAAAAAGGAAGGAGAGAAGAGGACGGAAAGAATTAAACACCGCACGAGCAAGAGTCCTCTCTTTCCCCCCAACGGAGGAAGAGGACAGAAGAGGACAAGGGAGATCGCGGAGCCATTATGCACGCGGCGGAGCGAAAGGGGGTGTCGGGAGTGTCCGCAGGGGTGGGATTCGTAATGAAGTTCCAGATGGGGGCACGGGCAGAGGACGTCTGTCGAGCCGATCCTCGCTAATCCCGGGGCCAGAAAATACCACCTGCGACGGGCCGCATCTGTGTCGCAGGATCCCGCTTCCCGAGGGGCATCCGCAGAGACACTAGATCCTGCAGGAATAAAACTCGATGCATTAAAAAACAGGAAATAAAAGAAGCAGCAAAGAAAGAAGCGTCGCTTTCATTTTTCAGTTTTGTGTCCTCCCAAATCCTTCCATTCGCGCATAAACTCGAGTTTTCGCTCTCTGTATCACTTGTCTCCTGCAGCGTCGCGCTGTCGCTGTTTTATCTGCTCCCTCCCCTTCTCTCTGTCCTTTTCAGATTGGAGTGTTTTCTTTTATCATTTTGATTTGTCCCCGATTCCCTATTCTCTCGACCCCCCCTTCCCCGTTCGTATTTCTCGCCTTCGCTTCCCCCGCTTCTTCATTCTCAAACGTCGTCGTTTCATGTTCACCTTTTTGTTCTTTCCGCCAGTTATCGACTGGAAATCTCTGGAAGGGTTCAGGCGAAGGCTCTCCCTGCACATCGGGGCCGAATTGTTTCGCTGGGAAATGTCCTCGTGATTCCTTTTTTCTCCAGTCTCTTTGCAGATAAGTCTGGAAATTTTACTGGGAAAAACTGCAACGTACAGATAGGAGAGATGAAAATTCGATGCCCGTATGCTTATTTTTGTTGAACAGAAAGGGAGGGCTAAAAGGGATTGCCCGTTTTTATCTTCTTAAGGCCCGGTGCACACATCCGGTTTTTCAACGTGCGGAGCCACTGAGGCACAGAAGCCCAAAAATGCACTCATAACCGTGAAATGACGCACGAACTCATTTCGCGTCATTTGCGATAAATATTCTATCGAAGAAAACGTGTTTATTTCGCTTACTTGGTGCAAAAAAAGTATATTTTGAAACAAAAGAGACGTTACTAGATACAACCATTTATTAATTATTATTTATATTCCATTTGTTTGTGAAAACCAGATACTTCAGAACGGAGGCATATGTGCGGCGACCGTGCGGCACCGTGGAGAACTGCGGTACAAATTACACTCAAGTTGAAAGTGCTGCACCTGTGGCATGTGTGCACTACTCCATTGAATCTAATGTATCTCAGACCGCATTTGCGTTTCCGCACGTTGAAAAACTGGATGTGTGCACTGGGCCTAAAAGTGTCCTTTTGCAAGAATGCCTTGGAATTTGATGCAACAATTTACGTGATACCGAATACATCTAGGCATTTTCGTTTAAAAGCCTTCAGTATACAGTATATCCCTCTTAAGGTTTCGTACGAACATTTCCCTCCTGCAACCTGCAGTCTTTTCTACAACCTACAGCCTTCCCTGCATGACTCAGTTTGACCTACTATGCATTAAAAATTTCGAATATTTACCATAAATAAACTGCTTTACGGCTTTGACAACTGTTTCAAAATTGATACCACCTTAACAGAATATTTTGTGACTTTTATTTGACAGAGTATCTCATTCAAGATATAGTCAATTTCGCTAAGGACGAGATATTTTATCCATACAAAACTATCCTATTACTCCAGGGGGATGAAGAGATCAAGTATGGAAAACAGTTTATTTTGCCTAGAACTAGTGACAGTTTGGAGCAGGTTTGTACACTGAACGCTGAAAATTACAGAGCAATTTTCGACGCTAAGATAAACCACCAGGAGGTTAAACCTTCAAACCATCATGGAGGTTAAACCCTCACCTCCTTCAATCTTGCAACCTTCAGTCCTCGCTTCTTCACTTCGATCTAGTTTTGACCTTCGTGAACAATATTATTATTATTCTTTCAATCAATAGATATGATTTTTTAATCCAGTTTGTGTGCTGTGGAGGAAACTTAAAATACTTCATTACTTGGAAATCTCATGACACTCAGAGGGATAGAATTATTTTGTTCACAATATTTCTAAATAGTGAATTCTTTGCAAATCGAAACTGGAATATTTACTTATCGAAACAATAGCTACAATGGCCGGATCGTTTAGTTTATCCAAAACATCTTTATTGAGAATTTTTTTAAGCATGGTTGCATGCATTTCTTTTAAACATATTCCAACATTTCCTTTTCTGTGTGCATGGTGCGATTGATTGAATGTGTGGAAAAAGATAGCAAAAATATTCTTTCCTTCCTCTAAATATAAAACCTTGTGCCTATTTTTTATTTCAGTCGCGCTAAACAGCTCTCAACATGGTACTAAACTTAACTTTTTGTACGTATGTTTGAGTCTGACACTTTTCCCTCTTTTTCAAAAATGGCGTCTAGAATTTACGTGAATTAAACTTTTAATCCTCATGTAATCTACTTTACCAGACCGACTAATTTTATTTTTATAAGAAATTTTCTGCTGTATTTTTCACAAGAGGGTTTCCTAACCCATTGAACTGACGCAAATATTACAGAACGAGAATTTTCTGGAGGAAGAAAATCAAGCCTATTCCAGCAAAGTATTTTTTATGGTACAATAAATAATTCGCATAGCATCAGATACACATATTCCATTAAATGGTGCAAGTTTGCGATTGAGCCGTTAAAAACCTATCACATCTTTCAAAATAACTAAATATATTTGCTCTTTTCAAATGCTTAAACATTATCTCATTATTAAAGTATATTTTAAAAAGTTTAGTAATTTCAAAGTAAAAGTTAATATAATAAAGTAAAGCTAGTTATTTGTATGAAATAAGCAAGGTATTTGAAAAAAGTTTTTTTTTTTAAGTTTTAAAATCAAAATTAGTCATAGCAGCGGGGATTACGTTTTACGAAGTTATTAAAACTATGTTATGTATCTAGATGAGCACCAGGGCTCTGACGATTTGTTCGCCATTAACCTTGAGAGAATTAACACGTATTAATAAGTTCTGTTACCTGCAGCCTTCCTTGCATGTATCCTTATCAGTTTTGATCTTCTTGGGACCATTAGAATTATTTCTATTGTTATATCAACCAATGGATGCAGTTATATAGACATTTCGGAAATAATACACTACACAGCTCTTAAATCTAGTGATGCTCAGTTCTTTTGTGGTAGTTTTTAATTAACGTCGTACTGGAACAAGACAACGAGCTATTGACGACAGTCCGGGATCGAACTCTAAGGCGAAGATCCGAGGACAACACCACGTAATTTTGAACCACGGTCAGATGACGAGGTAGCACCTGAACTGGCACCACACTCAGTGATGCTCAGAGAGTTAAATACGTAAATCTGATTTTAAAATTATCAAACTAGCGTCAAGTATATTACTACTGGTTCAACCATTGCTTATAAAACCCAACATAGTACACTCTACTGATTGGACTGGACTGATTAGGTATAAAATTAAGACCTCGTCTACTTCGTTGGCCAGACTTTAATATTTATAAATCTACTACATCTTAATATAATCTATTTCTTTACATATGTTGCGGCAACATCTAAATATTGTCAAGACTCAGTCCATGGAGGTTGAAATATCATTGCTACGTTTCCTTAGAATCTCATTCAAAATTAGTTTATTTCTTCGAAGAAAACTTTCTTCGTCGTTGTATTGAGGAATGATAAAAAGAAAGCGGCATTGCAATCAGAACTGATTGTGTAGATTTTGTTTATATTTTATTAAGATATCGGCACGGGAAATAAAGAGCGAAATAGGACATTTCATATTGATCAACTAAGCACTCTACGTTTGAAAGATCCAAAGGAAAACACTTTCAAAATTCGATTTGGCTTGCTGTTCTTCGGCTAGATGTCGATATCTCTGAGCGTATACATTTTGTATCCTCATTATTACCAAACTGGCATTGGCAGCATTTAAAACTTTTCACGCTAAGTATCGGTGATCAATATTTTCATTTTCTTTTACCTTTCCCCCCTTAGTACAAAATAAAATGAATCTTAATAATACTTGGTTGTTAAACTTTATAGGAGGGCGTTTCCTTTTTAAAATGCTCTTTTCGCCCCTTTTACTTGTTCTTACTTTCCAATAGACGTTAATTGAGTCCTTATGTTCCTCAGCAGGGGTCTTTCGAAGGATTTTTCTCGCCCTGTCGTTTTTTCACTCCCACTATTTTCGCAGTGACATAAAAAGCGTACGTGTATAATCAAGTTTCCTCTTTGAAAATCGAAAGCGTCACATGGGTCTGGAAATTGAGCAGGTAAATAGGTACTTGAATTAACGTTGCAATGTAGCAAAGTAACGGGCTATCGGCTCCGTTCCGGGATCAGTCTTGGAGGAAAACGTCAGAGGACAACACCTCGTAATTTTGAACCATGGTCAGATGATGAATCTTGACCGATCAACACCTGAAGTGGCATCTGACTTTCCAACCGTCCACTCCACGCTAACTTGAGGAGACTACGACAGGTTTAATATGCAGCCCCCATGTACCACGGTCTAGGTATTAAACAATTGAGCATACGATGTAATAAATTTCTTTCGAGAAATTTCATCTAGAGCATATTCTTTATTGGATCTAGAAAAAGCTGAAGCATTTTATTAATCCACATTCAAAATACTTGATAATATGGGGAAATAAATTGATAGTCTTTAATTATAAGCAATTCATTTGTTTGGTTGATTATATACTAATTAATAAATCAACGATTTTATTGTTAAAACAATGCATATTCCAAGGGTGTCACCCTGTGGGTGTTTTGTTTACTTGTGAAAAAGTGCAACTGCCAAACGAATTCAGTATAGATAAAAAAAAACACTTCTCGCTGGAAATTTTGATTTGATTCACATTTTTTCAGTTTTAGTTTTTCAGATTCATTTTCATTGAACAGATTTAAAATTCGGCTTTAAAAGAGATCGTGTGATTCGGAGTTGAAAAGAAAGAGCTTTTTCATATCCTATGGGTGTCGTGAACTGTCTGAGCCATTTGCTACCCCACGAAATTCCCGTGTTCTGCGTGGAAAGTATGTTTAGATTTCTTTGCTTTATTTTACGATCTGATATTCTTCTTCTTTATACCGTATTGTTTATATTGCACTGATTTATATTAAGGCTTTGACTTATATCGTATAGCTTTGTTCTGCTTTATCTCACTGTCTACTTTATTTATTTATATTACTTGCCCTGCTATTAATGTGAGTACACTGTTTCCTTTATAAAAAGGGGTTGGTTTGCAAAAGAGCAATATTTAGCCAAGCAGCACCGAACACAAGACAGATAACGTCAAGTTTTATCGATTTATAAGATAGAGATATACCATGGTAAGTTACAGGAATCGCACCTGTTCCGCACACAAATTGCCGGTTGCTAGTGTAGCGGGCGAACTCACTGAACCATTTCGTCCCGTCTCTTTGTAAAGGGAAAGGAATTATAATTTTCATGGTGTTTTTCGCAACACCTTCATACCAGAGTTCTGTTGTAATACTTGTGATTGGTTTTTTCGCATTGTCACATGATCCACGCTCTATTTTAAAGTTATTCGTAAATCCCTCAAGGTTCGGATTACAGCAGTGTGTATGGTTAGTGCATTAGCCCTCGGTTCAACAGGTTGTAGGTTCGATTAGTAGGGGTTCGAAAGCACTTTAATCCTCCGAACCTCGCGAGATTTCCGACCAGTGTAGTATTGTTTTTACCTCACAGCACGCATAACCTCACGAGATTTCCAACTTGTGTAGAATTGTACCCCCCCCTCTCCGCAACACGCATAACCACACGAGATTTCCGACCAATGTAGCATTGCTTTCCCTCCACAACACGCATGACCTCACGAAATTTCCATCAGGTGTAGTATTGTTTTTCCCCCACAACACGCATAACCACACGAGATTTCCTACTAGTGTAGTGTTGTTTAAACCCAACACGCATGACCTCACGAAATTTCCATCAGGTGTAGAATTGTCCCCCCCCCCCGCAACACTCATAACCACACGAGATTTCCGACTAGTTTAGTGTTGTTTTCCCTCACAACACGCATGACCTCACGAAATTTCCATCAGGTGTAGTATTGTTTTTCCCCCACAACACGCATGACCTCACGAAATTTCCATCAGGTGTAGTATTGTTTTCCCCCACAACACGCATAACCACACGAGATTTCCGACTAATGTAGCATTGCTTTCCCCCCACAACACGCATGACCTCACGAAATTTCCATCAGGTGTAGAATTGTTCCCCCCCCCCCCCCGCAACACGCATAACCACACGAGATTTCCGACTAGTTTAGTGTTGTTTTCTCTCACAACACGCATGACCTCACGAAATTTCCATCAGGTGTAGTATTGTGTTCCCCCACAACACGCATAACCACACGAGATTTCCGACTAATGTAGCATTGCTTTCCCCCCACAACACGCATGACCTCACGAAATTTCCATCAGGTGTAGAATTGTTCCCCCCCCCCCGCAACACGCATAACCACACGAGATTTCCGACTAGTTTAGTGTTGTTTTCTCTCACAACACGCATGACCTCACGAAATTTCCATCAGGTGTAGTATTGTTTTTTCCCCACAACACACATAACCTCACGAGATTTCCGACTAATGTAGCATTGCTTTCCCCCCACAACACGCATGACCTCACGAAATTTCCATCAGGTGTAGTATTGTTTTCCCCCACAACACGCATAACCACACGAGATTTCCGACTAGTGTAGTGTTGTTTCCCCCCAACACGCATGACCTCACGAAATTTCCATCAGGTGTAGAATTGTTTCCCCCCCCCCCTCCCCCCGCAACACTTATAACCACACGAGATTTCCGACTAGTTTAGTGTTGTTTTCCCTCACAACACGCATGACCTCACGAAATTTCCATCAGGTGTGGTATTGTTTTTTCCCCACAACACACATAACCTCACGAGATTTCCGACTAATGTAGCATTGCTTTCCCCCCACAACACGCATGACCTCACGAAATTTCCATCAGGTGTAGTATTGTTTTTCCCCCACAACACGCATAACCACACGAGATTTCCTACTAGTGTAGTGTTGTTTAAACCCAACACGCATGACCTCACGAAATTTCCATCAGGTGTAGAATTGTCCCCCCCCCCCCGCAACACTCATAACCACACGAGATTTCCGACTAGTTTAGTGTTGTTTTCCCTCACAACACGCATGACCTCACGAAATTTCCATCAGGTGTAGTATTGTTTTTCCCCCACAACACGCATGACCTCACGAAATTTCCATCAGGTGTAGTATTGTTTTCCCCCACAACACGCATAACCACACGAGATTTCCGACTAATGTAGCATTGCTTTCCCCCCACAACACGCATGACCTCACGAAATTTCCATCAGGTGTAGAATTGTTCCCCCCCCCCCCCCACAACACGCATGACCTCACGAAATTTCCATCAGGTGTGGTATTGTTTTTTCCCCACAACACACATAACCTCACGAGATTTCCGACTAATGTAGCATTGCTTTCCCCCCACAACACGCATGACCTCACGAAATTTCCATCAGGTGTAGTATTGTTTTTCCCCCACAACACGCATAACCACACGAGATTTCCGACTAGTTTAGTGTTGTTTAAACCCAACACGCATGACCTCACGAAATTTCCATCAGGTGTAGAATTGTCCCCCCCCCCCGCAACACTCATAACCACACGAGATTTCCGACTAGTTTAGTGTTGTTTTCCCTCACAACACGCATGACCTCACGAAATTTCCATCAGGTGTAGTATTGTTTTTCCCCCACAACACGCATGACCTCACGAAATTTCCATCAGGTGTAGTATTGTTTTCCCCCACAACACGCATAACCGCACGAGATTTCCGACTAATGTAGCATTGCTTTCCCCCCACAACACGCATGACCTCACGAAATTTCCATCAGGTGTAGAATTGTTCCCCCCCCCCCGCAACACGCATAACCACACGAGATTTCCGACTAGTTTAGTGTTGTTTTCTCTCACAACACGCATGACCTCACGAAATTTCCATCAGGTGTAGTATTGTTTTTTCCCCACAACACACATAACCTCACGAGATTTCCGACTAATGTAGCATTGCTTTCCCCCCACAACACGCATGACCTCACGAAATTTCCATCAGGTGTAGTATTGTTTTCCCCCACAACACGCATAACCACACGAGATTTCCGACTAGTGTAGTGTTGTTTCCCCCCAACACGCATGACCTCACGAAATTTCCATCAGGTGTAGAATTGTTTCCCCCCCCCTCCCCCCGCAACACTCATAACCACACGAGATTTCCGACTAGTTTAGTGTTGTTTTCCCTCACAACACGCATGACCTCACGAAATTTCCATCAGGTGTGGTATTGTTTTTTCCCCACAACACACATAACCTCACGAGATTTCCGACTAATGTAGCATTGCTTTCCCCCCACAACACGCATGACCTCACGAAATTTCCATCAGGTGTAGTATTGTTTTTCCCCCACAACACGCATAACCACACGAGATTTCCTACTAGTGTAGTGTTGTTTAAACCCAACACGCATGACCTCACGAAATTTCCATCAGGTGTAGAATTGTCCCCCCCCCCCCGCAACACTCATAACCACACGAGATTTCCGACTAGTTTAGTGTTGTTTTCCCTCACAACACGCATGACCTCACGAAATTTCCATCAGGTGTAGTATTGTTTTTCCCCCACAACACGCATGACCTCACGAAATTTCCATCAGGTGTAGTATTGTTTTCCCCCACAACACGCATAACCACACGAGATTTCCGACTAATGTAGCATTGCTTTCCCCCCACAACACGCATGACCTCACGAAATTTCCATCAGGTGTAGAATTGTTTCCCCCCCCCTCCCCCCGCAACACTCATAACCACACGAGATTTCCGACTAGTTTAGTGTTGTTTTCCCTCACAACACGCATGACCTCACGAAATTTCCATCAGGTGTGGTATTGTTTTTTCCCCACAACACACATAACCTCACGAGATTTCCGACTAATGTAGCATTGCTTTCCCCCCACAACACGCATGACCTCACTAAATTTCCATCAGGTGTAGAATTGTCCCCCCCCCCCCCCGCAACACTCATAACCACACGAGATTTCCGACTAGTTTAGTGTTGTTTTCCCTCACAACACGCATGACCTCACGAAATTTCCATCAGGTGTAGTATTGTTTTTCCCCCACAACACGCATGACCTCACGAAATTTCCATCAGGTGTAGTATTGTTTTCCCCCACAACACGCATAACCACACGAGATTTCCGACTAGTGTAGTGTTGTTTCCCCCCAACACGCATGACCTCACGAAATTTCCATCAGGTGTAGAATTGTTTCCCCCCCCCCTCCCCCCGCAACACTCATAACCACACGAGATTTCCGACTAGTTTAGTGTTGTTTTCCCTCACAACACGCATGACCTCACGAAATTTCCATCAGGTGTGGTATTGTTTTTTCCCCACAACACACATAACCTCACGAGATTTCCGACTAATGTAGCATTGCTTTCCCCCCACAACACGCATGACCTCACGAAATTTCCATCAGGTGTAGAATTGTCCCCCCCCCCCCCGCAACACTCATAACCACACGAGATTTCCGACTAGTTTAGTGTTGTTTTCCCTCACAACACGCATGACCTCACGAAATTTCCATCAGGTGTAGTATTGTTTTTCCCCCACAACACGCATGACCTCACGAAATTTCCATCAGGTGTAGTATTGTTTTCCCCCACAACACGCATAACCACACGAGATTTCCGACTAGTGTAGTGTTGTTTCCCCCCAACACGCATGACCTCACGAAATTTCCATCAGGTGTAGAATTGTTTCCCCCCCCCCTCCCCCCGCAACACTCATAACCACACGAGATTTCCGACTAGTTTAGTGTTGTTTTCCCTCACAACACGCATGACCTCACGAAATTTCCATCAGGTGTGGTATTGTTTTTTCCCCACAACACACATAACCTCACGAGATTTCCGACTAATGTAGCATTGCTTTCCCCCCACAACACGCATGACCTCACTAAATTTCCATCAGGTGTAGTATTGTTTTTCCCCCACAACAAACAAAACCTCACGAGATTTCCGACTTGTGTAGTATTGTTTTACCCTCCCACAGCCCATATAACCTCACGAGATTTCCGGCTAGTGTGGTATTGTTTTCACCCACAACACACATAATGCCTCAACACCCAAATCAATTGGTAGAAAAATCCTCGGAAGGATCCTATTGGTCAAGAAGGTTAAAATTGGTTTGAAGTCAAGCAGGAAGACTAGACTGAATAGATACATACGCATAAACCACTCAGAGGGGTAATTAATGATTTCAAATTTCAACATAGAAACTACCGCAATGGCTCGTTGCATTTGCACATTCTACGAGCTGTAGTCAGCGCAGGTTCAGTCGGTAGGTAGTTGAATTAACGTCACATTGGAGCAACACAACGTGCTATTGGCGACGGTCCGGGATCAAACCCGAAGGGATAGATTCAAGGACAACACCACTGATTTTTAAGTACTTTCAGATTACGAAATCAACACTTGATCAGGTACACCTTCACATTTATAGACCACGTTAACATGAAGGCCTATCCTTCGGGGATATTTGAGACCATTGCGACAGATTTAAAGTGCACCAGCCCCCATTTGCAAGATGGCAGCGAATCCGCTTCTCTTCCAACCGGGATTCCATAGTTTCAATCCCTGCAACTATCGAGAGTATTTCTGTATCGACTACATCCTCGACTTCAAAGCAGATATAAACATGCGAACTCCTCAGAAGTTTAACCAGTCGACCAACCGGTCTAGTGGTTAAGGTGTTAGCCTCTAGATAGGAAGGTTCCTGGTTCGAATCCGGGTACGGGCATGGATGTTTCTAAGCGTATGGAGTAGAAGCGGCTGGTGCACCTTAAATATGTCATGGCCGAAAGTCCTCACGTTGAGTTGGTGTGGAAGTTTGGAGAGTGGGGTGCCAGCTCAGGTGTTGCTTCGTCATCTGAACGTGGTTCACAATTACGAGGTGTTGTCCTCGAATCTTTCCCTTAAGGGATTAATCCCGGACTGTCGCCAATAGCCCGTTATGTTGCTCTAGTACGACGTTAACTAAAAATTACCAATTACCAGAAGTTTAACCCATAAATTACGATTTAATTTGTCCTTGGGCAGCAGAAAATGACCGTAGAGTTACAAACCAAACCCTCAGGGATCGCCTCCGTGTCGTGTTTATTGTTATTCCCTCCCGCGCGGAACTTTTCTAATTAATCTGAGAATAAACGCAACGCCGAGACGTTCAAGACATTAATTCTGCCCCGCGTCCATCCTCCCCAATCCAAACAACCCCGCGCGAACAAAATCATTCACCACCTCCACTCGGCTGTCACTACCTGTTTGATTGCGCGAACTCCCCGGGTACTTTTTTGACAGTTCCGGAACGACATTACACGCCTCGCTCGCTCCCCGTAACTACTTCCGCGCGAGGGTTATTGAATCAAGCCCCGACACCGAGCCCGCTCTGATTAGACTTTTAAAAAGACTCTCCTGCACGAAATAAACTGGTCAAAAGGCTGTCCCTGCCGCGGACAGGAGGCGCTGATTGGAGCGGCGGGGGGGCCGGCAGCTTTTCTTGACAAAACCCGAGGACCCCGTGCCGCGTGGAGGAAATTACGCGCTCACTGATTCCTTCGGCGCTGTCAGAGGCCAGCGGTGCCTGTTTTCCTTGTTGCTCTCGTGTTTATATGCGATAACGGGATCGCAGGCGACACGCTGCGTCTTGGAGTGGGCGTCTTTTGTCGTCGGGCCGCTCGTTGGGCAACGATACTTTTGCGCTGTCGGTTTGCGGCGATGTCGTTTTGGGTTCGGAATTGGGCGATAAATGAGCGGATCACGGCTGAAAGGAATACGTCTTTGGGTTATGGGTATTCATTTCGGTATGATGGAAACTATCGACTCGATTCATTTGTTGGTTTGTTAAATTAAATCTGGGAGATATAATATTCTATGTCTTTGTTTGACTGATTTGACGTCCACTTATGCGAAGAGATTTCACAGAATGGCGTTTTTTACGTATAAAATAAATTAGCTTTCCAAGGAAAAAAGCTTTAAAAAAAGAATTTAGAACAAATTAAATTAAGAATTGTTTTGGGTTCAGAATTGGGTGATAAATGAGCGGATCACGTCTGAAAGGAATACGTCTTTGGGTTTTGGGTATTCATTTCGGTTTGATGGAAACTATCGACTCGATTCATTTGTTGGTTTGTTAAATTAAATCTGGGAGATATAATATTCTATGTCTTTGTTTGACTGATTTGACGTCCACTTATGCGAAGAGATTTCACAGAATGGCGTTTTTTACGTATAAAATAAATTAGCTTTCCAAGGAAAAAAGCTTTAAAAAAAGAATTTAGAACAAATTAAATTAAGAATTGTTTTGGGTTCAGAATTGGGTGATAAATGAGCGGATCACGTCTGAAAGGAATACGTCTTTGGGTTTTGGGTATTCATTTCGGTTTGATGGAAACTATCGACTCGATTCATTTGTTGGTTTGTTAAATTAAATATGGAGGATATAATATTGTAGGTCTTTGTTTCCGCTGATTTGACGTCCACTTATGCGTAGAGATTTCACAAAATGGCCTTTTTTGCGCATAAAATAAATTAACTTTCCATGGAAAAAAGCTTTAAAAAAGAATTTTGAAAGAATTCTGAAGAAATTAAATTAAAAAGCGTTCTTTGTTCTGAATTTGGCGATAAATGAGCGGATCACTTCTGAAAGGAACAAGTCTTTGGGTTTAGGTATTCATTTCGGTTTGATGAAAGATATCGACTTTATTAATTTGTGGGTTCGTTAAATTAAATCCGGGGTATAAAATATTGTATGTCTTTGTTTGACTGATTTAACGTCCACTTATGCGTAGAGATTTCATTTTTTTACGCATAAAATAAATTATCTTTCCAAGGAAAAAAGCTTGAAAAAAGAATTTGGAACAAATTAAATTAAGAATCGTTTTGGGTTCGGAATCGGACGATAAATGAGCGGATCCCGTCTGAAAGGAATAAGTCTTTGGGTTTAGGTATTCATTTCGGTTTGGTGAAAGATATCGACTCGATTCATTTGTTGGTTTGTTAAATTAAATCTGGGGGATATAATATTGTAGGTCTTTGTTTCCGCTGATTTGACGTTCACTCATGTGTAGAGATTTCACGAAGTGGCCTTTTTTTACGCATAAAATAAAATAGCTTTCCAAGGAAAAAAGCTTTAAAAAAGAATTTAGAACAAATTAAATTAAGAATCGTTTTGGGTTCGGAATTGGGCGATAAATGAGCGGATCACGTCTGTCACTATTCCTTTCGGTTTGATGAAAGATATCGACTTGATTCATTTGTTGGTTCGTTAAATTAAATCTGGGGGATATAATATTGTATGTCTTTGTTTCCGCTGATTTGACGTCCACTCATGTGTTGAGATTTCACGAAGTGGCCTTTTTTTACTCATAAAATAAATTACCTTTCCAAGGAAAAAGCTTTTCGAGGAATAAGTCTTAAATTATAAGTCCTCTCCATATGGGTTTGAAAGGAAATATAGACTCTATTATAATTTGATCTTTTGTTAAAATAAATCTGGGATGTCTAGATGCTTTTGTTTTCACTAATGTAACAAGAGATTTTATGAAAACTAATTATGCTGTATGCTCAAAAGCGTATTATATATTTTTTGTTTATCTGGACATAAAATAGGTATAATTTTACCTATTCTATGTCAAAAAAATAAGTGTAATCACTTAATCAAGCTGGTTAAAAAATTTATGTACAATACTTTGAACAAAAATATTTACTCCAAATTAATTATACTGATATAATTTAACATTTTTGGTTTGCACAGTTATCAAAAGTCTAAAACTAAAACCCTGAAATTAAATAAATCTTGGTTGTATTTTATAACGCAAGGGCCACATTTCGCAAATCTGTTCCAAACACAAGACTCGCCATTTTCGTTAAATGGGTATACACACACAAGGAAGGTTTTACTTACACAAAAGAGAGAAATACAACCAGAATAAGTTACAATAATTGATACTCGAGATATCTACAACTAATACGTTGCTAGCACAGTGGGCAAACCCATTGATCCACGATGACTCCCTAGTTGGTTTGATCGAAATTTAAATGAATGCAACGCAAGTGCGGTCTGAGATACATTAGATCGAATGGAGCAGTGCACATATACCTCCAGCGCCGCTGGGGCGACGCACGTCCAGCTTACGTGCAATTTGTACCGCAGTTCCACACGGCGCCGCACATGAGTCTCCGTTCTGAAGTACCTTGTTTTCATAAACAAATGGAATATAAATAATAATTAATAAATGGTTGTATCCAGTAACGTCTATTTTGTTACAAAATATACTTTTTTTACACCAAGTAAACAAAATAAACACGTTTTCTTCGATGGAATATTTATCGCAAATGGCGCGAAATGAGTACTTGCGTCATTTCACGGTTATGTGTGCATAGTTGGGCTTTGTTGCTGCAGCGGCGCCGCACATTGAAAAACCGGATGTGTGCACCGGGTCTTAATATCGTAATTTATTTACTAGTGGAAGTATATGTACTATTACTAATAAAATATTTTACCGAGTGATATTTATTCAAAAGCACAAATTATAATTTATCCATATTAATAAAAATGGAGTTTTTGTATTTGTACATTGAATATTTTCGACTCATTTCACGTTTTTCTAACGTTAGTCGTCTGTTCTTTCCATTCTATATATACGTCCGATTATGTGCCTGTGTGTTTGTACCAGTATTTCATAAATTGTATTCCCCATATATTCGAACACAATGTCTTTTTATTTGCACACCATGTTTTAGTTTATTGACTGCGTTATCTAAATTTCATTTGTTTACAGATTTAGATAAGTTGCATACTAAAACCATCTGAGTAACTATACTTAAATCAATCATAACTTGGGGTCTTGGATAAGCCGCAATGCATACTTAGCACTTCGATTAATTGGATTGTTTTACTAGTACTGCTGAAAACGCATTTATTTTTACCAAACATTTTTTTTCTTCCGGAATTTAAATTCTAATTATTTATTTATTTTTAGGCTTATTTTTTTTAGGAAAGAATATCTGAAACATGATAAGGAGAATAACATATCGCACCCCAGCAAAAAAAGTGACACAAATCAAAAATTAAAAATTTTGATGTTATGTCATTGAAAAATATATATGAAGTGTCCCAGCGGATTATATTGCTATTCTATAGAAGATAATAAAAGTTACCACCCTAAATACTTACCTGGAATTTAAAAGAAGCTTATACTATTTCAATATAAGTTTTATAATATTCTTTAAGTTGACGTTTCTCAAATTCTGTAATTTTGAATTGTGTCACTTTTCTTGCCGTGGTGCGATATGTAGCACAAAACCTTTTAAAATAGGACTGGTAGCTAATGTGACAGCCTTTGGTACTTGTAGAAATTATTTGTGGTATGAGCAACTGAATTGGAAACAATTATTATTAATCGTTTGCTTTTCTAAATTTCTGTGTAATCTGTTAGCTTATAGTCATCATGGAAGTAGTTTAATCCTTTTCGTTTAATATCTGTAATCAAGGTAAGTGTTTAATTGGTTGTTAAAAATGATTTTAATGATAATGTTAGGAAAACGCTTTTGTTTTTAAATCACATACAATGCATTTATATTTCCGCTCTATTATTCCTTACATTCTTGGTAACGTTGCCATATTTAACATTAATTTACGTTTGTGAAATTGTGCATTCAACAATTGCATGCCTTTATTAGAGAGATAATTGGAGGATGTGCTGAATAGAAATTATAATTTATTAACGAAACGGAAGTTAGTTAACCAATTCTACCCGAGTAACGCTGAATAATTCTGTCAGTATTTTATAAAATTATTCATTTAAAACTCTAAATTCGTTACTTCTTTTGCAAACGATTTTAATTAATGTTTCAATTTATGTGTCTTCATTATAAGGAATACTACCTTTATGATAGTCCTTTGACATGTGACAAGGAAATAAAAACAAGGAATCAGTATATGTTTTATACCTTACTGTTCTTTTAAATATATTTTTAACTTGCTGATTGATAGAAATCCCAGTTTATCATTCTGAAGATTAATGTTTTAATTAATTAGTGTGATACATAAGAAGTCATCATTCAACAATGCTAATCTAGGGGATCGTTGACACTATACTAGAAACTATAACAGAATGTTCGTCAATGCAGATGGCAAGGCACTTTACAGTATGAGTATTAGTCCATCTTTTACGAATAGATATTAACAATAAAAATTAAACCAATATCAAAATTATTTTCATCGACTGATTAATAGCAAAGATAAATGCTTTACCGACTATTTTTTTTATCACATTTTATGTTTTGAAAACCATTTTTTTTCTAAACAATAATTTCAATTAAACCTTTAAAACAATCTCAATTTACAAGACGTGGTGAAGAAAATATTACATTTTCTAGTCTGAAGTTTTTGCACTCTTTATTAAATTTATTGCCTATCGATATAATGGAATCATGTTCAACGAACAAGTCCCTTTTGATCATGGGTGAATGTCCCATAACCTATTCTTTTCGAGAGATATTTCTTGGTTCATTCTTGAAAAATGTTCACACGACTATGAGCTCTTGGATTCGTAGGCCGTTTGTCGAGGTAGACATGAGAATATTTTTCTTATTGCTTTCTACGTATCAATGGTTATCCTTAACACAGCTGTATTCTTTTAAAAATAATTCTGTGACTTATAAAGAGGATGGCTTTTCAAAGTATCGTTATATAATATTTAATAAAAAATATATTTAAAAAAATAATGTTTTAATTTTATATTTATTTATGAAGGGATCGTAAAAGAGCTTGTCATATGATTGAAGTTTAAGAACACTGCTTTATGATACATATGATTGTAACAATGGATTCGTTAAACTATGCATTACACTCTAATCCGATTTTCAAATTTCTGAACATTACAGCTGTCAAGAAGTATAAATTGCAAAATAATATTAAAACTATATGCAACAACTTCACTAAATTCTTTTTTAAACAATATCAACTCTAATTCAACATGTAAATAGGATTTTAAATGGCTGGGTCTACTTTAATGTATCTCATCTCTAATATTTAAACCCAGAATCTTATTCCAGTCATTTCAGCTCATAGGACGATATAAGGTTTTGGGGCTCGAAGTTAAAGAAGGTATGGTCGTGGCAATTGCCTTGGCTGTCTCGCATTGAATTATGCCGTGGTTGTGTTTCCATACTCGTTTTAAAAACGTTGCAATCACTTATGCCATTTTCATTTTCCTCGATGGGATTTTGTAGATTTTTCTCAATGTCAACTGGAAATTATCATAAGCAACTTAACTTTAAGCACCAATTGGCGAAAATGCGGCATACTCTATGGTATCCCAGATCATCACTGGATGCGATAATTTTAGTGACGGATGGAATTATTTCTATTTTGGGCGTGTTGTCTTAATTGGAAGAGTAACGGATGGGAAATAGGAGGTATGATGCGAGTTCGAAACTAGGTCCAACTAATGAATGGCGTGCACGGGAGGGCTAGTACATGTTAAATCTGTCTTGGCCTCAAATGTCTCACGTTGACGTGGCGTGGATATTTCGAGAGTGGGGTTCCATTACAAGTATAATCCTCGTCATCTGACCATGGTTCAAAATTACGAGATGTTGTGCTCGGAAATTTGTCCTTGGGGGATGGAACCCGGACAGTCAAAAATAGCCCATTGTGTTGCTTCAATGCAAAAGTTGTAATCGTAAAGAGACAAAAGGATTCATTTTTAGGATATAGTCATTCCTCATCACAAAGTGGACAACTAGGAAATTGTATTACAGCAAGGGAATATTATTAAAGATAAAGAACTTTTTCCCACTAGAAAAAATGGCTCATTCAAAGGGTTTTCTATAGTAATTGAAACGTTTCGGGTAAAAATTGGACAAATTCACTGTAAGAGGATGTCAATTTACAGTGAGATCTTATTTGGAAATATATGGTAATAGCCACTGCGTGGCTAGTCCGGAGTTTCCCGGGCCTGTGGTGTAAGGTATTAATTTGGTGTAAAATTTTCCGCAGATTTCAAATCCGTTGAAGATATATTCAACTAAAAAATTATTTATTAAAAGAAAATCATATTTTTCGGTATCAATCTAAACTGAAATTTTCCGCAGATTTCAAATCCGTTGAAATTTTTACTCTGTATTTAACGGTCTAGGAGATAGAAAAAAGAACTGTGACTATAGTTAAAAGATTTATCGTCTCGCTGGAAAACCATTCCTCCGCGCAAAATGAAAGCGGAAACGAAAAAATAATTTTCTCTGCGTGCAAAATGAAAGCGGAAACGTAAATAATAAATTTAGAGTCTACATCGATGAAAAAAAATTGGCATGATTCCAAAGCATGAAATTTTTTCACGTGGGTAAAAAAAGTCTAGTTTCCGGAGTTTCTTCTCTCGCCGGGTGAGAAACGCGTTGAATAACCCATGGAGAATAAAACTATTAAATTCATTTTAAAATGTTCTAGATTGAATTTTAAAATTCACCGCGACCCAAAAATTGCAAAAAATTTGGACTACCTGTGTGCCAAATCTCATTGCTGTAAGTGCCATAGATCGTCGGGATTTTGCGGCAGCGAAACAAACAGACATACAAACACTTCCTTTTATAATAGTAGAGATAGTGGATGAGATTTCTTTTATTCAAACAAGCAAACTATGACAGTGTAGTTAACATCCACACTATGTAGAAACCGAGTTGAAAAGAAAAAAAGATTTAACTTTAAGTTTTCAGCTTCGTGAAGAGCGAGAGATTTTCACCGTTTCACCGAGATTTTGACCTACTCGAGATTTTTGAGTATGGAAGTGTTGCTTTCACCGCTCAATACAGATAATGACTAAATAACCACTTCTATTGGTTGAAAGAATCCTTCTTAGAACAATAGAATCGTCCCATTCTATTGGTCAAAGGAGGTTGAAACTAACTGGAAGTCATGCAGGAAAGACAGCATGTTACAGAAACAATAGATGTGTGTGAACCCCTCAGAGGGTTAAAAAAGAAAAAACTGATTTAGTTTGAGGATTTTAGCTTAGTGAAGAGCGAAAGATTTTTAGAGCCTTCAAGGATTACATTGAAAAGAATAGTGATGTATAAAAGGCATGCGTTCTTAATTATTCTATTCGCTCTTTTGTATTTTTATATTTCAGCTACGATTTCCCAGAAAAAATTTTCACGTTGAACAAAAAGGAACATTTTGGAGGTCCACGAAAATGAAACTGTAATCCCAGCTTGCCGCAAGAAAATTTCCACTCTACAGTAGATCCTCTCCACTTTCAATTTTCCTTTGACACTTTGCGCTCTCCACCGCTTTAACTTCCCATCCAGAATCGAAAACAGTTCAACGCTAACAATCAATAATAAACGCTATGAAGAGAAAGAGAAAAAAGAGAGAGAAGCCGGCGAAGAAAGAAACCGAAAACAAAACAGGCAGCAGAGAGAGAAAGGAAGAGCACCTCCACATGACTCGTCACTGATGATGAGATCCCAGCCGAAGCCAATGAGAAGGCTGGAGGGGCGGGGTCACTTGTCCTCCAATGAAAAGTCCCAGTGCTGGGAGATCGGGAGCCGTGATCGCGGGGCGTGTTCGGAAGCATTCTGTCGCACCCCCCTTTCCCCCGGGCTATAACTGACGTGACGTCTGGGCGAATGGCGTCGTCCAATAAGATCGCTTCCCGGACTCGAGTCGGGACTCTTTCTCTTTTGACCTCGGCTTGGCAGACGGAAGGCCGGACTCTTCTTCCGGACGAGAACCTGTTGACTTCTTCTCCCGCAAAGGACGGACAATGTCGGAATCCGAGGCGAGTGGTCATGTGCAGAATATCCGGCAGAGAACGTCCAGTCCCGGACAGTCCTCGTCCACGGATGATGGTATGTGAGGACACGCTTTTTTGCATGCCGTTTTCTTTCTCGTTGCCTCGGGTAGCAAATATATGCTTTGCAATTTGCATTGCTAGTTGCTCAAACAGTCTTACTTAAACGCGCTGTCCAGTTTAAATCTTTGTTGGCTGCTACTTTTTATGCAGTTTTGACTGCGTGTTTAGTTCTGACTTGGTTCCAATAGCTTATTGCCTCGAGTAGCAAATGTATGCTTTGCAATTTGCATTGCTAGTTGCACAAGCAATCTTACTTAAACGCGCTGTCCAGTTTAAAGCTTTGTTGTCTGTTATGCTTTATGCAAGTTTTGACTACGTGTTTAGTTCTGACTTAGTTTAAGTTCCTTAATTCAATAGTTTTGACGACTATTTTAAATCATGTAACGCTTAACAAGCCTCCCCCGTCATCTTCTGACCTTAGTGGGTCTGGCAAGGGAGGATCGTATGAAAGTCCTGTTCTAATGTTGAATTTTTTGGATGCGCATGGACTCGGACTTGGTCAAGCTAATTAGTTAGATCTTAATAAACAAGAAACAACACTTCAAGACAGCGTTCAAATCATTCATCGACAAATGTACTTTTCGAGGAAAATGTGTATGTTCTTGGATAGTTGAAATGGTGTGGGGCTAAAGGTGAACCATAAAGTTTATGGACTAATAATTTATGTTAAGTTAAAGAAAATGATCCCCATAGTATATATGTATAATAGATAACGTTAATGGCTAGGAAAAGGTATATTAAACGTGAGTTCAAATTTAAACATTTAGTATCATGTAATAACCCTTTTTTATTTACAATTTTCCTCTCTCTATAAAGATGTTAAGGAAATTTACATCAACTCTCTTTTTTTTTTTTTTTTACAGATTGTGATTGATATAAAAATCAAAATTCAAAATGGGATACTTTTAAAAAATTACTTTCTTTATAGTAACTTTCTTCGACAGAGAACACATGCTGAAGGCATACTTTTTCCTCCATTGCTTTTACGACGAGTTCTTAAAAGTTATCAACGCATTGAATTTTTTTTTAAACATCTTTTACATAAAATTGTTTTTTTAATGTTTAAATAAATATTTATAAGAAAAGTTGGACTGTTAGTAGAAACGCGTGGAATGAAAATTTATTCTATTTACAAAGCCTGAGCGATAGTTATGAATAAAATTTATTTCCTCTATTCAATAACAATGACAGTATGAAAAATATCTGAATTATTAATCATACTAGAGAATCTGTAAAGCTTTCATCCTACTTTTGCGATTAAGATCATGCATTTTCAAAGTACTCGTTCTCTCTTCAGGTTGTAAAAGCTCTAAAATATAAACATTAAACGAAGCAATACATAATTTTATCTTTCATACAGTAATTAAAAACCGTATTAAATCATTCTTATTTATATCTGATTAAGTTATCCTTGGAATAATGTGTTGTTAGATACCAATCACGGGCATTTCCAAATTATTGTGTTTTTAATGTTGTTCCATATTTGTTCAATCAAACTATCTTTTGATTGAATTCTCCTCATTTCAAGAATACATTACCGAATAAACTTTGCTCAGAAATACAGTTAAAGCATTTTTTAATGTTATGACAATATGCATCTGTAACTTGAAATGAAAAAAAGACGAGAGAATTATATTTCCAAATTAACAAAACTAAAATTTTGTTTTCAGCTGTAATTAATTAGTTAGCATTGGTTTTACAGGTTAAACCAATGCTTGATTTGGGATCCTGCAGTTATTCATTCAACATTCCCCCCCCCCTCCGACTTGCCTTTAATATATATAACAATTTCTTTATAACTCGCTTCTGGGGAATGCGAAAAATGTGCAATTTAGCGATAATCGAGGGAAACTTGAACTGAAAATTGAAATAAAAAGTTTTACTTTCATTTTTTTAAATTAAAATTATGTTATATAATTATATTATACCAGTTAAAAATATTAAAATAGGCTAAAATATATTAAACAATGTAAAAAGACATCGATTCTCAATCCTTTTGATATAAAACCAAGTATGGTAAAATATTTTTATCTATGACTACTTTTCGAGCCACCCAAATCTTTTATTCCAAATCAGTCCAGTAGAACTGCTTGAAACAAATGTCCTTTGAACTCTAATTCTAAAGATATAGATATTTTCTTTACTTTTCGCAAACTTGAAATTCATTGGGAGAGAAGTAAAAAGAGCGATAAAGCTGAGAATAAGCGATATACTGAAGGGTTACACGAGAAATTTCTGAGGTTATTATGTCACGTTTTTAGAGAAGGTGCGATGTATTTTCGGGCTCAATTCGTATCACAGCTACCACAGTAAATGTTGAAAATTTTGCCATTTCGTGTACTATGTGGGCCACCAGTTCATGAATATATACGGAAATGTTTCCGGTGATGGCATTAGAGGTATTTTATTTTTGTTTCTAGTTTCTGCAGAAAAAAAGAGCTACACAAAATTTGATATCATTATTTTCCTCTAACATGAAACGAAATAAATATATAAATCAGATTTGCTCTATCAAAATTAAGATTGTATCGCGGGAATATTTGGATTGATAAGTATTATTATTTTATTGAATTATTTTGATGAGTACGTTATTGATTATAATATTACGTTATTTTGTATCGCATTGCATTATTCTTATTACCATTCAAAAAGTAACGATAAATAATAATCATACACATTAAAAGAACTGTTAATTATTAAAATTATTTTACTATTTATTATTTTACCTCTAGATGTACTTTTGAAAAAGCACCTTCATTTTTATAGATTGTGGAATGAAACTGAATTGAGATATTTTTAAGTATGAGTTTAAAGGTGCTCATTGGCAATATTATTGGAATCTATTTTAGTGATAATATTTTGTTTAGCATGGTTTTGTATGATTTAGTTTAAACAAAATATATTTTAATGCTTTGGTGTTTGAGAGTATAAGTGTATAATAATTTATATTATAACACGAGTTGTTTCATACTTGTCGAATCAATAGAGTTTAGAATTATGTCACAGTTAAAAATTAATTGTGAATTGTGATATAACTATATGGCGTTTATTAAACGCATATGTTTCTTATGCTGTTTCTTAATTTTATTTTAACGCAAAAAATTATTATTTTTATGCTAGTTTTATTACAAGCTTAGATAATTTTAAAAACTAGTTAAACTGTTTTGTTTCTCCATTTATTCTTCGTGTAAATGCGACTACTTTAATAAAACATATTTTTCCTAATCATAGCATGCTTAAATGAAGAACTAACTTAAAATTCGATCGGCAGTAGCATGATACAGAGGTCAGATTTTGATGGACAATATATCTCGTCGAAACCACTTGGAGTATTAATTATTAAAATAATAAATAAACTAATAATAACTCCAGTGAGTACTTATGTTATATAAAATTGACTTTGAGATGAGGTTAAAGAAGACCTTCGAATCGGGGGTTTGTGATACAATGAAAAATTCGACTCCTATAATTCTTTTGATTAACTCTCCGAGTGTTTCACACGCATATATTCTTTCTACAGCCTGCAGTCTTTTCTATATGATTTCGAACCAGTTTTGACCTTCTTGACCAATAGAACCGTACCCAGGATTCTTTCAACCAATAGATCGTGGTTACTTAAATTAATAATGTGTGTAGTGAGGATTAACCAATACTAAACCACTCGGAAATCTCGTGACACTCAGAGTTAATGTATAGGGAAATTATATTGATTCGAATTCAGATTCTCACATGTGAACAATAATTTATTTGAAGCCATCGTAATTTTTCATTCCATTTTCAATGCAAAAAATACTACGGAAATGGCTGCAAATGTCATTCACCTTTGCCTATAACCAGGAAAACATTTTAAATGGAAGGTTTATAAATTGTTATAAACATTTATAATGTTATAAATTGTTATAAACATAGGAACTCTACTTCTCACTAAGAGAGGATACTTATTTAGTCGTAAATGCATCGAGAAGGGCATGGATAGATTGAATATTGATTGTTATCGCTTTTATAATAATGGTTTTTAGTGATGATTTAATCCATCTGAGGGGTTCACACAAATATCTATTCTAAACTGCTGTCTTCTTGCATAACTTCTAACCAGCCGACCAACCGGTATCGTGGTTAATGTGTTAGCCTCTAGATCGGAAGGTTTCTGGTTCAAATCCGGGTCACGCCATGGATGCACGGGTCACGGCACATGCTAAAGATGATTGTAGGATGATGAAAGTACGATTTCGCTATGTAAATAAGCACTATTTGAACCAAGGATTAAATCTCTGAATATGAGAGGAGTAGCACAAAATTAAAAACGAAATTGTACGTCCTTTTCGGAGTGGAACTCACTTAGTAGGTCTGGTGGTTAAGGTGTTAATCTCTAGATCGGAAGGTTTCTGGTTCGAATCCGCGTCAGGGCATGGATGTTTGTAAGCGTATGGTGTAGAGGCGGCTGGTGCACGTTAAATCTGTCATGGCCGAAAGTTCTCACGTTGGGTTGTTGGGGAAGTTTGGAGAGTGGAGTTGCTATTCAGATGTTTCCTCGTCATCTGACTGTGGTTCAAAATTACATGGCGAAACAATGCATGGCTTAGACTGGGACGGTGGTAATTAGTTGAATAGGTTCTAACTAATTTTGACTTTCTTTACTAATGGGATCTTTTCCAAGGCTCTTTCAACCATTAGATGTGGTTACTAATTCTAGTGTGTGCTGTAGGGAGAAGGCAACATTACACTTCTTAGAAATCTCGGTACGTTCAGAGGGTTAAGATGTATGGGAGAACTTTGTTCGTTGAGATGTTTGTTATTACGTAACAAACGAGGGTATTTTCTAGATAACATAATTATCATCTCACCTTTGCTCTTTTAATGGTGCCATAAATTAGCCCGGTGTAGACGAAGCCAATTGTCATCATTCTTTTCGAGTTACATTATCTTATTTTTATGACCGTGGGTTTATTAAAATTTCGATCTTGGTACAGGTTAACTAATTTAAAAATAGTTTGGTTAACAAGTGTGTCCTTTTAAAAAAATACACATTAACAAGATTGTTTACATGTTTCTATGACATAGCTTATTGCTCATTTTGAAAGATTGTTGCTCTCGTCAAATGAGGCTCGTTGTATCTTTCTGAACTATGCTTTAAGTTAATAACACATGGTAGCGCTTTGAGCTTCAAATACTGAAAATCCTAAATTCAAAACACGCACCTCCGATCAAATGAACATCATGGCTACATATTTAATTTCTGTTGCTTTAGTTTCATAATGGGAATATAATTTCGATTTCCAGTGATATTTAGGATGATCTTAGTTTATATTGAAGTTCTTGAACATTTTTGTACGAATGTAGCAGAATTGTTTCTAAATATATGAATAAATTCTAAAAAAGGTTTTATCAGAATAATAATCAGGTTTTGTAAGATATAAAAGAGCTAATAACTTTTTCATTCGTAGGTAGGTATTTTAATTAACGTCACACTGGAACAACCCAACCGTCTATTTTTTTCTTTCATTTCCAACAAGTACTTTTTCAGGAAAAGATATCACTCAGGTATTTCTATTTGAAAGACAAAGCGAGAATATTTTTTCACACATATTTAAAATTTTCAAACAAATCTGGTAAGTAGATAGATAGGTAGTTAATTAACGTCGCATTGGAGGGACACAACGGGCTATTTGTGACGGTCCGGGATCAATCCCTAAGGGAGAGATCCAATCACACTGATACAGAAAAGTATTAATAATTACTAATCTTTTGTAGCTTATGGTCTCGCTAGTGAATAATCTCATGTAAAAAATAGGATTTTTAATTTTAGAGCAATAGAGGTGTGTATTCAGGATGTTAAGAGGTTCAATGAAAACATAATTCGATTTTCTTAATTTTTACTTTACTTCTTATGCTACAATGGCTAGTATATTTTAGTACATGTATTTATGATTAGTTTTATCATTTCTGGAGATTGTTTTCATTTCGTATGGATATGATTAAAGTACATGCGAATTTTGTAATTATGTATTATAATTTCTTAACAAAACTTGCGCATTTAATTTTTTTATAACTTGATTGCTTTCGAATAAATTAAACGCTAGTGAATATTAAAAAAAGCATGCTTAAATGCTCATTCCAGATGATTACTGAGGCCTACTGATGTTAATTAAAATACCGACCTACTAGAAGCTCTCTAACTAGTAAGTACTAAAAAAATAAAACTACTATCTACTTTTGTGTAGGGTAAATAGGAAACACAATTGAGACTCTCAACCTTTAAAAAATATCTATTTGGTCAATTTCTTTATAAATTTAATCTGGGGGCGACTTTAGGGGTGAGAAGCAATTTCTAATTCTAGAGAATTTGTGAGGCCTTTATTATGTTCCTAGAAATAAGTTTTTTCATGGTTTTTCTTTGATCTGATTAGAAAAATACCGTACTAATTGACAAGAAGTAATATTACTGTGATAAAATTAAAAGCGAAATATTTGATGAATTATGAATGCTTTTAAACAATTCCGTTGGTTTTAGTAGGTAGGTTAAGAGCATACTATTTCGTAGGTAGAATCGACGCATCTGATAAGATATACACAGAGTAGGCAAATTGTAATAAGTAACTTTTGTTCTTTTCATCCGTAATTCTCCTTGAATTTGTCTTTGGAAAACGCTATGCAATAATGTTAAATATCTTAGAAAATGTTCATCTAAAATCAATCAATTGATCCAACGCGTTAGCGAACCTAACTGTAAACTACCTCTTCCAACTTCATTCATTCTTACTTTAAGCATTAGTAATCGAGGAAGCCTATTTATCAGTGATGCTCCACCATGCTTTTCAAATCTTTCGCGAACATTACAAGCATTGTAGTATGGAGGATTGTCCAACTGAAAGTTTCCATAACGGCAAATCATTATAACAAGTAGATGACGTGATTGGCAATGATATTTAATACTCTGTATGTAGGGGGCCTCACGAAAATCAAGGGGTCGAAAAACTTTTACGTGAAGTGTTTGATAGTGGCATGCTTTCACCATCTTGAAGAGTCGTGCCGTGCATAAAGGGCTCTTATTTCGGGATTTTTTTCCGTCTTACCTCCTATGAGAGAGATTTTTAGTGTAGACAAACTAGGGGGAGGAGGGATCTGCAAAGATTTTATTTCTGCTGTCCAAATGCTCTTGCATTATGCATATCGGAGTTACTTTAAGATGTAGTTTATCACCGTTTTGGCAACGTTTGGTGTTTAGTCTAACTGGTGTTGACCAATCAACTATCGTGTATTATTCTTTGGAACTTTTACTGGCGAAGTGCTGAAATAGCATTCGAAAATAAGCCAAGGGACATCACGCTTAGAATACACACAGCAAACGCGAATCACTACCGCCACATATATTTAGCTTGACAGAAAATGCCTCTCAAATATCATGTGTAGCTATAAGTAGCTAATAATTTCAATTCCAGGTTGTTTTATTTACAAAAGAACTTTTTGGAATACACACAGCTGCATAAATATTTTGATGCAATTCGAAAATTTTAAGGACTACTATTAAATGCAGTTGTTTTTGAACTTGCATCGAAACGCTTTAAAAGTCTTCATATCACAAGTTCGTAACGTGTATGAAAACTAATAATTAATTCATCAAAAGTAAAATAATTCAGTTATAATACACAATTCTATAATACTTATATGTTAGTTTCTAAAGTTTACATCCTTGTTGTGGTAGAAAGCATTTGCCAAGTGATGACGGTTACATAAAAAGAAAAATGATTCTATCTTAAAAATATTTTAGCAGCTTAATTGTTTTAATTTTTTAAATACGTCATGAGACCATAGTTCAATTATAATGATATGACAAATTATAGTTCTAAAAATAATCTTCCAAAACTCCAATATTATTTACAAATTTCTTTATGAGGAGGCATTTTAAAATGCTCATCACAAAATCATTACACGTATAGATCGGATGAGTTAGGACACAATTATAGAAGTGGAATATTAAAAAACAAATTATTTTAGGTACTGAATTCTTAAAGGCAGCAGAGTAATAAATGGCAATGATCATTATTATAGGTCATATTATACTGGTCATATTATTAGATCATATTATACTGGTCATATTATTAGATCATATTATACTGGTCATATTATTAGATCATATTATACTGGTAGTAACTTGGCAGATTGTGCTTACCAAGAGTCTTCAAGATAAACAGTAAGTTGGAAAAATCTCCTATCAGGATCAAGAAATGGGCAATGGAAGAAAACATGATAAATGTCTTGAACTATATAATTGTCACAATTTTGGAGTGAGGAATTTATAAAGCGGAAGCGATAAAAGTCGTAATTGGCTATAAATAACCGTAGGAATTTGAGTGAGTTTGTAACATGACTTGAAATTTCTTTGAAGGAGTGTTATTGCTAAAAACCGCGATGACAACAAAACCGAATTAATAATTATAACTAAAGCTCGGATCTTTTCAATGCATAACGTACCGCTATTCACGAAAGCATTAATAACAACGCAACAATATAAACGGTAGGGACTTTGTCAGTCCCGAAAGTTCTGAGGCAGTGGAGAAAAGCAGTAATTGAATGACACTGCATTCAGCCGGCCTCGCACCGTGGTGGCCATTCCTATTGGACGTGAATCATCTCACGGCCTTCCAGCTGAATGGCCCAAACCCACATCCGCAGACAAGATTCATATGTTAAAATTCTCTTTCAAAACTTTATTTAACTCAGTTACCTTCTACTGCTCAGGAGTCGATGGAAACCCATTGATTGAATTCAATTCTCATGGCGCCTGATTGAGTCTGCCCTCTTGTTTCCTAACTTCATTTGCTGCTGGCGCTCCCTGCCCATTCATTCCGGGCCAGTGGAGGAACGCGAATTAAGCGTGACGTTTAAAAGCAAAGACAGACCCCATCTGCTCAAGAGGCCTGATGGACCTGGATGACCTTTGGGCGATTGCACATATCCGAGCAAAAAGAGGCGCTTCTCTTTGTTTGCCCTGCTCTCGGCTTCCCAGCCTTACACGAGTGGAGGAAGATTTAAATATTCTCCCGAAATTAAAGCGCACCCTCTCTTGACGAAACAGTATAAAAAAACGAGAGAGGGGATCCGTGTGAGGAAATAAAAGGCGAGAGAGAGAGGCCGAGCTGTGAAATTTAATTCCCATCCTCTTCGGCATGCAAAGTAAGCCACTCCTACTTCGCCACTCACAAGAATTCCCAATCTCTCTCTCTCTCACTCTTATAACCCCTTTTCTTTCTCGTTTTTTGCCCCGCTTCCCCCCCCCGTCCTTCTTCAACCCTCTCTCCAATCTTTACGCTCTCCCCAGGACGGATAGACAGACGAGACGAAGAAAGAGTAAAAGAAAGAATCAAAGAACGGAATCTAATGAAGGATCTGCAGCTTTCAGAATTAGGACGCATTTGTGCAAAAGCCTTCTCGTCGAATTTGGAGAAAGGGAGATGGGGGGGGTCTGCCGTGGATGTAAATGAAGCCGGGGCCTACAACACTGGCACCCACTCAATTCCAGGTACTTAACGAGGTTCGCCTCTCGATGGGCGGGGTGGAATGGGAATGGGGGGAGGGGGTAGAGGTTAGTAATTGAATGAGTGCGAGTCGAGGCTTTGGCCCGGGATTACCGATGATGAAATCAACGCCTCTCCTGCTATCCAGTTAACGTAATTAATTTTCGATTGCTCCTAGCTCTCGCTCGCACGGTTGCGCTGCTTCGCAAAGGAGGGGAGGGCTGTCCATAAAGGACATTGTTTGGGTCGTCAGGCGAGTGCCTCGCGTCATCTGCTGTTTGCGTTATCTCGATCTCGGGCGTCATATATTTCCGCATCGATTCGCCGCTGTTTCTGAGGAATGGTTGAGGTTAATGCTTGTGGAAACAGGTTCGTTTTACTGTGAGAAGTGGGCGTTATTGTTCTGGGTTGAGAGATGTTAACCTCTTGGTTCGGAGATTACATTCCGCTGTTTTTTTGTGGAGGGTCTGAGGAATGGTTGAAGTTGATGCTTGTGAAAACAGGTTCGTTTTCCTGTGAGGAGTGGGCGGTATTGTTCTGGGTTGAGAGATGTTAAACCTCTTAGTTCAGAGATTACATTCCGCTGTTTTTTGTGGAGGGTCTGAGGAATGCTTGAAGTTGATGCTTGTGAAAACAGGTTCGTTTTCCTGTGAGGAGAGGGCGGTATTATTCTGGGTTGAGAGATGTTAAACCTCTTAGTTCGGAGATTACATTCCGCTGCTTTTTGTGGAGGGTCTGAGGAATGGTTGAAGTTGATGCTTGTGAAAACAGGTTCGTTTTCCTGTGAGGAGTGGGCGGTATTGTTCTGGGTTGAGAGATGTTAAACCTCTTAGTTCAGAGATTACATTCCGCTGTTTTTTGTGGAGGGTCTGAGGAATGCTTGAAGTTGATGCTTGTGAAAACAGGTTCATTTTACTGTGAGAAGTGGGTGGTATGTATTGTTCTGGGTTGAGAGATGTTAAACCTCTTAGTTCGGAGATTACATTCCGCTGTTTTTTGTGGAGGGTCTGAGGAATGGTTTGAAGTTGATGCTTGTGAAAACAGGTTCGTTTTCCTGTAAAGAGTGGGTGGTATTGTTCTGGGTTGAGAGATGTTAAACCTTTTAGTTCAGAGATTACACTCCGCTGTTTTTTGTTGAGGGTCTGAGGAATGCTTGAAGTTGATGCTTGTGAAAACAAGTTCGCTTTTCTGTGAGAAGTGGACAGTGTTGTTCTGGGTTTAGAGATATTAGTACCTCTTAGTTTAAAGATCTATATTACGCTGTTTCTAAGGGTCTGAGGAATGGTTGAGGTTAATGCTTGTGAAAACAGGTTCGTTTTCTTGTGAGGAGTGGGCGGTATTGTTCTGGGTTGAGAGATGTTAACCTCTTAGTTCGGAGATTACGCTCCGCTGTTTTTTGTGGAGGGTCTGAGGAATGCTTGAAGTTGATGCTTGTGAAAACAAGTTCGTTTTTCTGTGAGAAGTGGACAGTGTTGTTCTGAGTTCAGAGATATTAGTGCCTTTTAGTTTGGAGATCTATATTACGCTGTTTCTAAGGGTCTGAGGAATGGTTGAGGTTAATGCTTGTGAAAACAAGTTAGTTTTACTGTGAGAGGTGGACAGTGTTGTTCTGGATTGAGAGATGTTGACCTCTTAGTTCGTAGATTGCATTCCATTGTTTCTTGTGGAAGGTCAGAGTAATTGTTGAGGTTAATGGTTGTGAGTTGTGAAAAAAAGTTATCTTTCCTGTGAGAAATGGTGAGTGTTTTTTTGGGTTGTGAACTATTAGCCTCTTAGCTTCAGAGATTTACAGATCTGGATGTTGGTTGGGTTTTCAAGAGGCATGGACTAAAGACAAAATACTCAATTGCAACCATGAATTCATGAATCTAAATTTTCCATGAACACTTAGGTATGTAAACCCATGTTTGCAATAAATATTTTTGCTCTTAGTTGGGCCAAAACTTGGAATGCTTGAGGTTAATGCTTGTGAGTTGTGAAAGTAGGTTCGTTTCCTATTAGAAATGGACAGCGTTGTTTTGGGTTGAGATGTATTAACCTCTTAGTTCCGGAGATCTACATTCAGCTGTTTTTTGTGATGGGTTGGAGGAATGGTTGAGATTAATGCTTTTGTTGTGAAAATAAGTTTGGTTTCATGGGAGAAATTGACGGTTTTGTTTTGGGTTTTGAGATATTAGCCTCTTAGTGTTCCGGAGATCTACATAGAATGTGGATGTTAGTTTATGCCTCTTGAAACTCAACTAAAGGCAAAATACGTAGTTGCAAATATGGCTTAACAAATCTAAATGTTCCATGAACATTTATGTTTGTGAATCCATGGTTAAAGTAATAGTTTTGCTCTTAGTTGGGTCAAAACTGTGAAGCTCTATTTAACGGAATTCCTTGTTTAAGTGTTCAATTGAGATTTCAAGTGGGAATTCACTGTTGCAATATGGAATTTTGCCTTTTGTTGACCTAAAACCGCACAAAAAGAATTTTATTATATATGTGTTCAATTGACATTCATGTGGAAATTATTGTGGCTACAATAAAGAATTTTGACACTCATTGGGTTTCAAGAGGGAAAAAACGTCCACTTATGTTGCGTACCGTAGGAGTAAAAATGTTATTGCACCAAGAGTGCCCTTGTTCCTATTACAATGAAGAATTTATCTGTTCACATGGGCTCTTTAGAGATAAACCTCTTACGTTTATAAAAAACTACTATTTATACTTTAAAACATTTTATGTAGAACATTTTTTAGTTATAAAAAAGTAAAAAAACTGCATAAGAGTTAATTTTATTACATGCAAATTCGTATATTTTATGGAAGAATTCTAGAAGACAAACATTTTTTTGATTGTTTAGATTAGATTAATCATTTTGTGACTAACTGCATCGATTTGTGTATTCAATTTGTATTTCTTCACGAAAAGTAGAAAACTACTTGTGTAAGAACCATGTAATTCATATCCTAGCATCTTAATTGACTTAATGAAAATTGATATTTTGCATGCACGAACTATATTGTTTCAGAGTCAGACTTTGGGTTATTTTGAGAAGACCTTTTGCCTTAGCTTTTGGGAACCTTACCTTTGAAATAAAATCCTTACCTTTTGGAATAAAATATTTATTGCCTGAAAAAATTTTGCCGTAAATATTGTATTGAGAACATGTTGAAGACAATAACTGTTTTTGTCTACCCAACATTTGACTTTAATTTTCATTTTTAATGCGCAAGATGCAATTATTTGAAAAACTTTAACATTTATTTTTTGAAAATCTGTTGATGATTTAACTCTTAGAATAACAGGCTTATTCTACAGCTAACATTTCATTTTAAATCCAATAGATTTATACCAAATTCGAATAATTTATAAGTTTCTGATATTAGACAAATAATTTAAGCCTCATTTCTCGATCTCTGAACTTTTCCATCCTATTACCTTCTAGATCTTAATTTGGCATGGAATTCTATTACTAAAAAAGATTTTGGTAGGTAGGAAGGTAGTTAATTAACATCGTACTGGAGCAATACAATGACTATTAAAAAAAAAAAAAAAGATTTTGGAAAGAAATCTTTCAAACTTAAATGTTGTATTCATTTGTATCATATGCCAATACATGCTCTTCTGACCAGACTTATCATGTCGTGCAACATTTTTGATTGCTTGAGCACTGATTAACTATTTTTCAAGTTCTCCTAGGAAGGGGCTGTCTTGAGGATATCTTAGGACACGTTGACCATACTTGTGCATGTACGCTGGTGAGCAAATACCACATTGTAAATTATCCGAACTCCAAGTTATGCAAAACCTTTAACCTATCTCCAAAATGTATTTCTTAACGACATCCACGTTGTTTATGGTGCTTCGAAAGGCTTAAAAAAGATTGTTATAGTGCCGAATTAACTAAAAAGACTCTCAACTTTCACTCATGTTTATTGCTAGTCCTGTAAATAACACGCAGACGTTTTGACTCGTCATTAGGTTATTGTGAAAAAGTGTTAACTTTTGAAAAGGAATTTAGTGTTTTAAAATTTAAAATAAAACAAGCTGAGAAATAAAAATTCAAGTTTAAAGGGTAGTTTTATCTAGTGATATTCGGTTTGTAAAATTTTTGAATGCTTAAACTAATGAGGATAAAAGGGTAAATTAGTTGGTTTCCGAATTGAGTAGCTGGCATTGAAATCAATGATGCTGCCAAGTTAGCTATTGAGCACTTGCGGTAAAAACAACTCAAAGATCAATTGACGCGAGAAGCGGCATAATGTTTCTAGTGCCTTAGCGTTGGTGATTGTTATCCTGGACCAACAAATTTTTAGCTTTTCTTGAGAGTGGGTAGACAGGTAATTCTAATTAACGTCGCACTGGAGCAACACAACGGACGATTGGTGACAGCCCGGGATCAAGCTCAAAGGGAAAGATACAAGGAAAGCACCACATTATTTTGAACTACGCTCAGTTGACGATAGGACACCTTTCAACGCCAACGTGAGGATATTTGAGTCCACAACAGATTTAATCTGCACCAGCCCAATTTGTATGCGACGAACTTTGGTTGGATTCCGACTCGCAACAGCATTCGGACACCACGTAATTTTGAACCGCGTTCGTCTTGAAAGTGGGAGTTCTGGTTATTAATCGATCGATTAAGATGATTGTGGCGAACGGATAGTTATTCTGGCTCATATGGGATTGATGAATACGTTTTTCGTGTACTTTTTATTGCATTGTTCGTGTGATGGTTACTAGTAGTGAATATTTTAAGGAGAGTTTTTGAATCGTACGTCTGATTCTCCTCAGTAAAATTTGAATAAAACAACATGGTTTGTTTAAGTTTGATGACAATCGCCGCCTATTACAAAATCAAGCAAAAACTCCACCTAACGATTATGAAGGAAGCTTATGAGTGTCTGAACCCCCACCCGTTACACCTCTCTCCAAGTCCCTGCAAGACTCTATAAAAGTTCGGTATAACTCACTGCCGTTCTGTTAGAGTTCAACATTCATGGGAGATAGACAGTCCGTTGGTCCAGGTTCTTCAGAAAAGAAGAAAATACCGTCCAGAGTTTTCGAATAAAGGGGTGGGAAGAAGGTCAATATTAAGGTCGGAAGGGAGGACAGAGTATGAAATGTACCATGATTCAGAGCATTTTATTTTGGAGGACAGTTATATTTTTAATGCGGGCTTTTGCTGCAATGCTCCAGATTGATGCTGCGTAGGTATTTAGGGGTCTTAAGCTTGTTTGAAAAGAACAAGTGTATTACTATGGAGGAGATAGCAGATTTTCGGTGTATGAAGCATTTTAGAATAGGTGGAATCTAGTTCAATACTCGTTTTCTTTGTGGAATTTAAAGATTTAGCTTTTTGTCTAATGTAACCCTCTTCAGCACATGGAATGGGTCATTTAAAAATACGAGGGGAAGAGGTAGATTTACTTTGTAGAACATTATCGATTTAGTTTTATTGACGTTCAGCAATATGCCGATGGTAAGCCAGATTTCAAAGGGTTTAAGGAATTCTTTTAATTTATATCTGATGTGGATTTGGGAGTAATTTATGCATCTAGCGTGTTCGATCAAAACAGTATGTAAACAATTGTTGAACTTGAGATAAGCAAACTAGTATATGTAAAAACATCCTTCATTTTGTGAAATTAGCATAAGTGAACTATGAATAAAAGCAGAAATATAAAGGCTGGTTAGTTGAAATGATTAAATTTATTTATAAAGAACACACAAAAAAATACATTAAATAAAGCTGTTTCTTGAAAAACATGAGTTTTTGCTATATTGTTTTCCTCTAACACGCTATATACATATCGTCATGCTATGTAGCAAAACACGTATTTCTACTGTTAACGTATAGAAGTTAAGAGTTTTGCTAATTGTTATGACGATATGTAAAGCAAAGGTGACGTCTGTATGTTCTTATATAAATCTACACCGTTTGACATATCCACATAAATTTAGTACATTAATTCTTTAGAACCATGTGGGTTACATAGTCTACACACTAACCTCCGTTCAATTTGTCCTAGGAGTGTAGAGGGGCTAAAATCGATTCAAAATCCTCAGGAATAACATTAAGCATTATTACGATTGCGGTAAGGCAACTCGAACTATCTTAACAGCCTTGCTGAATAAATATTTCTTTCCATAAAAAATTACATTTAAAGAATTTAAACTTTATAGTACTTATGTTTGAACTTTCTTATTATTTCCAAAATATCAATAGTTTTTAAATATTTTATTAATGATATGAGATCAGTAAAAACATTTGGTTTTCATAACTTACTAGAGGAATTCAGAGTTTATACATCTGTATTAGTTGAGCTAAGACAACGAAATGAAGCTGACATATTAGAACATTTCTAACATTTATGTATTCCAATGCTTCATGTGGTGTAAATAATTATTTAGATTTTAACGAGTTACTTAATTTGTGCCAAATATCGCTAAAAACGGGGTTAATTTCTTGGTGGTAAGGGTACATTTCGATCAACTTTCCATTAAAATCTTTGATTCAATACATAATGATTTTGTAGAAGTCCCATTTCATAAACGAAATCAAGCGTACAAAACAAAACCTTTTAAAATAAGATGGTAATGTCTTACTTTAAGTAACACAAAAGTGAAATTATTTTTAAATAAGACAGTTAACGTTAAAATAAGATGTGTAACCATAAGTTGTAATTCAAGAAATTTGGATTTAAGTTTTCCTTATAAAACAATTAAAATCAGTAAAACTTAAATTTTTTTTTCAAGTTTCAAAATATACTAATGTATTGTATTGCAGGCTGCACTCCATAGTCAAGAAACAACTGCTGTCATTTTAAATAGGTACGTGGTTTCTATTCAGAAATCCAGTCTCTGAATTGACCAAAAATATGTACCACAAAGAATCGATTTAAGACTGCATGCCAGTCAAACTAAAGTAAATTTGAGCAAAATTTCACTAACACAACATAAATTTCACAAGCAAGAATGCATTTGCTTGAAAAGTGATTAACCATGAATATCGTATCAATATAATTTGTTATTCTTTTATTATGATGGTGAAATTCGGAAATGCTCCATCACTGATGCAAGAGTGCAGGTCAAAAAATACTGATATGAAAACTGAACGCAAGAATACGATGTAAGTTAGAACATTTTGAACTCGAATTAAATTAAGTTCCGTGTAGTTTCTCTTGGAGGTTGTTACAATGAAAGTTACTGCATTTAAAGGGTTCCGGTACCTCTATAGGCACCCATGTTAAATTCACAAACTTTACTTTATTCATAAGTTACGGTATTAATCTGAACTTTTTACAGTGTAATATTTGAATACTTTTTCAGACTTTAACACGGAGGTTTAAAATTTTTTTATTTCTCAAAATTATAGACTTTTTAAAAAAGAACAAAAAAAATTGAAATTTTTAATCAAAATATTAAAAAAAAGTATGCATTTTATATTTTATTCCGTGTGCTAAAGTCTTTAAAAGTGCTTCATAAATAATCATAAAAAGTTTCAAGAATGTATCTCAAGTAGTTTTTGAGTAAAGTGCCCCAAACATGAAAAGTATGTTCTGAGAAATAGGGCTTTAAACTTCAGTGAGGTTTGATATTAAATTCCCTTAGTTTTGGGGCATCTCATTTATTCATAAATTATTCTATGAATCTGAAATTTTTACAGTGTAATTAATATTTGAATACTTTTAAAAATTTAAACGCAAGGTTTTTAATTAAAAAAAATTCACAAAATTATAAACTTTTTAAAAAATTACGATAAAAAATTGAAGTTTTTTAGATAAAATATTTTTGTTTTAAAAAGCATACATTTTATATCTTATTCCTTGCTGTAAAGTGTTTAAAAGTGCTTCGTAAACAATCATAAAAAGTTTAGAATGCATCTCAAGTAGTTTTTGAGTAATGTGCCTTCAAACATGAAAAAGTATGTTTTAATGTTTATGTATCTTCAAATTAACAGATTTCTACAAATGAGGTATCGTTATAAAAAGGACAATACAAATTGTCATTGACAGTAAAAACCTAAAAAATGATTTTTTCGAATTTTTATCTGCCTCTTGGACCTTCTTAAGGAGATGACGTTATCTAATGTATGAATTTTTCGTAGTTAACTGCTAATTCTTATAGGTTTTCAGTGTGATCGCTAAGTAGTCTCTAACATTTACCGATGAATTGATTTGATCTACGATATTTCCATAGTTAAAATTGTAGAGAAAAGCACAAGCTATGGACTTGACTCCTCCGCATTGGTTGAAACGAGTTCCATAGTCTGTGGCAAGGGCTATCTCATCGTATTTTCATGCATGAATCAATGAAAGAAATGACGCTAAATCATAGAGGTCAGTTTTAAATTTTCTATTTCTGCTCGATATTACTGGTATGCATGTAAAGAGAGCGATTTCTGCGCAAGTACAAGACACCCATCACGACGGAAAGGGAAACCTAGTTTCAGCGAATAGACAAAAAGCTAAATGTTGCAAATGTAATTCAACGCTCAAGTGTTTACGTTACCACAATCAAGTGCTAACGATTGCTTTAATTAAAATTAGGATTCTATATTTAACCCTCATGTAGGTTGGCTTAACGGGATACTTCGTCCTTAGAGGAAAACTGAATAGATCCTGATGGACGAGATATCTTGTCGTTAGATGAAAACGGACCATATTTTGATCTACTCATAAAATCAACAATACTAGGGGGCCCGCCCCCTGCTCGCTAACGCTCGCCAACCCCCGGAGGATTGCTTCGCAATTCTCATTGGTTCGCTGCGCGAACCTATGCTCGCTTCGCTCGCATCAATGAAGACACGTGTCCTAGCAGAGGGGATTGATTACAAAATATATTCCAAAAAATATTTTTCAAATCTAAATTTGTTGTATTACATAAAAGATATATACAGTACCTCTGGAATCAGAATTTAGATGAAAACTTTGAGCAAATTTTTACTCGCAATGTGAGTGCTGCTTTGGAAATTGAATACCCAGCATGTTGTTTGTGTGTACATTTCCCCAGTACTCGAGCCACCCATACACTTTTTGACTGAGTTTGCTGTCGAAAGTTGTAGTGCACGCGTCTTGTTGTACTATAATTGTTAGCCTTGAGAAGGACCGTTTTTTAAATAGCCCTGAAAAGATCCTCCGCTTTCTTAGATTTCTATTACGAACCGCAACAGCTCGTCTAAAATTCATTTTTTTTTCAATAAAATTTCATCCGATAACGCTATAGATTAAAATGACTCGCGAGGCTCCTAGTAAACAAACAATCGCACAATGTTGCCAAAACGCGGTAACAAATAACGTCTTTTTTGCGTGCCACGTAAGAGAAATATATATATAGATCTTAATAGCAAGATATCCCGTCATTGGCAAAATTGATTGGATCTTGATGTATGAGATATCTCATCAAAATTATTTAGATGATCAAAAATCATTCGAATTATAAAATTAAGATGAACCTTTGCCTGTCTATTCCCTGTGAAAAGTTTGAAAACATTTTTAAACAGGTTTGATAGTTGTGGAATTTGATTTGCTTGACCTACACTGAATCCCACATACATTCGTCTTACAAAGATGACGTTAGTCTAACTTTCATTCAGTTATTTGTTTTGCTATTTTCGGTTTCAGAATTTCGAATGCTGTAAAAATTCTGTGAGTAATTATAGATCCGTGGAGATTCGACGCGCGTTTATACAAATGTCAAACGCCAATTACAATACTGTCAAGTTAAAGACCAAAGAAAGGTTGAATGACGAAGCAGTAAATTCTTTTAAGGAGAATCCATTCAGGGATTTCTCTCAATGTGTCTTTTCAACTCCCGCTCTCGTTCACTTAGGCTCCTGACAGCCGCTGCGTAAGACAATGCATGTACTTCTCGCTACTCAAGTACTTTGACAAATAAGATTTGCTTCTAGCGCTGAAATGGCAGAACCATCTTGATTGTATTTGTTCAAACAAAGGCCTTTCACAAACAGATCCCGAGTTACTGTCGTGAACACTCTGCAGTTGATTTATCCAGAATTTGTACATTAACGGGTAAAAATTCTAAATGAACTATCAGGAGGATGGATAATTAAACCATCAGGCTCAACTTCAATCTATAACCTACCATGTATTTTTCAAATCAGTAGATACTTTTTCAACGGTGACTGTTGAGTGTAACGTTAACGCGTATTAAGTGGAAAAGGGAAGTATAATCAAATGAAGCACCATACCATACCGTCTTTTTTATTTCGATGTAAAATACAAGAGTTATGCCGTCTGTCGCCATGGTACAACCGGACTCACATCGTGGTGCTAATGATAAAATCGAGATTCGTCTAAGACGATATCATGCCATTTGTCCATGTGGAGCGTTATAGGCACCACTGTAACCCCAGATGCTTGTTGTGTAAAGTCCAAGGAAGACCGTAGCAATGGACACCTTGAAAAAAAATGCCACGTTCGAAATTGTCACAAGGTCTGTGAAAGGACGCTTTGTATCTTGATTCCCCATGGAGTATTAGGGCAGTTTATTTTGACGAGAAATCTCGTCATCAGTGAAATAGTCCAGATCTTGATGGACGAGATACCTCGTTAAAATCACTTGGAGGGTTAATGCAAGAAAGCAGTTATAATTTTTATGAGGGCCTAATTTACTATGTAGTAGATCAACGAACAGGGCTGTATTTTTGAACTGGTCTTATGATAATATCAGAACGATTGTTGTCAAGGTATGTATATATTTCAAAACCGAGAATCGAACCTGAGATTGACTGGGTGGCATTCAAACCGCTATGACCACAAACCAGTTGTGCACCAGATTAAGTTTAGTCTTTAGGAATGGTTTTATTCTTAGCATGGTCTTTAAACTTATTTCCTTTTATCTTATGTCCTGATGATAATATCATTGGTACCATTTGTCTTGATCATAATTACATGGATATACTTTTATCTCGTGTCTTGAGAGAAAGAGAGAGAGAGAGAGATAATATCACTGATACCATTTATCTTGATGATAGTTACACGGATATAATTTTATCCTGTGTCTTCAGAGAGAGAGAGATAATATCACTGGTACCATTTGTCTTGATGATAATTACACGGATATACTTTTATCTCGTGTCTTGAGAGAAAGAGAAAGAGAGATAATATCGCTGATACCTTTTGTCTTGATGATAATTACACGGATATACTTTTATCTTGTGTCTTGAGAGAAAGAGAGAGAGAGAGAGATAATATCACTGATACCATTTGTCTTGATGATAATTACACGGATATACTTTTTTCTCGTGTCTTGAGAGAAATAGAGAGAGATAATATCGCTGATACCATTTGTCTTGATGATAATTACACATATATACTTTTATCTCGTGTCTTGAGAGAAAGATATATATATATATATATATATATATATATATATATATATAATATCACTGGTACCATTTGTCTTGATGATAATTACACGGATATACTTTTATCTCGTGTCTTGAGAAAAAGAGAGAGATAATATCGCTGATACCATTTGTCTTGATGATAATTACACGGATATACTTTTATCTCGTGTCTTGAGAAAAAGAGAGAGATAATATCGCTGATACCATTTGTCTTGATGATAATTACACGGATATACTTTTATCTTGTGTCTTGAGAGAAAGAGAGAGAGAGAGATAATATCACTGGTACCATTTGTCTTGATGACAGTCACACTGATATCATTTGATATCTTGTGTCTCGATGATAATATCAATACGATGATTGTCAAGATATGTATATACTCATAACCCGAGATCAACTACGCGGCATACAACCGGCTATGACCATTATACAAGTTGTGTGCCAGATTGAATATTTAAGTTTGACAGTAATTACTGGTTTTATTCTATGTATTTATTTTTGTATGTATTCTATTTTTTTCTGTTAGTATTGTACTTACACTGATGTCGTTTTACCTTGTGTCTGATAATTTTGGACCTTTCGCCACAAAACCCCAAATCCAATCCATTCCCTGGCGCTATTTAGAAGATGAAAATCACGTCTCAAATCGAAACTCGGCAAGAGAAAGGAGAGAGAAAAAAAGGACAACAGAGCGATAGAGAGAGAGAGAGAGAGGACAACTTCCCATTCCCTGTGGCGCAGAACAACACAAACAACCAACTTCTGGGTCACCGCTGTTATTAGTCCACCCCCTCCCAGCGCCGAGTCCCGGTCCACTCGGAGTCATTAGAGATCGTAATGCATTGGGGGCACACCACATCAACGAAAGCGTCGCACGGAGGCAGAGGAGGATGGAGAGCGCCGGGAGGGGATTACAAGAGGGAATCAAATTAAGGTAAATCGCTTGGCGGCAGAAGCGAGGCCGGATGACAGGATGATACGATTTCGATTAATCGGATCGAAATCTTCCTGCCGGGATAGACAGAACGATCGCGGAGGAAGGATCCAATCTCCGAGCTTAGGAGGGAACCGTTAAGGCGCTTTGGCTACGGTGACATTTTGACACGCGCTCCATCGAGAAGTGAACCATGGGATCATCCTTTCCGGGGGATTTGAGGCCCTGCCCCCCTCTTTTCAATTTCTCTGCCCCCCCCCTCCTGGGGCACAAAAGACCCATTACGCACGCTGCGATGACCCCAAATGTCGGGAGCGGTCGTAAGCCACAAATCCGGACGCTCTTTTATCGCTTGACGATCGACCATGGCTGGAATGCTTTGTGGGGGTGACAAAACGGCACAAAAAAGCCCTTTTCCGGACTGCATCCGAGTATATAGCTCGAGATTTCGGAGTCTATAGGCGATAGTGGCAAATATAAAAGAGTGAATGATGCTCGGAATTCCTTTTGCCGTGGTTCTGGGCGTGAAAGGATATTCGACTGGCATTTTTTCGGTGAGGCTTGTATCATCTTTTGGAATTTCAGCTACTACGGAATCCCGTTTCTGCCCACTGCTTTCAATTTTTCAACATGAAACTTTCGGGCGTGTTTACTTATGTAAGAATATTCAGTTTATGGTGTGGAAAGGGAAATAATACAGAATGCTGCAAAGAAGTTCAATTGTCAGTGAAATTAGAGGAACTTTTATTGAGTTGTATTTACGATTTAATTCATACAAATCAATTTTTCTGAAACAAAGAATAAGTGAACTTATTCAGTTTTTCATCGCTGCATAAATTATTCTGTTTCTAGAATATTTAAACAAGTGACAAAAATAAGCTTACTTATCCTATGACAACTTGAAATAGGAGAAGTTTGATGAGTTTGATAGAATTTTTCTCACATTCAATGAAGCGTTTATAATTTTAAATTATTCCTGTAAAAATCAAAAGATGCTATCGTACTTCGAAACGGCTCACACTAGTTCATACAATGTGTAGAATAAGCATTTATATTATTCTCGACATCGCAATAAGTAAATAGAACATGTAAATCAGTCAAGTCACGTCTATTTTCTTCATCACCAGCAGTAAAAGTACTCCCTACTTAATCTTGATATACACGAAGTTATTCAATATAGTCATGGTCATGACACATATGCCCTATATGGACAAAAGTATTTGGACACTGCATGTTTTTCAGAAAAATTGCTTCATTATTCCACTTAGTAACAAATGGGCCCTCCCTTTGCTTACGTTACAGCTGTAACACGTCGAGGCATACTTTTTACAAGTTCTCTGTAAGTCTGGGGAAGAATATCTCGCTATGTCTCTTGCAAGGCTGTGAGAAGTGATTGTTGTGAAGATGGGCGTGCGTGGCGGTTCGTACTCGTCGCTCCAGTTTGTCCCACAAGTGCTCGACGGATTAAGATCGGGGCTCTGAGCAGTCCAGTCAAGCAAATTCATTTCCAGGAATCCAGTCCAGCACACGTTTTACAGTATGACATGGAGCTCGATTCTGTTGGACGAAACAACCATCATCGCCGTAGTATTGCCATAGTGTAGGCCAGGACGAATTATCCAGAACGTCGAGGTACACGTCAGCGTTCATGGTACCAGGTACATAAAGCAATGGGTCGCAAATATTTTTATCTCCCTTTTTGTGACGAAGACGACCTATACGACCCCTTTTGCTGACCCTTTTTTCGACCCACTCCGGAGAAAACGCTTTGTCGGCTTTTATCGGCAACGCAAAGGGATGAGTACTCTTCTCACCTCTTTGTAGAGAAGAGTAACTACCATTCATCAAGATGTCGAGTGTGGATGTTGCGCTTGCAGCAGCAGTCTGCGCGATTTTGTCTAAACAACAGGCACCCCGGAGGTACTTTGTGAAACCATTGTTGACCATTTGTGAGACCATCGATAGGCAAGCGATGAGGGGAAAATGCCACAGATAGCGAACAAAAGACGGCGTGAGTGACCACGGAGTGCCAAAGGGCCGGTGATTGCCTGTAAACCGAAATTGAACGAAATAAAGGAGCATTTTCATCCCACATTTCGTCTCGAAGAAATGTCGCCCCAAAGGTTGCAGCCTTTGAGCTCTGAAGCCGCCTGGCGCAAAACAAAATTGAAGTTGCAAACTCGTCAAATCGCCACTTTTACACGAGATCTTGACGATAAAATTTGGGCCGTTTTCTCTGAATATCTTCGATGTTTGGAGGGGGGCGCGCGTTTGGAACTCTGGTATAAACGCGGCTTAAGATAGAACCGCCTCCGAATTTCTGCAGTGTATATTGTTGGAGAAACAATTCAGAATTCTGTGCTTCTAAAGTTTAAAACAAAAATTACGTGATCAACTCTCCGAGAGTCAAGAAATTCCCGAGTAGTGTAGCACACACATAATGACTAAATAACGGTTGGCGAATGATGGTTGAGAGCCCTAGGAAAAGTTCTATTGGTCAGGATGGTCAAAAATGGCAAAAATAGTCTATGTTGGAGAATGGATACATACAATGTGAACCCCTCGTAGGGTTAATTAATGATTTCAGATTTCAATTTAAAAGGGCCCGCTGTGGCTCGGTTGGTTTGCCTACCCTGGGAGTTGTAGGTGGCGTAGGCTCGATTCCTACAACTACTCTGGGTGTATTTCTCTATTTCGTAATAGTTTAGATACAATCGATTTACTTGAGGGTAAAAACATTTGTGAATGGCCTGCGCCATAAAACCCCAATTAAAATAAGATTTTTACGCCGATCATGCACAGTTACTTATTTTTTACACTTTGACTGTTGTCGTTTGTTAATAAAGTTCAGTATTGTAACTCAAAATCGAATTTCTTTGATGGTAGTAAGCATAATTTTCGTTTCCGTCATTTTTCAAATAATTAGTCTGTTTCAACGAGTTTAGTTTGTGTATTAATAAATCCTTTGCGGGTTTTGGAGAATATAACTATCTGATGTAACGTATGAACATTTCTTATCTCGTCTACCCACTTATATTTAATTTCAACTATGAATGTTCGTATTCATCAACAAGTTGATTTAAGTTTGCATGCGGAATTTAATTTCTACTGTCCCACAAAAAGTTTATAATGGTACAAAATGTTAAATTATCTTATAGTTGTAAAATAATTTTAATGTAAAATAAGTTATTTAAAAATACATATAAGAGACGAAAAAAATTAAATGGTGATCAATGCTTTTTAAAACGCACTGGAAATTATTAGACACTGATAGATTTCAATAATTCATTTAGATCTGATACAGATACGCAATTTACCTATTGTAGCTTCTGTCTTACAACAGTATTTTGTCAACTTTCGTTATTATAAGAATTACATTTTCTTATAATTTTGATGTTACATTAAATTTGGATTACTTTTCATGAGTTTTTAAACTATACGAAACAATAAATCAAGTATTTTCTATAATATAGAAGGTATTCGTTTCTTTAAGGTTCCTTTAGTTTAAAGAAATTCTCAGTTCAATATGCATTTCTCTGATTACTACTTATCTTAACTTTAATACTTTTAGGAAATGTTGATTCTATTTGTATCTGTCTTCATTTTTTAAACATATTCATGTTACGCAATTACAAGAAAATTAGATAGTTCTCGAATACATTGATTATTGCGTTTCTCTGAGTGTGATTCAATTTTTATAGTTGCTTTCCATCACTTTCATTTCTTAACATATTGATACTTTACAAAGTACAATTACGAAAACTAAAACTGGAAAGAAAATTAAATACAATTATTTCATGGATTATAATAAATACTTTATATATTTTACAATATTAAACAAATTACTTTATGAATATGTAACTCGATCATATTGTTAAAAAGTTACAGAAAATAATTTACACTGTAATCCATTAGGAAACCAATAATATATAATGAGTTAATAAATACATTACTATACATGAATAAAAACAAGTTTTATTTTACTGTAATAAATAGTATACAAATTACAATTACAAGCGCCGACCAACCGGTCTAGTGGTTAAGGTGTTGGCCTCTGGAACGGAAGGTTCCTAGCTCGAATCCGGGGTCAGTGCATGGATGTAAAATTGTGCTGTCCTTTGCTTCGTTAGGGGCAATGATGGTCTTCCCACTGGGGGCCCCTTCACAAGTGACAATCACATCCGGCCTTGTAGTGGCCAAGGATAGGTCCTTAGGCCCTGCCATTGGAAGTAGTCGACCACCACTTCAGGCCTTGGAGTGGCTAAGGATAGAGTCCAGTGTCCCGCCATTGGAAAGAAAAACAATTATAAGCAAATATAACATCAGCAGTACCCACACATGTTTTATGACAAAATAACGATACTGATTGTTTAAACGAATCGTAAGAAACATTCTATTTGTCAAGAATATCCAAACTTTTTTATATTTTACATTATTAAACAAATTACTTTATAAATATGTAAATAGATCGTATTGTTAGAAAGTTACAGAAATTAATTTACTTTAGGAAGCAAATAATGTTTTATGAGTTAGTGAATACGTTAGTATGCATGAATAAAAACAAGCTATGTTTTGCAATAATAAATAGTAAACAAATAACAGTTATTTACAAATAACATAAGCATCACCCACCCACATACGTTTTATGGCAAAATAACGACATTAAAGCCCGGTGCACACATCCGGTTTTTAAACGTGCGGCGCCGCTGCCGCAACGCAAGTGCGGTCTGAGACACACTAGATTCAATGGAGTAGTGCACACATGCCTTCGGCGCCGCTGTGGCGACGCACGTCCAACTTGCGTGCAATTTGTAACCGTAGTTCCCCACAGCGCAGCCGCAGCTCGCCGCACACGCTTCACCGGTCTGAAGTATCTTGTTCTCATAAATAAATGGAATATAACTGATAATTAATAAATGGTTGTATCCAGTAACGTCTATTTTATTTCAAAATAAACTTTTTTTCACCAAGTAAGCGAAATAAACACGTTTTCTTCGATAGAATATGTATCGCAAATGGCGCGAAATGAGTACTTGCGTCATTTCACCGTTATGTGTGTGTTGTTGGGTTTCGGTGCCGCAGCGTTGCCGCACGTTGAAAAACCGGATGTGTGCACCGGGCCTCAAACAAATTACTTCATCAATACGTAAATCGATCATATTGTTAGAAAGTACAGAAAATAATTTACGTTGGGAAACAAATATTTTTTTTTATGAATACGTTAGTATACATGAATAAAAACAAGCTATATTTTACAATAATAAATAGTAAACTAATAACATCAGCATCACCCACCCACACACGTTTTATGGCAAAATAACGACATTAATTCTTTGAAAGGATGGTAAGAATCATTCTATTGGTCAAGAAGTTCCAAACTAGTTAGAAGTCGCGCAGAGAAGACTGCAAGTTGCAGAAGGATGTATGAGTGTTGGCCCCCCACAGAGTGTTAAATTGTATCGGGGACGAATCTGAGTCGAACTAATGCGATCAACTTGACCCAGACGCTTAGAAATTTGTGGGCTCTCCTTTTTAACGATCGCCTCTTCTCAGTCAGGGCGGATGCTGTGGCTGGTCACATCTTCGGCTTTAATGGAGGTTTAGCCAACAAAATCGTCCACTCTAGCCTTTATCTGCGGCAGCAGTGCCGGACGTACGTGACGCAGGGAAGGCGAGGATGGATTTTGAAAGGTGGATAACTGGGCTGTAAAAGGAAAACGCTCAGGATAAACACCATCACGTGATTAATGACGGAGGAAGGCCTAAGAGTGGTCCTAAAACTCCAGATAGTTTACTTTGTCGTTTTGGTTTAAAGTTTCGATTATAGGTTTTGGTTTGTGAAAGTGATGACACTCCTGGGGAGCTTAGTTTTAAAAACTCGCGGGCTGTAATGCGATGGAAAAGAAAAATTAAGTAGAAAACTACTGAGCGATCGACATTACAGAGATCCCGTGAAAGCCAAAGACTCGTAAAAATGATGCAGCGAAGTTGAGTTGAAATGATGAGTAAGTCTCGGAGAAAAAAAAATTTGGAGGGATTTTACAAAAGCTATATTTGTCGCTTTCAAGGACCATTAACTTCCAGAAACTCATCGAGTTGAAAAAAGGCTGTATTGGATTTAAGATTTATGCTTCTTAAGAAACAGAAATTACAATTTTGATAATATTCTGCAGAGGTTTTTGATATTTCGCTTTATTTCATGTAGATTTCTTAAATATATTTCTATATAATTTGCTCTTTTACAAAGGAAATTCATTAAAATGCTTTTAAATAGTATTAGAACAACATACAACTTTCTACTCTTAAATTTCCCTTATTACTATTCCTTAAGACTATTATGCAACAAAATATCGTTCCGATGTTAGATAAAGTATCGATAATTGACTTAAACACCACTCTCTGAGTTTCTTATAGTAAGTTCCACTGAGAAACTATTTTTACTTACACTATATTTGGTGAGACTATTTATGAAACCTTATATACTAGTACCAGACTAGCTGTGGAGAACGTAGAGCTTCTTACATTGTTTAAATAATTTAATTTGAAGTTGCACTACCAGAATTTGATGAGAAAGAGTTGGTATGATTTCTCTTCTCATCCATTTTATGAAATTTAAAAACACTCGTATATGATACAAAAAAATATCCTTCGTAACAACAGTATCATCTCAAAAGATACGTTTTGGAAGATCGATAGAGTTCTGTGAAAAATGCATTGATAAACGCTTAATAATTGACTTATAAATCACAAAGTATGATTTTTTTCTAACTTTACACTTATTGATCTATATGTAATTTCAAATGTGCTGATTTCTACGAACTATAAAGCTAACGGTTATTCTGGCCAGCACTATATTTGTTAACCTTTAGAATACGGCCGGTATAGCAGTCGTACAAGAATCGCGTGTTATATCTATAGCCGTAGTCCAAAGATTAAAGGTTTTAATCACTCTCCATCACTGATAAAGCTATCGTCACATGGAACAAGTTTGTCTTCAGTATGACACCTTTTATTATAGGGGATAACTTTTCCAGATCTCTGTGGAAGCTAGAATAGGAGATAACCCAGTTAGTTAACCACGAGTTATTTCTTTTTTGTCGAGAACTCCTTTTAGAGATGCTCTAGTACAAGGCATGTACTATCATGCAAATATTATTGAACACACTTTAAAGTTTCAAAACCAAATTTTAGCTTAATGGATTTAGTTAACAGTATTCTTAGCCCCGGTGCACACATCCGATTTTCCAACGTGCGGCGCCGGTGCTGTGCCGAAGCTCAAGTTTGCTCACATAACCGTGAAATGACGCATGTACTCATTAAGCGCCATATGCGATGGATATCTATCGAAAAAAAGTGATTATTTCGCTTACTTGGTGTACAAAAAAATATATTTTGGAACAAAAATAGACGTTACTGGATACTTCCTTTAATTATTATTATTTATATTCCATTTATTTATGAAAACAAGGTACTTGAGACCGGAGAAGCGTGTGCGGTGAGTTGCAGAGCCGTGGGGACTTCGGTACAAATTGCACGCAAGTTGGACGTGCGTCGCCGCATCGGCGCCGGAGGTTTGTGTGCACTACTCTAATGGATCTAATGCATCTCAGACCGCACTTGCGTTTCCGCAGCGGTACAAAACCAGATGTGTACTTCGGGTTTCATTTAGCTTGACGAAGTATGATTTTTGCGCCATACGTCATGTAAGTTTTCACATTAAAAATGTCACTGGAATACGTGTTAGGGAGAGTGTATTATGATTCAGTGTCGATCAAAAGCTTCAGATACAAAATTCTTTTGGTGTAGAAACTGATTCATTTAACTAAAGTGGACATTGATAAGCTAACTAAGAAATTCAAAAGAAATGAACAATTATCATTTTATTTTTTAAATGGAAACAAATGATCCTGAGGAATAGTGACTCGCAAATTATATAGTCACTTTTACCTATGATTTACTTGAGTATTACTTCCAAAATAAATTAAAATGTGGAGTATATTTTGTATGGTTATAAAAGTATATAAGTTCTAAGGAGGTTGATTAGATTATTAAATTTACTTTCCTATAGCCCACTGTTTTATATGTTTAATTGATACATTTAACTTAAAATATTTTATATCATGTTACATCTTTAATGTTTTATTTTGCCAGTTAACAAATTCTATTTACTATTATTTCCTGTTTCTTTTTGAACTTTCAGTATTCTTAATAATATTTATGCAAAAATTTAAATTTTGTATTTTCAAAAAGTACCGATTCACCATTTTAAACCACTCTTTTTTTTCACAATTACATTTCCTATTTTAGTTTCGTTTCCTATTTTCTAAAATTTTGAAACTCAGAAGAATATTTCTTTTATTTCACTGTCTTAAAATTACTGCAGACCTTCGGGTTCCTTCAAACATAAAGATTATCTATGAACTTAAAATACTTTTTACGTGTACTACCATAACTACATACTACCTGAGAACTTAGTTTGTAATAAGACTCATCTCTATTTTTCATTTCACTATTTTAAAATTATTATAGAGCTGTTGTTGTTGTTGTCGTGCGGGCCATATATGGTCCAATTGGGTGTGCCATTGCCCCGGAGTGTTGCACTTCTTCATGCATGACACATCCGTTTTACAGGAAGGTCCATTCCCCCATCCATTCACTCACACATATCGTAATTTAGATCCCAATCAGAGGCCGATAACCCCCTGATCAGGTACCCCCAGAGGTATTGATTTGGTATGGGAACATGGGGGACTTTGTGACCACGACCTATTTAACGTGCCCCAGCCGCCATTAGCGAACACGACGGTCTTTAGCCAGGTCTAAGCGCCGATCTCGCAAGCATCAGAATTGCAGGCTCCGCTGAGGTATTATAGAGCTATACTCACTTAAGACTCTTGTTAAGAAGTAAACTTGAATACTTTTAACGTGTACTACCATAACTACATACTTCCTGAGAACTTAGTTTGTAATAAGCCTCATCTCTATTTTTCATTTGACTACTTTAAAATTATTATAGAGCTATAATCACTTAATACTCTTCTTAAGAAGTAAACTTGTTTCAAGACACCTTACAAATTTCCATTTTATTACTTTAAAATCATTGAAGATCTATACTCATTTTAAGTTGTTTATCCATTCATGAGAATAAAGCTTGTCTTAAAACTAACCCCAATATGTTTTTATTTCACTTTCTCCAAACCATTATCGACCTATACTCACTCTAGGTCCCTTTGTTCGTGGGAAATGAGTTTGTTTTAAAACACCCGATATATTTTTTCCCTCTTCCCTCTTAAAATCATTAGTTATCAACCTAGATCTCTTCATTCAGGAGAAGGAAGCTCGATTACAAAAGAGCTGACCGTGTAGCATTTTCAAACAAAGACGTCCTGCCTGACAGATTAAAAACAAACGCCGCTATCTACTCCCGGTGTCGAAAAGGCCTCAACCCTTCCCTCCCAGGATCCGAAATCTGTAACCTATCCCCGCCCTTATCTCTAAATCCACCCACCAATCGGATTCCTTCATTGTCACTATCCTCTCCTCCCTTTTTCGGAGTGTCCTCATAAATCAACTGAATTCCTCTCTCTCCATCTTCCTCTGACTCCCTCTTTTTCTCTTCCTCCCCCCGCAGAGCCATCATCTCCGGGCAGCACCTTAGGGGGGCATTCCCCGGAAGTGCCCCCCAGGGACTCCCCACCCCCGTCGCTGGCCGGATCGTCCTCGTCGTCGGTCCTGCACCCCCACTGTCCGACCGTCTCGGTGCACGGCTTCTACCCACCGCCGCCGCCCCTGCCCCACTCGCGGCTGCAGGGGGGCAGCCCCCCCGACGTGCTGGGTCACACCCCCGCCAAGAGGATCTCCCCGGGGCTGACGTGCGTCGTCTGCGGCGATACGTCGAGCGGGAAGCACTACGGCATTCTGGCTTGCAACGGTTGCAGCGGCTTCTTCAAGAGAAGTGTGAGGAGAAAACTAATATACAGGTGAGTGCGCTTCCATTCGTATATAAACTTCCCATTTCTAGAGCCCTTGTTTGGGGACATTTAAATAACATAATTTACCCTTAAAATAGTTAACTATTGTCCCCATTCAGTCGCATCCCTATTTTTTGACTCAGGAATGTATCCGTTTGGGGACTCCGCTCCTTAAAAAAGATGTTTTTTATCATCTCTCAAAGTACCGTACCTTCACATAATATGGTCCTAACACCCACGCGAACGAAGACATCTAGAGTTGAAATTTGAACATCCAGTGAACCGTTTAAGGACTAAATGACGGCATAAATTAAATCATATTATTATAGTATTGAAATAGAAGAGATTAAAATAACATATTTTTTCATAAAATAGTTGTCCCCATTCAGTTGCATCTCTATGGTATTGATTCATGGGAGAGTAATGTATTCATTTGGGGACTCCGCTCCTTAAAAAAGATGTTTTTTTATCATCTCTCAAAGTACCGTACCGTCACATATTATGGTCCTAACACCCACGCGAACGAAGACATCTAGAGTTGAAATTTAAACATCCAGTGAACCGTTTAAGCACCAAATGACAGAGTATGAATTAAATCATATCATATTGAAGTAGAGGAGATGTCTTTAAACAAAATGGTTGCTGAAAACGTATAGGTCAAATACTGGGCTTTTTTAAAAACAGTATGCTTTGAGATGAAGACGGTACATTAATCAAGACTTCCTAAGTGGACAGACACTCTGGTCAGAAATCTGTAATCTTACTTTGTGACAATACGCTTTTCCACTTTCTTATTTTCGGACATTTTCCTTTGGGATTAATCCCGGACCGTCGCAAATAACCTGTTGCGTTGCTCCAGTGCAACGTAAATTTGGCTATCTGCCTATCTCCCCTCTTATTTATTTTTCTTTATATTCTTATAAATTCAGTAGTGCCCGCTGAACTGGTTGATGCTTATATAGGACAGGCACAAGTACCCAATAATCCTGGTTGCATGATATGGTATAGGAACGTATTTATTCCACCATGTTTTTACACTTGTTAACTGTCAGTGCTTGTTACATCAAATCTTGTTTTTCTACAGGTAATATTAGCAAAACAAAGCTTTTTAAAAGCTTCATAATGCCACGTACTACCTTGTGACTTGTAATTTGTTATGTTGTATAACCGTTAACACCAGCGGGTTTGCGCTAGTGGTTGATGCCTAAACAACAGGACCCGCGAATAGCCCTGTAATGCTTGTAGTTATCTGACAGGTTGGCGGATTTCGAGGCAAACACAAAAGATATTACTGTAAGATCATGGATATGGAGAAGAGCAGTTTGGTATTGAGTATGTTGCCAAGAGTGCGATCATTTACTATTAACAATCACTACAGCATTGTGGTTTGGACTGCTTATGGCGTTTTACAAGGAAATGAGGCCGTTGAGTCCAAATCCGAGGCTACTACATTAGAGCGTTTGTACGCACACCGATAATTATCGTATGTCGGATACTTTCAAATTACATTGTTTTACATTGATACCTTGCACACAAACATTGTCGGATCCGCCAAAAAATGCAATCCAACATTTTGAATTGTAGGACGGTCTGCCAAACAGGAACGATAAATATCCAGTGCGCCTGCGCTTCGCATTCTAGAATTACAGTTTTTTGCATATTGACCTGCATTTTAGTCGCAGTAATCGGCTTCCTACTTTTTAAATTATTGATACGATACAAAAATGAGCGTTAAAACTTATATTACTTACGGAGCGTATAAAACATTATATAAAACACACCTTCCACATATCGTTCGGCTATTAGTGGATAAATCCGAAAAAGTCTATACCTTCTACGCTTTCGCAAGAACATCCAGTACAAAATAATATATATATTTTTTAATTGATACAAGCATATTCATTTTAATTATTACTAAGCTGCTGAAAAAGTCGAATAAAGTCGCTTGATACAATTTCATCACGTTCAAGCAAAAATGACGCAGAACTCGATAAAAATCAGACGCAATGTACAAGAGACCATGCCTGAACACATCAACTCCGATAATTATCAGTGTGTGTACAAACTCTCTTACATATTACAGTTCTCTAGTGACTACGGGGCTTAAAACAATAACATAGAGAGAGAAAGGTTGCTACCAACATTTTGTATCCCTTTCTCGGTACAATTCAAAGTGGCTCAGTGGGTTTGCTCACAGCACTAGCAATCTGCACGTTGTAAACTCGATTCCTGTAGCACTCAAAGTTTTTCTCTTCTGTATCAGTGAATCTCTGCTTGCGTGTATGTCCATTACTTGATGTCTGTCTTGAGTTTGGTGTTGTTTGGCCCAAAGTGGTCCCTGTTTCGTTAAATACATTAACCCAACTCCTCTACAGCAGGGCACGACCGAGGTTTTGAAGTTTTCGAAGTGCAGCAACAAAATAGTAAACAATAGTTAACAAATTTTTTTTAATGATGCACGTAGAAGTCAAACCCTAAAACGAAGGCGGTCAAACATTAATAGTTATTACTGTCTAAAGGCGGGAGGAAATTATACATCCAACCGATAATAATTATTTTTTTATGGATTTTATTTCCCCCCCCCCTAAAAAAATGATCAGGTTATGGAAGAGGTTTAGATCCCTTTGATTATATTAGTGTCTTGAAAATTTTTTGGAATAGCTAATTTTGATGATTATAACACAAGAGTCCATTTGTATTGTGAGCTCCAAACTTAAAAGCCCATTTCTAGGAACCATTGTGTTTTTACGCGTATGTTTGAATGCGTAAGTTGCTTAATTTAACCTTTTCTTTGATGTTTAAATTTTTACTCACACATACAAGTTTCAAAGACTACTTGTACCCTCCTCAAACATGAGACCGGGCATGTCTCATTTTTTTTCTGTAGGAAATTAATATTTATTAGTGTATATATAACAGCATCCTACAGTTACTCTTTTTATCTTTAATTTATTAACTTATCAAAATTAGTTTATTCACAAACACTTTAATCTAAATTATTGAAACTGTTACTAGAAAATAATTGAAAGTTTTTTTTAATTTATTTAAAAGTTAAATACATGTGTGTGTGGTAAGTTAGTGCAAGACAGCGCATACACTAAGTTTCAAAGTAGTGAATCAACAGGTTGCACATTTGAGAGAATCTGTAAAAATTTAGTTTTTCTCTCTATGATAAGTGATTGTTTTAAATATTTCACTTAAAGTAATTAGTAAGACACGACGAAAGCTTCAATAATTTAACGCTTCTCTTAAGTATTGGTTGGTACGATAAGGTATGGTAAATTTTGTTTATTATCACTGTATTCGAGTGGAACTAAGAGAAAATACTTGATTTTTTAAATATAATTTGGAAAATTTTGTTTCGAGAAATTATAAATTTTTTGTAACAAAATTAATATATTTTGTTATAGGTTGAAAATGTCTCCCTTTCTCTTGCATCAACTGTTGATTATTACAATTGAGTTTTAAATAAAATACGTATTTTTACCCCATATAGATTCCTAGTAAATTTTCCCCAACAAACAAAATTTTAATAATTCAAAGGAAATTATCTTTCATTATAAATTAATGAATCTATAGAATGAGAGAATTTTAAATTACGCTATGAAAGAGATTGAAAATCATGACATCACTCGAAAAATGTATGATACTTATTCTTAGAACACTTGCAAGAATAGTTAGATATGTATTCTTAGAAAACTTGAAACCATAGGAATTACAAACATCCATTGATAAACCATCTTGGACTAATGTCAATGTCAAGCTACAAAGAAACGATACGAAAGTCAATCACGTGATTTTTAACTTCTACGACACTTATAGCGTTTTGATTCAAAGAAGCAAAATGAAAATTACTTTTTTATTTCTCGTGCTGAATCCGATACCTATATTATTCTAAATTCATACACTGCTGAAACTCAGTTCAATTTTCCAAGTGTCTGTTATTTTAATACTAATTTTTTAAATTAGTAATTTTTATTTTTATTTACTCCTACACATGAAGAAATATTGAAAAAAGTGCCTATTTTAAATTCGAAAGTGTATACAAGGGTAAAAAACAGCCTATAAACTAAATGATAGTTACATAGACTCACATCCTTAAGACCATTTTCATATGTATTCTTAGCTGAGATTTAATACTTAAAATATTTTGATAACAGTTTGGAAAGACATATAGTGTGTGTAAGATAACAAATGTGTGTGTAAGAAGAAATAATCTGTGCAACAATTTTTTGAGGCTCAATACAATAGCTTTGAAACATAGTAATTTAATAATACAGAAACTTTACCATGTACTGTTACTTTATTATTACAACTGTTAAACCTAGGAGAATCGATACATCAGTACACGCAGTTACAATGCAATAACTTTTTAACACATTTTGTTACAATACCTTGCTACTATTGCAAACCTCTTATCAACTTTTGAAGATTTTGGAATTTCAGTGTTTAATTTGAAACTGATGATTCGTACCTAATGACCACAAAATGCTCTAATCGCGTTATTCGTACAGGTGTCAAGCAGGAACGGGCAATTGTGTGGTAGACAAGGCACATAGAAACCAGTGTCAAGCGTGCAGGTTGAAAAAGTGTTTGCAGATGGGAATGAATAAAGATGGTAAGAAAGAAAGCTATACATTAAATTTTGTCAATTGAATAATATAAGTAAAAGTTTTGTGTTTGCTTGCCTCATTAAAATCTATATGAATAATTTAAAGTATTTATTTTTCTCTGTGTCTCATTGAAATTTTATGTCCATTTTTATCAATAAATTATATTTTCATACAAAAAGTAGTATTTTTTAAGGAAACTTAACAGTAAAAGCTATGGGGAAAAATTAAGTTGTATACGAACTTAAGAAAGCAAAATACAATTGAATTAAGTTGAAACGATTTGTATCATCCCTATATCAATAAAAATTCTCTTAAAGCAATTGTTACTTGAATGGTAACAAAAATGATTAATAATCGAAAAACCTATATCATTGTTAATATCCACTATATTTACACCACTGCTACAAAAAATTTGATTCATCATTTTGACATTGCTGCTTAGAAATTAAAGTAAGGTTTTGCACCTGAAAATTTACCGCTTCTTTCTTTACAAGTTATTTATCTGTTAAAAATTTCTTATTTTGAAAAACTGATCGTGAAAGAATTCTGGGACATAAATATAATTTTGATTTGCTTATGAGATTAAATCTATAACTCAATTAAAATTTAAGTTAAGCAGAACACAAAGAAGGGTATTCAAGTGCTTATAAAATCTGTGTCTATCCGATTTTTCCATAATTTCAGAAGTTTTCAAGTTATATTTTTGATAGTTTAACGCAAGATTTAGCATAGAAACTAATCCAAGTACTGTAAATTTCATATTTCCTGACCAACTTCACTTTATTTATGTTCAAATTAAGACGATATTTAAGGTTCAAATACTGGCCAATATTGAGACACACATTTAAAGGAAAACAAAAAACTTCAAACATTCTGTTAATCAAAGTCAATCAACTAGTTAAAGTGCGTTAGTATTTAAGACATTTTAATAAAACCTTTCTCTTCTAATATTATGTTTATTGTAGCTTTTGTTAATCAAATATCATTTACATGTATTAGTAGAAAAGGGTCAGTACAATATAAAGTAAATTAAGGTATTCTCATAGATTTTTTTTACAATAGAGTTGGATTTATTCTGAGTGGAATATACTAAAAAGTATTTAAATATTAAATAAAGAACACATTTGCGTGTTAGCATAGGAAAAGATTTGAAGCTCGTGTTATCAAAATTATCGACTATGTGCATATAATGTGTAATATAAACTAATTAATCTCTGTATACAATGTTCACTAATGATTTATGTTAACAGTGAAAAATATTCAGGATATTTATTAAGATTTTTCTCATTTAAATAATTAATGTTTTAGTGTATCTTCAACCTAAAAAGTAAGTCCTCTGTGTCTTGATTTATTTTTTTATCCACTAGTAATCGCTGTTTTAGGTTTTATTAAAAACTATGTAATATTTCTCTCATATCAATGCATTCGTTTAAACGTGCATAGCTAATAAAAAAGTATTTGTTATCACATTATCTTTTAATGTTATTGTTCTCACCATGAAGAAATTGTACCTAATATGTATTTCAGTTTGGTTACAATAACAGATAAGATTATTTTTTCATTGAAATCGTATTTTAAAATTCTTGCTAAAACTTTTTATTTAAATTCAGTATTCTCATTTTAAATCAACACTGTATAGTTTAAAGTTTCTGGGGCTTTTTTCCGTTTGTCTTCGATCTATTACCCTTGGTTCATTACATGTAATCAATGATGTTTTGATCTGTAACAAAGCTAAAAGGAAATTTATATGGTTGTCATAACCCACCCGTCGTTTCTTCAGTCTTTTTATAGAAATCTATTTTTATTTCCATTTTTCTACATGGTCCATGTTCATGATCTACCTTTTCGTTGAAATATAGTGTTTATTATTTTATTGATGTACACACAAAATGGTTCAATGTCAGAGTCCTTTAGACCGGAAAAGATTGGTTTACATGAAAGCTTTGTTTCGTAAAGTTTAAGTTTCTCTTGTTGCGTATCATAGGAAAAGGAAAGGCTTATACCGTATTAACAACGATAAACTGAACAACCTATAAAAAACTTCTAAACATCACACTCCCCTCAAGGAACTAACAGATAGCTGAGAATAGCTTTGAATTTATTCCAATGACGCAGTTTCTTCCATGGGAAGCAAAACTCATGCAAAATTATTTTTCTTTAGTCCCTGAAAGAGGATTATTTTATTTGCTTTACTTTAATCCAAAATAAAAGTGTTTTATTAAAAACTATGTAATTATTATTAGTTATCTCTATTATAAAAGGAAGTGTTTGTTTGTTTCTTGACCGCGAAGTCCTGACGAATCTATGGTACTTACAGTAATGGAATTTATTACACAGGTAATGCGAATTTTTTTGCAATTTTAGGGTCGAGGCGAATTTTAAAATTCCATCCAGAACATTTAAAAATGAATTTACTAGTTTTTTCACCATTCTTCATTCTACCGCAATAATTCCGAGGAATGAAAAAACATCAAAATTTAGACTTTTCGCCCTCACGTGTCACCTTAACGTCAGCCTTTGGAATCATGCCAATTTTTTTCATCTCCGGGGAAGAAAGAAGAACAGTCGAATGACCTTCGTTTGTTTCGAGATTCATTCATTTTGATTTCTTGCGAAACGGATTCTAGTAAAGCAAAAGATTACAAAAGTTATCACTGGCGTTCTTCAGTGCTTTTTTTCTGTCTCAGTAATCGTTAAACTTAGAATAAAAATTTTAACGGATTTGAAATTTGCGGAAAATTGTACACCAGATAAAAACCAAACACCACGGTCACGCCAAGCAGTGGCTAGTATGTGTATAATTGTATTTGTTATTGACTTTCGAATTTATTAGGATAGGTTGGTTTTGGGGTTTCATGGCACAAGGGCCATAGTTGGCCATGTTGCGCCAGACACAACATACAATATCAAAAAACAGAAACACACAATGAATGTTTTATTGATACGAGAATAAAATACACTCAGGAAGGAATGCACCCGAATTTATCAGGGATATTATATGATTAGTTTTAATAATTTATAATTCGAAGTAGTGATATTGACATTTAACTATTAATAAATTTTAAAAGATTAGGAATTATTTGGGATGCATGACTATGATGCCAATGAGCCTTTTCCATAATTATTCACTGCAAAGCTTTTGCCTTGGGTTAAGGAAAAATAATTATCTTTCTATAAACGGACGGAACCGCATATATCATGTTACCTGAGTTTGAGAAACTTGGGGGGGGGGTCTCTAGAACAGGGTCGTTCATAAGGTATGAGCTACATCGCGCAAACTTCAGCAAACCGCTCCATCTTCTTAGCAATATTTGATTTTGTAAAAGAACTCTCATCTAGCTCGTATTCAGAAAATTTTCGCAATCTTCTTTTTCCCGCTTCGTAATGTTAAATGAGCATTGCGTTTAGTGATACGTTTGACTGTTTTCAGATCATTGACGAATTCAGACCTATTTTACCTGCAATCTATGAAGCTTCTATTTTCTCCGATAGCTACATGTTTTCGATGACTTGTTAATTCCAAAATCATTTCAGGAAGGATTCGATTCCCGTGGGGTCTTCCCCTCAAAGCCTTTGATGAGTACCTCTTTGAATATACTGATGTAAATTAAGAACAAAACCTGACAGTTTCAGAAGTATATCTTTTATTAGAGTCCCATTAAAAGAGTCCACAAAGACTGAAAAAGAACAAAATTAATGCTATCGCAAAACTCATAGCTGGATATGTTCACATACCTAACGCTCTGAAGATTCGCGGGCATAATTCCACCTTGAAACCTGTAATCTCAATTGTACAACTTCTAACCAATTTTGACCTGTTGACAGATTTTATTGGTCGAGAGGTCGAACTTGGAAAGAAGTAATAAATTTATAGATAAATCGAGATAAAATTAGGTTTGCGCAGCTTGGCCAAATCTGGGCCTTGTGTTATAAAAATTCAAATTAATCAATCCAACTCCAACTTATAACCTGCAGTCTTCCCTCTATGACTTCTCACCAGTTTTGACCTCTTGATCAATAGAATCTTTCCAAAGGATTCAATTCAAAGGAAAGGATCAATAAAATCGTTCTAAAGGTTGAAAGAATCCATGGATTCTTCAACCTTTGAACTTAAAGTTGAAGACACACTACGTCTCCCGTCCTTACTTTTTATGACTACGGATCTATGGATCAATTGGTGGAAGAAGAAGGTAAGAGGAGACATCTTATTTCCTGCTCTGGCGTCATGATCTTATGAACCTGGTCTAACATTTTCTAGAGCAGGGGATAAGCGACAGGTACAACAGGTGTACAACAGCGATGCAGTGAAATGGAAAGGTTCAGGGGCCCTCTGCAAGATAAATTTATATTTCGTAAATACTGAAGTATTTGGTATGAAATTTGAGTATAAAGATTATGAATTTTTTTTTCGGCGTCAGTACAAATAGCTTCAGTTATGTACACGCCTCAGAGCAGAAACAAATCTGTGTTCCCAGACACAATATTTTAACTCTTAAGAGTTATTTAGTGTCACGAGGATTTCAATAAAAAATGAAAGCTGTGCAATTTTTAATGAAGTTAATATTCAAGGAATCAACTTTCCCCCCCTAAAATATGGTGCTTATTACTTTATCGTACAGAGAAAAATTTAAATGTCAAGTCCTTTATCTGGAGACTATTTGTAGGAAAAGAAGTAGAGAGTTCGGATTGTTTGGCTTGCATAAATATATTTTTTTTGTTGAAATCATTTCATTATTGAATCTATCTTGTTGTGCACGTTATCTTTACAATAATTTCTTAGTTTAAAATTCATGGTATAGTGACGAAATATAATATACACGCTTAATAAACTCAACACTTCTTTAAAATTTTTACAAGGTCCAAATCTTAATTTAGCATGCAAAATTGTATTTTAATGTTCTCCTCGTTAAAATCCTGGCTACGCTACTAATGTAAATTATGTTAAGAGTTAAAGAATTAAGTATTTAAAGAATTGAGTATCCCTTCCTTTCGCATCTAAAGACGCATAGTGGTCACTAGATGTAAAATATAGGGTTAGGGTACATAATGATGATATGGAACGCTTAAATTTAACAGATTGCTAAAAGTTGGCGAATGTGTGTTTCTGTGTGAATCAAAGGCCAAATTACGACAAAATTAAGACGTATACATATATAGATAACTTTCGAACTTAAAAACTTTTCCAGTTATATCTAATTTGCGTTTGAGTATAGCGTTTAATGATTTTCCCCGACGGCTCTCAGGTAATTGTCGAATTCAGATATATATTTTACCTGAAATGTTTAAGATATTTTCTCTAATATAACTAACTTCATCACATGCTTTTGATACATCTTGTTTATTTCAAAATCACTTCGGGTAGGATTAGAACCCCGTAGGCCTTCCCCTTCAAAACAAGCCTGCCTTTGATGTAGGCTTTTCTAATATGCAAATGTAAAATAATAAGGTAATATGCAGATTCAAAAGTATATTTTATTACAATAGAACAATATGGAATAGCATAAAGAAACTACAACCAAAAAATAAAACCGGGGATAAAACATTGTAATTTTTAAAGAGGTAGGATAGAGATATTAGAATCTTTGTAAAACAATAGAATTTTGTTAAAGAGTTCGGATAAGGATATTGGAATCTCAGAAAATATATTTGATTTTTCTAGAGGTCGGATAAGAATATTGGAATCTGGGGAAAAAATAGAATTTTTCAAGAGGTCGGATAGGAATATTGGTATCTGGGAAAACAACATAACTTTTTAAGAGGTCTGATAGTGACATTGCAATCTGAGTGGAATTTTTTTTTTCAAGTAGTCGGATATAGAGATATTGGAGAAGAAAAAAAAAAGATATTTTATGAGGTTGGTTAGTGATATTGAAATCTGGAGAAGAAAAAATAATTATATTTTATGTGTTTGGATAGTGTTACTGGAATCTGAGACAAAAATGCGATCTCATTTTTCAAGAGGTCGGATAGTGATATTATAATTTGAGACAAAAACGCGGAATCATTTTTGAAGAGGTCGGATAGTGATATTGGAATCTGAGACAAAAACGCGGTATCATTTTTCAAGAGGTCGGATAGTGATATTGGAATCTGAGACAAAAACGCGGTATTATTTTTCAAGAGGTCGGATAGTGATATTGGAATCTGAGACAAAAACGCGTAACCATTTTTGAAGAGGTCGGATAGTAATATTGGAATCTGGGACAAAAACGCATTATTATTTTTCAAGAAGGGGGGGGGGGGTCGGATAGTGATATTGGAATCCGACACAAAAACGCGGAATCATTTTTCAAAAGGTCGGATAGTAATATTGGAATCTGAGACAAAAACGCGGTATTATTTTTCAAGAAGTCGGATAGTGATATTGGAATCTGAGACAAAACGAGGTATCATTTTTGAAGAGGTCGGATAGTGATATTGGAATCCGACACAAAAACGCGGAATCATTTTTCAAAAGGTCGGATAGTAATATTGGAATCTGAGACAAAAACGCGGTATTATTTTTCAAGAAGTCGGATAGTGATATTGGAATCTGAGACGAAAACGCGGTATCATTTTTGAAGAGGTCGGATAGTGATATTGGAATCTGAGACAAAAACGCGGTATCATTTTTCAAGAGGTCGGATAGTGATATTGGAATCTGAGACAAAAACGCGGTATTATTTTTCAAGAAGTCGGATAGTGATATTGGAATCCGACACAAAAACGCGGAATCATTTTTCAAAAGGTCGGATAGTAATATTGGAATCTGAGACAAAAACGCGGTATTATTTTTCAAGAAGTCGGATAGTGATATTGGAATCTGAGACAAAAACGCGGAATCATTTTTGAAGAGGTCGGATAGTGATATTGGAATCTGAGACAAAAACGCGGTATCATTTTTCAAGAGGTCGGATAGTGATATTGGAATCTGAGACAAAAACGCGGTATTATTTTTCAAGAAGTCGGATAGTGATATTGGAATCCGACACAAAAACGCGGAATCATTTTTCAAAAGGTCGGATAGTAATATTGGAATCTGAGACAAAAACGTGGTATTATTTTTCAAGAAGTCGGATAGTGATATTGGAATCTGAGACAAAAACGCGGAATCATTTTTGAAGAGGTCGGATAGTGATATTGGAATCTGAGACAAAAACGCGGTATCATTTTTCAAGAGGTCGGATAGTGATATTGGAATCTGAGACAAAAACGCGGTATTATTTTTCAAGAAGTCGGATAGTGATATTGGAATCCGACACAAAAACGCGGAATCATTTTTCAAAAGGTCGGATAGTAATATTGGAATCTGAGACAAAAACGCGGTATTATTTTTCAAGAAGTCGGATAGTGATATTGGAATCTGAGACAAAACGAGGTATCATTTTTGAAGAGGTCGGATAGTGATATTGGAATCCGACACAAAAACGCGGAATCATTTTTCAAAAGGTCGGATAGTAATATTGGAATCTGAGACAAAAACGCGGTATTATTTTTCAAGAAGTCGGATAGTGATATTGGAATCTGAGACGAAAACGCGGTATCATTTTTGAAGAGGTCGGATAGTGATATTGGAATCCGACACAAAAACGCGGAATCATTTTTCAAAAGGTCGGATAGTAATATTGGAATCTGAGACAAAAACGCGGAATCATTTTTCAAAAGGTCGGATAGTGATATTGGAATCTGAGACAAAAACGCGGCATCATTTTTGAAGAGGTCGTATAGTGATATTGGAATCTGAGACTCTTTTTTCTTCAAATATTGTGTTTTGATGTAATTTCTACCAAAGCGTTGGGCACGGAGAGTAACGCGTATCGTTGTTGTGCTTAGCGGTCCAGAACGAGCGTCAGCCGCGGAACACGGCGACCATCCGGCCGGAGAGCCTGACGGAGATGGAGTCGGAGCGGCTGCTGCGCGACGGCGTGGCCGCCACCGTCGCCGCCGTCGGCGTGTACCCGCAGCCGCACCGGGTGCACCACCTCCTGGCCGCCGACTCCTCGCGACCCAAGATCGAGAGGGACCACGATCACAAGGAAGGTAAGGGGAATCTCTCCCTCTCCCCTCTCTTCTTATTATTTGTTTATTTAAATCTCTCTCTCTCGGTTTTTCCCCCCTCTTTCCCTTTCTTATATTTTTTCCCGATCTCCGCTCTCTCTCTCTCTTTTCCTTCTTTGCGTGTCGTTGCTTTTTGTTGATTCAGCACTTTTTGCCCGCAGCCAGAGTGGATCGAGTGAGCCTTAACTGCGTTCGCACTAACCCGATCGCGAAAGTTCTGGTTACGTTTGCGTTTTTAATTACGCTGAAGGTGTTGATGTTTGCGGTCGCTGTCAATAGTGTCGCAAATTGCAACCAGAAAACTCTTTATTAAAGTTAGAGGGATGTGGGATTTTGTAAAGCCTTTTTAGCCTTGCGAAACATACTCCCCTCGAAAAATTGTTTTATCGAATATTAAGGCCCCAAAATGATAAAAATTATTATTACTTCAAAATTTAACAGCTAAAACTCATGGCGCGAATCCGTACATTGCCGATTCGGTACATCACCCCATGGGGCAGAACATTAATACGCAGTGGAATGGGGATAACACGTATTATTGGATATATTTGTACATTTTTAAAATATAATTTTAATGGATCCAAACATGAAAGAAGAGTTAAACTATATCACAGAAAAGTTGGACTCATTCATCTCATCAATCTATAGAAAACAAATATGCACATCTCTAATATTATAAAAGGAAGTGTTTGTTTGTCTGTTTGGGGCCTCAAAATCCTGACGATTCTATGGCACTTACAGCAATGAGATTCGGCACACAGGTAGTCCGAATTATTTGCAATTTTTGGGTCGCGGCGAATTTTAAAATTTAATCTAGAAGATTTTTAAATGAATTTAATATTTTTATTCTCCATCGCATTTTCAAACGCGGATAACTTTTTCTACCCGTGTGACCTTACAGTCAGGGTTTGGAAACATGCTAAGTTTTTTTTCATCCGCATAACGCGGAGAATTTCCATTTCCGCTTTGATTTTGCGCGGATGAATAAATTTCCAGCCAGACGATAAATCTTTTGACTGAAGTCATTTCCTCTTTCTATCTCCTTGACCGTTAAATATAGTGTAAAAATTTCAACGGATTTGAAATCTGTGGAAAATTTCAGATAAGATTGATACCTAAAAATATGATTTTCTTTAAATAAATAATTTTTTATTTGAATATATCTTCAGCGGATTTTAAATTTGCGGTAAATTTTACACCAGATTTAATACTTTACATCACGGCCATCACGGATTAATACCTTACATCATCAACCAACACCACGGGCAACGCCGGGCTAGCCACGCAGTGGCTAGTAACATACAAATACGTACGAACTTCTATTAAAGAACCAATTTGCAGTAGAAAACGTTTTTTACCCCTTCTTGTTTACTATGCGAGATGACTCTTAAAACAAAAACGCGCCTATAAAAGAAAGTTAAATAGACAGCATTTGGAGGAATTAGAAAACTGATTTCGACTTAGAAGTAAAAATTTACCAGCAAATTTTTTTTTCAATTTAAACTAGTTCATAATTTATAAAAAATAAATACAATTTAAATCGCATTACTATCACTTTACAAGTAAACGTCGACTATAGAACTATTCGTTCAGCTTCGCAATAGTTACCCCCCCCCCATTAGTTGCATTAATAAACAATTTTAAATCGTCTAACTGAATTATTAACGCTTAGCATTTGCCAAGATAGCAATAAAATATCAAATATCTTTTTTTATAAAAGCATTTTAAAGTAGTTAATTTCAGTTTCCATAGGGATGAACAAGAAAAGATATATTTTTATTTAAAAAGTTTATAAATCAAATCTCCATGTATACCATTAGTGTTGCATGTAACATTATTTAGTTCAGTCCATAAGTTCTTATTTTGTAATGTGTATTAAATACAACAAATGGGGATGCGTTTTCAAAACTAATTTAAGTGGTACGGTTTGTTTAAATCAAATTTCGATTCCTTGAGTTATCTTTGTATCTTGAAATGAATAAAGCTTGAAATGCTTTGTAGATGAAACACAAATAAAATGGCCTTTGTTAATCAAATCAATTTAAATCTGATGAATGATAACAATTGAAAAATTTTTATACATAATCTAATGATTTTTTCATAAAAAATTGCAGAATTTGTTAAAATTTATATAATTTTTATACAATTAGATAAAATCGTAAAATTTGTTTTACTGTTATTATAGTTCTGCGAAATATTGGCTGCGGGCCGTTTCGATTTCTATATTTCTTTTTTTTTCTATTAATTTATCTTAAATCAATTATTTTTATTTTGTTTTGTCATTTCTTAAATTATTATCAATGTTATTTTCTTTCAAAGTAGAATAGACTTTAGCATAGAGTAAAATTAGTTTCATAATAAGCTAAGCTAATTCTGTGCTTATAATCCGAATCCTGAAAGCTCCTAAACCTAATGCTGTCACACAACAGAATGAAGTTAAAAATATTTTCAATCGGAAAAATTGTTTCTTTACCTTTGCCTTTATTCTTTCTAAGAAAGAAGTCTCCCATTCCTCTTCGATAAAATTCAAATACATTTTCCTACCTTCAATAGGCGCTTACCATTAAAAAGGTATGGGGTCAGCTGAAATTACTCGCAACTATGGACTCATTTAATGCTTGGAAGCTCCTGAATTCTGATTCAAAAACTGGTTTGGGATAAGATACAATCACAAATGAAAAACTTACAAAGTTCTCAGGAGATTAAATTATTTTCGATTCCGTTAATAATCAATTGCTGTAGTGATTTTTCAGTTGAAACCTAATTTATTTTGTTTTGTGCTGAACAACGCTGTTTTTATTATTTGCCTTTATATTCATAAATCTTCTTTTGGTTAAAATGTATTCACTTATCCTTTTTATGATTTTCCTTTTTTCAAACTTTACCTATCAATAGATTCCCCTTACTTTTCTGTGATTTTAATTGAAGGCAAAGGTATTCAAACAAATTTAACGAATGAACTAAATCATTGGTCTTTGCTAGATATATACTATATCTGTAATGTATTGAGTAAATTATGTAATTAATGGAAGTAGATGATAAATAAATACGTGTTTTAGTACAGAGCATAAAAATTGTAAGACAGATTTAGTGATGATGGCGATATTTATTGACGATGACAAAATGATATTTGGCATTAAAATTTCAAAAGAAAATTTTCAAAGTTGTTGTTAGTCAAAGAAAATTATTATGTACATATTACCTTAGCATAAGAATTTAGTCATCACAATACTTTCATTAGTAAATTCATGTACTGAAAAAGTCATTAATAAGGAACCGAAATCAGAAATGATAACAAGGAATGTGTGTTTCTCAATTATTGATAATATTGCTGTGATTAAGGTAAAGTGAGATAATTTTAATTGTAACCACATATTCGATTTGTGAATGTTCAATAAACAAATAGGATAAAGGCACTTATTCTTAAAATATTATAAAGACCCTTTAGTTCCTATCTTTGTATTTAATAACTGGCTTTTTACTGCTCAAAAGTATTTTCAGCCGTTCGATATGAATGAAATGCTCGAACAAAAAAATGCTTCTATTTAAAAAATTGATTATTGACTGATGCTCAAAACAGAATACGAGTGCTTTCTCCATCTATTGTTGTTTATAAAACTTCCGATATATTTTGAAATTGTGATATTGCAGTATTTCGTCCGCTTACACTTGGTGAATTTGTGTTCACAATGCAAATTTTTTACCCACAGTTGGGTTCCAAGAGGCAAAACTAAAAGTACTTGCATATTCAGACTTTTAAATAAAGTTTACTTGACGTTGCTAGGCCAAATATGGCCCTTGCACCATAAAACTTAATACCAACCGAAGCAAAACGGTTAATCATGAAAATTTTAAGAAATGAAAATGAGAACTAAAACGATTTTAAATAAATTTTATATGAAAGGAATTTAATTCACATGTGATAGGTATTTAATTCAGATGTGAGAAGTATTTAATTCACATGTTCCAATATTATGTCTTGAGTGGAAAAGGAGCCTTCGAACATAAGTGTTCCTCAGGTTCTTGTTCGCGAATTTTGCTCGACTGCATTACTTAAGATTATTCTCATGTATATTTTATCCAGAATTCAATTACCAACAATGCATTTTCCACAATTAGGTCTTGAGTGAAAAGGGTATCTGCGGAACACTTGGTTCCGCAGGTTCTTGTTTGAGATAATTTCGCTCATCTGTATAACTTTAAATTATCCCCATATCCCCCTCTATCCAGAACTTAAACAAATATTATTCTTCAGAAAAAACACCTTTTAATTTACTTATTATTCTTTTATCTCCACTAATTATCTTAATTCACCTGCTTATACATTGAAAAGGAAAGGGAAAAAAACAGGACCACCAGAAGAAAGTGAATCAACTTTTTCCCCCGATCATTCATTTTTTAAACCCCGTCGCACACAAAGGCCCGTAACAACCGCTAAGAATGCGGTCTCCCGGATTTAATTCAATTAACTCGCATAAAAAGCAGCGTTAGCAAGCATACATGAATGCACACGCTTGTGAAAAAGCATTAAAAGCCTAATGAGTTCACTACCTGTAAGAAGGAAGACAGGACGGATTTAGCGAAAAGAAGGTGTAAATTTTTAATAAGTCGGTTTTCATCTACCTAAAAAAATTGGGACGAAAAAAAAAAAAGAGGGGAAATATTTGCGAAACACGATTACAGAAATTAACGGTAAGAAACTGAGAAAGAAATGTTTATTAAAGCGCAAGAGAAGACGACGGGAAAAAAATCGAATTTTTTAAACCTCTTCTATTTTTTATGTTAAATCCTAAGCACAGAATTAAATTTCTTAAGACAATAAAGCAATAAACCGAGATAGAATGTGAATATGTTTGTAATATAAATACGCGAGGGGATTTCTTTTTTTAATTCCCTTCTGTTGCCATTCGGGACTGGAAAAAAGTTTGAGTAACCAAATCTGACGCGCTCAAGAGGGGAATGGGACATTTTTTGACATAACGTTTGCATCATTGCATTGGGTAATTGAATAAAAATAAGGAAGTTTTTCTTGAATGAGAAGTTTTTTCCGAATTAGGGGAAAAAAGAAGGGAATTTATTTCAGGCTTGGGGATATTTTTTGAAATGTTGCCCAGAAATCAAATTACTTTCGTCGCATGAAATTAGTGCTGTAATTGAACTAAGCTCATTCAGTAGTATCAAACGAAGTTTATGAAAATCTATTGAATTAATTAATAGAAAAAACTGCTCTGGATGATATTACTAATTACATTCACATACAGCTTAATTGAAATTAATCCAATTTTCGTCTGTATCATTTAGAAGAGTTAACGAAGTAAATACCACTTAGTTTATACTTTGCAATACCTTCAGTACATGTTAAAGTTAAAAAAAAATTCTCAAGGTGTGGAGTCTTTTTTTAAGGTACCTTACAAAAAGAGAGCCCTGGTTATAGTTTTTTTTAATTATAAATACGTAACTTTTTTATAAAAGAAAAAACAGATTGCTTTGATTAAATAAAGGTTGTAGGTTGAATTAAGTTGGATAGTAAATTTGTAGTTCAATGGAACTGAAAAAATCCAGCGATGGGGAAATGTATGGTTTCACTAACATTTTAAGACTAAAACAGAAGCACAAATAATGAAAAAGTGAAAATATTAAATTTACAATTTTACATTACCCTGTCATTCAAGTATATCCAAGTTTTATGATTTAGTGGGACCGGTTAACGGCAGTGTATAAAAGTAACTGATTTTATATATATAAGACAGAAAATTTCGTTCGATACAGCAAAAACTCGTGCATGAAATATGTCGGCATATTCTGTCAGGAATTTAAAGGTCAACGCATCTATTTTCTGCTCTCTACGTCACTCTTAAAGCAAAAATGCTCAAATGTTCCCCGACGAAATGAAATTGCTGAGGAAACAGATATGACTTGGTTTGTCTGAAGCAGCAAAAGATCTCGATTCAAGCCAAATAGTAAATTTAGTGTCTCCCAACTCTTTGTTTTGTCACTGGTTTGTACATTTTTGTTACTCGAAGGTGTCCCTCACAACTCTAGAAAACAACAAAGTCAATCAGATTGATTCAGTTATCAAACAACACTTGATTGAACGATGATATCGTTACGAAGTGTCTTATATAGCAAACCCTCAACCTAAAATAACCAAATTTGGAAGTACTGTCTCTTTGATTGGTATCAGTGCATTGCAGGGTGTAGGTTAAGCACAAAGGCTGAAAAGAGAAAATACCGGCTAAAGGTCATATTTTTGGAGAAGAAAGATTCTCGATTTATTTTGTGTCCACACTCCGTACATACAATCAATTGTAGCTTATGAAAAATAAAATCTGTAATTTTAGTTCATTTTTAAAACAACTATATTTACTGAAAAGAAGCAAAATAGAAGCATTTTGAAACTCTCTAATTGTGCCAAATAATTAGAGACGGGTCTAAGATGAAAGATTTCAGTTTTAACTTACGAAGAGTTCAAAATGTTTTTATCTATTTTTCCTTTGAGGCTTTTATATAATCACGAATGTGGCTATATTTTTTGTAAATTTTTTAAACAGTTTTTATGATTAGGATCTATTTAAAAAGGTCACTGTGTGTGTGGACAAACAAATGTGCATGGGCCCGAGTCCCCGTAGTACTGCCTCTAACTGCCCTGCACTATCTACAGGGTAGAATATCCCTAATGCTAAATTCATAACGTTACCTACACGCCCCTTTCTGCCCGATCATTTTAGCTTCCTTCAAGATTTTCTTAATTCTTAAAAGCATTCTGGACAGCAAAACCTCATCTCAATCATTCCCCAAATATTCATACAATCATGTTTTTCCAAATACTACAGTGTGGCAAAGCAGTGTGTTCATCAATAACCAATTCCCATACTGTGCTGTTTATAAAATTGTAGCTTATCGTCACACAGCTTTGGACAGTCACATGGCAGAGATGTCACGGGAAGAGATGCTGGAGCAAAGGCAAGGCATCCAGATGGTCGGACCTAGCGGCCCAGCAGTGAGTTATGGGGGAGTGAGCCCACAGGAAGTGGGCCCCGTCTTCAGTTGCCCGCCTCCTGGTCAAGAAACGATTTTTGAAACTTCTGCAAGGTTGCTTTTCATGGCTGTGAAATGGGCTAAAAACCTTCCCTCGTTCGCCAACCTGCCTTTCAGGGATCAGGTAAGTCTACAAACTGAATTTGACTCCTTCCTTACAGATCGGATATCCAATTTTGGTATATGAGATACCTTTTCTGTCAAGCTACATGTAGGTGGCAGTAGTGCTTTTACGGTGGAACTGTGTTTCCTGTGAGTATTCCTGACGCGACGTCACTGGAATTCTTTTCTTCCATTTTCAGAAAGTAATAACATTCCAAAGAATGAATTCCAAATTGAAAAAAAAAAAAAAAAACGTTGATTTGGTCAAAACCAGTTAGATTAAACGCCAAACGTCGCCAAAATGGGTATAAACTGCATTTTAAATGGTTTACCCCGTTATGTATGGAGGGAAAGTACTTGGGGAAATAGCATGACCGCAAATAGGCTATTTTTGCTACGCTTTGCATTTAATTTGACAGACGTTGACCAATTTACTATCATATAAATTCGGAATTCATTCTTTGGAATTTGTGGTGTGCTGAAATCGTATTCGAAAAACAAGCAAACGGACATCTCGTCGGAAATGGGCGTACAAGAAGTACCTTCCACAAGGGATGCGACATCGATGTCGATGTTTTTAAAAAACATCGATGCATTTAACATCGATGTTTATACTTGTCGATGTTTTGTTTTTAAATAATAAAAGTGCCGTTATAAAAATTTTAAAAATAACCAAGTAGCATAACTTTTATAATCAGCAAATTGAACATACTTTTAGATCAAAGTGGCCAAGGGTGAAGGGTCTGAAAAGTAGGCATGCGACATCGATGTCAATGTTTTCACAACTGTCATGTTTTATAAAAAAAAAACATCGATGTATTGGAGCCGATGTCGCATCAATAGTTTCTAAACTAGTTTTAAGAAATGGGGGAAAAGTTTAAATACACTGAATTTCAAAAACATCGATGGTTTTGGGGCGATGTATTATCAACATCAATGTTTTAATTTTGATCATCAAAGTTTCAAAACATCGATGTTTCGCTGTCGATGTAGCATCTCTAGTTGATAAACCAGATTTAAGAAATGGGGGAGAAAAGTTTAAATACACTGGATTTTAAAAACATCGATGTTTTTGGGGCGATGTATTATCAACATCGATGTTTTAATTTTGAACATCGATGTTTCAAAACATCTATGTTTTGCTGTCGATGTCGCATCCCTACCTTTCACCACGAAAACAGTACCATAATCTACACTTAGGTTGACAGAAAAAGCATCTCATTAAGTGGAATGGTTAAGATACGAGGAGGATTTTGCTGAACACCGAAACCATTCTGATACCAGTTAGAAAAATTGTACGACAAAACTAATCCCGTTTGTACGCCAATTACAAAATAAGAACTGCAATCATTTTCCAACATCAGATAAGTAGGTGAATGAAAATTAAACATGGAGATGGGATGATTATGAGCACTGGTTTTCAAATCTGGGCTGAATTATATTTGACGGTTTGGTCTTGACTTTTGATGTTAGATTTTCGTAACTAAGGTGAAAAGAAACCCACCAACCTTTATTCTGATTAAACCGCCTAGTAAGCAAAATGAACAGAAAGATTACTAGAATTGAGAATCTATCACCATTTAATCGCCAAACTAAAACCAAGCTCAAGACCTTACTGTCAAGAAATACGTAGTTTAGCCTTAATTTTAAAACGTCAAAAAGGATTGGTACCTAGCCCTCTATGGATTGCTATAGAACGTACTTTTGGCAAGTGTAAGGAAGGAAAAATTAAAATGTATCATTCTATGTGTTTATATATATATATATATATATCAGTAACTATATTAGAAGTAGGCCAGCGGCAACTTACGATTTCGTTAATGTATTCGGTACTTAAAAATTAAACACTCCAACCTTATATCATGGCTAACTGGATCGCTTTTAGAACTCGGAAAAAACTTGTGATAAAGGTTATCTTAATTTCGATTTGCCTGTAGGCGATTGCTTATGAATTATAGTTACTTAATGGCCACTTGAGGCGCTGTGCACTAACTCCAGTTGAAACATACTTAACAAATAGCAAAGGATATACATTTTTAGACCACAAGAAATCAAACCGAATTCTTGATCTAGATTCCTTTTATGAAACTCGAACTATATTGCACAATTGCTACCCGTGCCCAATCAAACTATGTTATAAATAAAACACAATTACGCTTTGAACATAAATGTTTACTTTTATTTTTATGATGAATAATTTTATATTTTCTTTAAAAAAAAACGTCATTTTATCAACAAAACGATCTTTCTAAATATGCAGAAAAGATTTGACTAAATATTTATAACGGAATTTTGCACCGTTTTCCAATATATTCTGTTTTTCAAAAGAATTCACTTAATAAAATTATTTAGGAAAAAAATCAAATTTTTCACAAATTTTTCGCAGTTCAAAAAATTAAAAACTGAAGATTTGAATAATAATCTTTACATAATATATTTATATATCTAAATATTTTTTTCCGTTTAAAGTTCTCTGGTGAAAGAGGTGTCGGTAGTCAGCGGATAGTGGCGGAGAAGTTAAACTTCCTGTCCCAAGAAGTTACACATTCGCATAAGCTCTACTACATGTTTCCTCAGATCCACTTTGCCATGCTTAAAGAAAACCTAGGTCACTTTAGTGCAGAGCCTCCATAGCACGGTTGGAAAACTAACGGATTAACAACCAAAGGGTTGCGAGTTCGAATCCAACCAGTTCCAGTTAACCTTTACGCAGCGACAGGAAGATAATTGTTATTACTAAAATTTCGTTTACACCAGCGGCATGGTATTGATCTGTGTACGGTGGATGTTATCCCCCTTTTAAGTGACCGCTGGCATCGATCACCATTTACGAGCTGTCAGCGACTGACCTTCTAGAGAATCCTTCTTTCGTTCGGTGCCGACCAGCCGGTATAGTGGTTAAGGTGTGAGCCTCGAGATCGGAAGGTTCCTGGTTCGAATCCGGTTCCGGGCATGGATGATTGTAAGCGTATGGTGTAGAGGCGGCTGGTGCACCTCAAATCTGTCGTGGCTGAAAGTCCTCACGTTGGGTTGGTGTGGAAGTTTGGAGAGTGGGGTGCCAGCTCAGGTGTTACTTCGCCATCTGACCGTGGTTCAAAATTACGAGGTGTTGTCCTCGGATTTTTCCCTTAAGGGACTGATCCCGGACCGTCGTCAATAGCCCGTTGTGTTGCTCTAGTACGACCTTAATTAAAAATTACCAATTACATTTCGTTCGGTGCCCTACCCTGTCGCCCGTGAGGTGTGAACGCTTTAGGGGAAAGACAGTAGGTCGCCCTGGTGGTATACGCCACACAATACTATGAAAGGAAAGCGTCTGTTGTAAATGCCTCTCAAGGCTCAAGTTAGGTAATTAGGTAAGGAGGTCGGACATGTAGGCGAAAGAGTCGTTCCTGGAGACGATTGAAATAATCTAATCGCCTCAGCTTAAAGGTTAATAGGGTGACACTGCTGTCATGGGTCTCACAGACCCTGAGTCATATTTCACAGGTCGTTTCCACCCCTTAAAGTGAGTATTGGCCCCTGTCCTATTCAGTACCTTCCTACTACGTCCAACAGAAGCCACATTTCAAGACTGATTTGGTTGCCCCAACTCTTTCGAATTTCACACTATTTGCATTCCCCGCGTGGTCTCTTAGTCCCCTTCACAGCATTTGCGTTACCGTTCTTATTGAATGATATCGTCTAAGTTTGAGTAGGGAATTTCGGCAGAGAGCCTAAAATGGCAACAAAATTTACCAAGAAACTACCTGTGTATCTTACACAAAAAGAAATTCCACGATATTGTTGATAATTGATTGAAAATAGAGTACTGGGACAGTGAAATTTCGGATAATATTATTGAAAGCGAACACGAAACGGATTTGGAAATTTAGGCAGATGAAGATGAAGACATTTCAAGTGCGTCTTCACAAGAATATTTCTGCGGAAAAAATAACTTCAAAGGGGATGCCTGGGGGGAACCTAATCGTGCTGATAGAACACCAAAACACAACATAGTTTTAGTTTCCAGGGTTGGAACGTCCTGCAAAATTATGTCTGAAAGCTGGGCCTGAAGATACATGGAATCTACTTAACTTGTATAGTAATGTAAAATATATTTCATGTTAAGAATTGAATTATCTAAATTTAAAATGTATAAATAATAATTATCTAAAGAATCTTTCATTAATATATTATATTAATCAATTTTATGTGCACTTTAGTGAGCAAGGTCTGAGAGACCCCTCCACACTAGTTACGAGGCGGTTTGTGACACAGCAATTAAGGGTTAAGGAGTATATCAGATTCGTTCAAAAGCAAGGGAGGTCCCCGAGTAGGAAAAGAGAGGAGCAGGTGTGTCTTCGTCCCGGCTCATAAATATCAATCAAGGCTTCCGTAGCTCAAGGGGTAGTTCTAATCACATCGTCTAGCCAGAAACAATCAGAAACCAGCCTATTCATAGCGTGACAGCCCCGAAGTCATGAGTCGAACCGGGAATTTGTTCTCATCATCAAGTGGCGTATGCGACCCCACAGGATGGAAGCTCGATAGAGTCCCATGCATCTACTAGACAAGCACCAAGCCTCTGAAGTACATTAGATCCAATGGAGCAGTGCACAAGCGCCGCTGGGGCGACGCACGTCCAACTTACGTGCAATTTGTTCCGCAGTTCCCCACAGCGTGCACGTGAGTCTCCGTTCTGAAGTACCTTGTTTTCATAAACAAATGGAATATAAATATAAATTAATAAATGGTTGTATCCAGTAACGTCTCTTTTGTTTCAAAATATACTTTTTTTACACCAAGTAAGAGAAATAAACACGTTTTCTTCGATAAAATATGTATCGCAAATGGCGCGAAATGAGTTCGTGCGTCATTTCACGGTTATGTGTGCATAGTTGGGCTTCAGTGCCGCAGTGGCGCCGCACGTTGAAAAACCAGATGTGTACACCGGGCCTAAATTGGTAAGCGAACAGGTATTAGCCTAGGGTAGATCCGAGAAGGCAATAGTAACCAAGTGGCGCTTCGAGGAGGTTTTTGAATCCAACCAAAGAAACTCGTGTACTCGTGTACAAAGAGGGTTGGTGCACGTTAAATCTGTCCTACTGGCAGATGTCCTCACGTTGGCGTGGTGTGGAAGTTTGGAAATCTGGGTGCCAGCTCGGGTGTTACCTCCTCATCTGACCGGGGTTCAAAACTGAGTGGTGCTGTCTTTGGACTTTGGGATTGATCTCGGCCCGTCACCAAGAACCCGTCGTGTTGTTCCAGTGTGACGTTAATTAAAATATCTACCTACCTTAGTGCAAATGCTCAAAATTCTCCTTGCATTGCAGGTAATTTTGCTGGAAGAAGCATGGTCTGAGCTATTTCTCCTGTGTGCTATCCAGTGGTGCATGCCACTGGATTCAAGTCCTCTCTTCACTCCCACAGAGCACTTGAACGCCGGTCTTCCAAACGGCAAGGCAGCCCTTACGCTGGCCGATGTTCGCACCCTGCAAGAGACATTGGCCAGGTTTAAATCCATTGGTGTGGATCCTGCAGAATTCGCTTGTCTCAAGGCCATCGCTCTTTTTAAAGCAGGTGAGTGAGAATATCTCCACATGCACATATTTTTAAAAAGTACTTCATTTTTTTCGAGCATTGCTCATATCAAGGCAAATTCAACAATACCATTCGATAGGAAATTACGTATTTTATAAATTTGTATGCATCAAATTTTAAGTTGAATCCATTTTCATATCGAATTTCAATCAAGCGTTTTATTTAGCAGTGGCGCCCAATTTGATGCCATTTTTCAATTTATATCAAAATTTAACCTCAGATTCCTCAGTCTAGACTGTTTTCGACTGATTATGGAAACTTTGGAGCCATAGTGTTAACCTAATTTACCAAACTGATTCTTTTAGCAGTACATCGTCACATCCTTACGTATAAATGGTTAAAAATAGAATTTTAAAAATTCCATTACATTCATTAAAAGGATTTTATCAACCCTCCTAGTGGTTTCGACGAAATATCTCGTCCATCAGGACCTGATCAATTCTGCTAATGCCGAGATAACTCGCCATTAAGATAACACTGATATTTGGATGATGATGAGATCAAGACATGGCAAGTTTTCTTTTTTTACTGAAATATCTCGTCAGTCGAGATCCGGTCAGTTTTGCAAATAACGAGACTACCACCAAGAGGGTTAAGATGAATTTATCATACAAGAGGATCGAACTGAAATGTGGTAAAAAAAAGTCCTTCTGAACAGATATCAATAAAATTTACTTCTTATATTACCTTAAATTGCTAATTTCATAATTAATATTTTGCGTGTCAGTGCAGCAGGGTCAAGTCTGAATTTTGATGGATCTAAAGGAGTCAAATGCATCATTAAGGAATAATATAACCTGCTTAAAAAAATCAAAACTAAATGAATCTACTACTCTTAATTTTGATGGATCCTAAGGAGACAAGTACATCATTAACTTAAGGAATAATATAATATGCTTTAAAAAATCAGTACTTAATGAATCTACTACTCTGAATTTTGATGGATCCAAAGAAGTCAAGTATATTAACTTAAGGAATAAATATAATATGCTTAAAAAATAAAAGCTAAATGAATCTACTACTCTGAATTTTGATGGATCCTATGGAGTCAAGTACATCATTAACTTAAGGAATAATATAATATGCTTTAAAAAATCAGTACTTAATGAATCTACTACTCTGAATTTTGATGGATCCAAAGAAGTCAAGTATATTAACTTAAGGAATAAATATAATATGCTTAAAAAATAAAAGCTGAATGAATCTACTACTCTGAATTTTGATGGATCCTAAGGAGTCAAGTACATCATTAACTTAAGGAATAATATAATACGCTTAAAAAATCAAAACTAAATGAATCTACTACTCTGAATTACATTTTTTTGTGGCATGCTTCTTTTTCTTCCTGAATATTTGTGAGAAAGAGTTAAATATTAAACTTAAGATACCGATAAGTAGTCATTTTGGCCCGAAACAAAAGATATATGCACACTAAAGTTATCGAAAAAAGAAACGTGATGTAGATTTTTTGTTCTTTAATATATAACTATGTTATAGTAACGTAACAAAAATATAATATTTAAAATTTGTGAATAAGTATCTACACATAACTAAAAAGGCAGCACTCATACTGGTAAATATTTTCTACAATGAACCAAAATTTTCACAGACGTGATCAAAACTTTTCCATTTATTCTTTCAGATGCTCGTGGCTTGAAAGATGCCCACCAAGTAGAAGGCTTGCAAGATCAGGCCCAACTCATGCTCCAACAGCATGTCAAGACTCAACATCCAACACATCCTTTCAGGTACCTATATTTTCTTAGAATTGATTCATTAACCATATGTGATATTCTTAAAATAAAAAGAAGTATTGAAAGAGACTAAAAAAAGATTGTTAAGTACAGTTGCGGGGAAAAATCAAACTTTTTAAGGAAGAATTGCTTTCTATCAATTTATGTGCATAACACAAACAAAATTTCGAAAACACAACACCGATTTGGAAGGCAAATTTCAAATCTATATCAAAATTTAATCTCGGAAACCGAGTTTCAAGTTATGTGATCCAACTGCTCTGGTTTATAAGCATGGAAAATTTAGCGTACTAAATGAAAAATTAGCTTCCCACACTTTTCGTATCTTCCGAACTAATCTAACTATACCAAATAAGCTGAAATATTTAATTATGTTTTTATTGAATAACCCAAATAAATTCTATATAAGGCCCGGTGCACACATCCGGTTTTTCAACGTGCGGCGTCGCTGCCGCAACGCAAGTGCGGTCTGAGATACATTAGATCCAATGGAGCAATGCACACATGCCTCCAGCGCCGCTGGGACGACGCACGTCTAACTCGCGTGCAATTTGTACCGCAGTTCCCCACGGCGCCGCACATGAGTCTCCGTTCTAAAGTACCTTGTTTTCATAAACAAATGGAATATAAATAATAATTAATGTATGGTTGTATCCAGTAACTTCTATTTTGTTTCAAAATATACTTTTTTTACACCAAGTAAGCGAAATAAACACATTTTCTTCAATAGAATATTATCGCAAATGACGAGAAATGAGTTCTTGCGTCATTTCACGGTTATGTGTGTATAGTTGGGTTTCAGTGCCACAGTGGCGCCGCACGTTGAAGAAACGGATGTGTGCATCGTGCATAATATATATATTTTATTACATGTTTTTTATTGACTTGTTTCTTTGTTACACTCAAATCTTGTGATTGAATTTTAAGTTATCTGAACACGTTAAAAATGTCATTTTTGACCAAAAATTCTAAAAAAACATTTTTGATCTTATTGATAGAGTATTTATTTGACTTTCCAAAATATATTTGATTTTTTCTCTAAGTTAATTCTTTGCAGAGATATTAAGATTTTAATCAAGTCGGGGAAAAAACTGGGAGTAGGTATGAAAAACACCGTTAGTGGCCTTTTAAGACCTAAAACCTGTCAAAATTTAAATTTAAAACTTCCTTTTTTTCCAAATATAATTTTAGAAATATTTCTTAAATGTTTGAATGGTTTCTCTTTTGTAAATATAGTGAACATTTTTAAAGAGAAGCGAAGAACAAAATTGTTTACACAATCAGTAAAAGAAAGAGAGTGAGCAAACGATACACTTCAGACTATTTTTTGCTCTAAATTAATTTTAATGTATTATTTCCTCATTACAAATGTGTTATAGCACAAAAAGTTATTGATGGATTCTCGTAAATCTTTTGAGAACTGCTTATTTATAATGTTGTCTAGGTAATGAACTAGAATAATTATGCTGAGTTGAAAAGTTTTTAAATTATGGCCAATTTTTTTAAGAAATAGGACTAACACTATCAAAAATCTTGTATTCATTTTTCGATCGCTTGTAAAATTTTGTTTACATAAACATCTTTTTGATTCTAATTCATTCCCTAGAAAAGTGCATGTAGTTTATTTTGGTGGCGTCTTTTCTCAAATTGGTTGAATAGATTTTATGTAGCACATTTGAAATTTTTGACAAATTTCTTTAAAATTTCATAAATAATTATCATTTTTACAAATTATTATTTTTTGTTGTTTTAATTATTAAATTTTTAATATTATTATTATTTAAACTATAAATATTATTAAATATTTTATTTATTTATTATTATAAAAAATAAATTTAGTGTTATAGCGCTTTGTTTAATAACACTAAACATAAAAGTATCATTAAACCGTTTCTATACCGCATTAAAAAAAAGGGCCTCGGACGTGTCTGGATACCTAAACCCGATTACAGATGTTCAATCGATTTGAAACTATGCATACTTACAAATTCATGATGACAATACATTATTTAGTAGAAACCATTCCCCTTACTCGCCCACCCCCGGAGTTATACACGAGTTTGATTTTGTTCCGTAGCTACACACTGCTACAGTTTACTAACCATCCAATTACGTGGTCACCGTGGCTCAGAGAGGTAGGTAGGCATTGTAATTAGCGTCGTACTGGAGCAACACAAAAGTCTATTGACGACTGTCCGGGATCAATCCCCCAAGGGAAAGATCCAACAGCACGCAATTTTGCACCACGGTCAGATGACGAGGCAATACCTGATCTCGCATCCCACTCTCCAAACTTACACTCCACGCCAACGTTAGGATATTTGAGGCCACGACTGATTTATGGTGCACCAGCTCCCTTCGTACAACGACTGTCTTTGGTGCCTCAGTGTGTTTGCCCACTTGCAACCTGCGAGATCTAGGTGGAGGATGTTCGATTTCAGTAACTTTCACAGGTGTGTTTAGGTGTTATGTTAGATAATTATATTTACGTCGCACTGTAGCAATACAACTGACTATTGGTGCAGGATCAATACCGAAGGGAAATATCCTAGAACAATTCCTCATAATTTTGAACAATGATTTTGTAGGACACTCCACTCTTCAAGCTACCTCACCAATCCAAAGACAGATTTAACGTGCATCCAGTCCGCACAAAATGCCGATGGTCTTTTGATTAAATTTTCGAACTCGTAACCTTTCGATTGCTTATTTGCGGCATTTCCAATTACACTTCTTTGGACCCTGGGTGAATTTATCTCTTATGTGTTAGTAGGTAGGTAGTTGAATTTAAGTCGCATTAGAGCATCCCAATGGGCTATTTTATGTGTCAGTAAAACTTTTCTTCTGTGTGCATGTCCATTACTCGACGTTGTGTCGCGTCTTACGCAACATGGTCAAATATGACCTTTGTACCATGGAAAACCCCAACCAACTTCCATTTACAATCATTTCTATCGCCACAGTCAAGAATCTGCTATTTCGGGTGTTTAATCTAAAGGAATTTTTTAGACAAAATACCATGTTTTATTCAATGCTAGTTTTGATTGCTTGCCCAATTATATCACTATTGGTACTTTGACTTTCAACATAGCATAATTTCATTCTGGGACATGGTTTACCTGTAAAGCGAAACAGAGGGCGCTGGTAAGGGACGTATTTTTTATTTCGTAACTTGTAACGTAACTTGGCATGCAACTTTTATGCAATTTCAGCATTTCGCTTATCGGAAAAATTGAGGCCGAACAGTCAAAACTGCGATCAATCAAAATATTTCTTAACCGGAAGTATTTTTTCTTCTCTTCCTGTAGTTTGTTTATATTTGCACTGAAAAACCCTCTTATGAAGCCGTTGTACTCCAGTGCGACTTTAATAATTGCCAATTAACACAAGGTCGAATCTTTAATGTGTTTAAGGCTCCGTTCACATGAGACGTTTCAACTCACGCATGGTGAGGCTAGCGAGGTCCCGCCATTAAATTATGTTTGTGTATTCCTCTAATTCAAGCATCTATCTTTGCGACCTTGAAGAGAGGGACCCTGATATTCTCGCCAAACGCGCGTTTTACGCGTCTAACGTGAACGGGGCCTAACTCAAAACAACGATTTTGCAGATTCGTGTTTTTCGTAAGGTTACGACGATATAAAATACATTCCTTTGAGCATACAGATGAACTAAATTGAGAATTTATAGAAATTGGTCTTGATTGAGTTACGAAGAGAGTCACTCTCATGCAATTGAAGACAATAATCATATCTCTAATATAATAAAAGGAAGTGTCTGTCTGTTTGTTTATTGCACGCAAAGTCCTGACGAATCTATGGCACTTACAGTAATGGGATTTGGCATACAGGTAGTCCAAATGTTTTGCAACTTTAGGGTCGCAGCGAATTTTAAAATTCAATCTAGAACATTTTAAAATGAATTTAATGAAATTTAATAATTATTGAATGCAACAGCATAGAATAGATCACATATTCTAAATTTATTGTTTTCATATCCGTTTTGATTTAGCGCGGAGGAATGATTTTTCAGCCAGACGATAAAAACAAACAATCTTTTAACTAGAGTCACTTAGTTCTTTTTCTATCTTCTAGACCCTTAAAGATAGATTGAAAATTTCAACGGATTTGAAATCTGCAAAAAATTGTACACCATATTAATACCTTACACCACGGGCACGAGCAACGCCGGGCTATCCACGCAGTGGCTAATTGGTTGATAAATTTGATAGTATTGGTTGATAAAATGTATTGGTTATTTTGTATGACTATCTTATACTTATTCTAATTTGTTTATATGAATTATTTTGTTTCAATGTCTGAGCTGGCTACTCTGAAGTGAATTTGATATGTATTACAATTTCACCATAGGTGTGACCTCCTTTTTAGGTTCGGAAGGCTGCTCTTGATGCTCCCATCTCTAAGATACGTTCCATCGGACAGAGTGGAGGGCATGTTTTTCCACAGAACCATCGGGAACACTTCCATGGAAAAGCTACTCTGCGATATGTTTAAATGCTGAACTGTGAACTTTCTTGTGTTTTGAGATACAAATCTGGACGAGAACATTACTAGACGCACAAAATCACACACACTTATAGATTCCATGTTCAAGATGACTCCCGTCTAGTTACTTCTTCAAACTTCTCCAATTATATTTCGATCGTTAAGTCATTCGGGTATTATACACTTGTGGTGATTGCGTGGGTATTGTTTATTTGTGAAAATGTGTTTCATAACAGGACAGGAAAATGTTTAGGTTATGTCTGAAGGATTGTGTGAACTTAAACATCCAATGATTGAACCAAAACGAACTTCTCCAAAGCTTTGCCTTCTTTGTATAAAAATTTTCTTTTCGAGCTTGTAGCCATCTATATATTTAATCTCAAGTTGATTTCATATTGCACATTGGTCTTTCTTGAATTTATTGGCTTTTAAACCGATTATTGTTTTTTTTTTAATTATTTTTTTAAAAGTAGTATATGACAGTTATTTGTCAATATGTTTCGATTAATTTCAAATTTTCGATAAAGCCCTCTTTCGTCAAATGTTACTTTTACATACGCTACTTCTGAATTCCATTAATTTTATGGAAAATTTATGAGTCGTCGTTCATGAAATGTTTTTATAACACCAAATTACTTTATATTGTTTGAATATCATCATAGTATGTTAATAAATAAAATCATGTGTACACAAAATGCTAAATTCTAGTACAACTATTTCGTATTAGTGATTAAAGTAAGATGTTTCGTTAAACACCTGTATAACATCTTTGTAGAGCTGATTATTCAATAATTTGAAATTTGGATGACTGACTCATTATTATATTCAGTATTTTATTGCTATATTAAAGATAACAAAATGTGCTATACTTTGTCGTGCAATTTTAAAATTATATCAATTATAAAGCTAATGAGTACAGATTGTGCCATGTAGAGAGGATGAATAACAGGGGCTTAAGCCCTTGCCTTTTTTATCACGTGCTATATTGTAAGAATGTGTTGAGTATATGGAATGGGGACAACTTTTACTCTATTTACAAAATATCTAGAACTGTTTTTGTTATAAGTCTTGAATTTATACCATAGAGTTCGTTTGTTTGTAGCCTATTGAAGAATGAGGTCTTTGTGTGCGTACATTAAATTTGTACATTAAATAATTCAAGAATATTTCCCTTGTGGGTGTTACATGCCAGAAATGACTCAGATTTTAGGGTGGTATTGTTCAGTATAGAGGGAGTGGAATCAATGGTAAAATCATCAAGGCTCGAAATGGTACTTACAGGCATGATCAGATTGATTCATGGCCACGATATGATGATTGCCAACATATGCTGGCTTCAATTTTTTTCTAGGATCAAAGGAACATTATCTTATAACAGCCACAGAATTCCAAAAAATATTGTATCTATCTCACAAGAAACAAAATTTTCGATTTTCTTCTCTTCGAAGATCTACCCTAAGTCAATCCTCCCCCCCCCCTTCCGCGTAATTCAACAAATTTTTTAATGCTTTGACCAATGCCAGAAAGTCCACTCATACCACAGTCAATGAGATTCTGTTCTTTTATCTCTCTAATATATCTAGTCTGTCAAATTGTAACCACTGGGACATTCGTGCCATTTTTTTCCCATTTCTGTCCCGTTCAATACGAGCTCTCTACCACTCTATACAGTGTATAAAAGTTAAAAATAAGTTTACAAGCTTAATGAAAGTTATTGAGGTTTCCGTTTTATGTAAGTTATCTCGTTACAACTTTTATTACGTTGATCCTTTTCTCTTAGCTCGATTACTAATTAATCCCATACTTACATTCAGTTTAAATTTATTTAGACAGACAAGATAAAATACAAAATGTGTTCTAAAATATAACGTTCGCTTATTTCACACTTCAAATATTTCATTTAAAATTCCATTTAATCAGGTTTTCTCATTTATAGAATACTTAAAATTTTATTTTACAAATATTTGAAGTTTTTGAGAGAGTAAATAAAGTTTAAGATAGACCTGTTGTGATATTTTTTCTAGTCTTGTATTGAATAAAACTATTTTGTTGTCCACATGTTAATTTCAAATTTCATTTAACTTAGAAACTGTAACTAAATAATTGCTTTGATGTCATGAAGATATCTTCCTATATTCAACGGTTAACATGTGTTTTATACTGGCAAGACCGAGAAGGTGTACGATGTATGAAATTGTCGTGACGAATGTGTATTTCTTTTCTCATAATCTTTGTCTAAATGTAATATTCGATTAGAAACTTGTTAATTTTTACTGTAAATATTTGTTTGTCCTGTTGCTATTTGAATTAGTATGTATAAATATAACTGTAAATTTCTTTGTGAAAATAAAAATGTGCTAGTTCTAATTGTGGTGTCAATCGAGAAAAGTGATGTCTATAAATGAAATTTAATTTTAAAAGTTAATTCGTGAAAAAATTCTTAGTCTCGTGTTATGAAAAATACTCACGTCAAATATTAATAGTGAATTATTAATTAGAGTTTCTGCTTGATATATTAAATAAGATACTTTTATGCGCTGATATTAACTCTCTAAACGATCAAACTTGAATTTGCTTGATTAGCAGAGACATTAAATTGGAAAATTAATACTTTGGTGTAACTGGGAACGAATTAATTTTAAGGAATATCTTAAGAATTTAATGCTTTTTCAAATCTTATATTTCTGAACTAAGAAATGGATAATAAAAATGGTTCTCCCCTCATAATATTAAAAAACATGTATTTAAAAGCTGATACAGTGAAGCTTTTGTTGTGCCATGAAATAATTTCGTTACTAAGTGCTTAAGAATCAAATCGACTTTTGTGTAAACGGATTATCAAGTGCTTATCCTCTTTTTAACAATGTAAAGTTTACTTTTTCATTGCAAGAAATGTCTCGTGGAAGAAAAGAAGACCAAATTGGATTTTATCTTGATTCAATCAGACATTTCTTTAATAAAATCGAGGGAACCAACAGTGAACCCATATTCTATAAATATTTAAACCAATGATTATTAGCATTAACATCTTTTTTAACTTAAGTAAATTCTATTTTTAATTTCCTCATTGAAATCTCTTTTAATGATTTTAAAAAATCTCTTGGATTGGTGAAAAAGATTATTTGTTGCAATTATTTTCATTTGCAGTATTAGATACGGCGATGTCTATTTTGTAAAGTAAATTTAAAGTGATAAAAAATAAAGTAAATGTAAAGAATAAAACTTTTTTAAAGTAAATTAAAGTAATGAAAACCTATTTTGTAAAATTAATTTTGTAAGTAACAGGTTTCTTTAAACATTTAAAAAAATACTAGTATTTAAACACACACAATAGATTTATTATTTCAAACTAAGATTATTAATCATCATTGCATTTACATTAAATACTTGAAGGTTTTCAAATTTTATTTGAGAAGGTTGTGTTGAAATTCAATTGTTTTAAGCATTTTGTACTTATATTCTTCGAAGAAAATACGAAAATGTTTATAAATTTTAGAACACGCAATTATAAATGCATTTTTTATTTAAAACTGAGATTCATTGTTTAAACTAGATTTAAATAGTATATTCTAGAAAAACAGGAACTCTGGAAGCTGTCTAGCATTGAAGCCTCGGTTAGAGAAATTAATGACGAGTTTATAACATTTATAACTTTGCTATTCATATTTTTTCTGAACGTGAATCCTTTTCAAGAATTTTTGTTCATTATTTACGGAACACAACGTAATTAATTATTTAATTCATACTTCAGACGTTCTTTTAATCGATTCGGACTTTACTACATCCTTCTGGGGAATCAATAGCTATGTTAGTAGAGTTGTGAATAAGCAACCGGAAGGTTAAGAGTTCGAAATTGGATCCAACCAAAGTATGTGGGGCCTGGCATACGTTAAATATGTCACGGCATCAAATATGCTCACATTGGTTAGCAAAGAAGCTTGGAGAGTAGAGTGCCAGCTAAGGTGTTGACCTCGTCATCTAACCCTGGTGCAAAATTACGAGATGTCGTTCTCGGTTCTTTCCATTCGAGATTGATTCCGGATCGTCAACGGTAGACCATTGTGTGCACCAAACCACGTATCTGCAACTTTTATTTCAGATTTAACATTTTCTTCTCTAACTTTGTTTTTGAGGCACAATACATGACAAACAGAAAGCATAATATATGACATAATGTGTGTAAAGCATAATGTAATCAAGACGGAAAGCAAAGATTTTACAACCCAAGTACTCTCACATGATATTTATAAAGGTAATCTTAAATTGTAGTTTATCGCCGATTTGGCTAGTTTAGTAAACAATGAAAGTAGTGTTGACCAATCAACAATCAATTATCAATTCGAATTTATTTTTTGGAATTTTTACTGGCGAAGGTGCTAAAATCGTATAAGAAAAACAAGACAAGGATGGAATAATTTCAGGGAAGACGTTCCGCATTAGAAACATTACCACCACCTGCATTTATCGTGACAGGAAAACCTCTCATAGCTCTCTCCCTTGATAGACATACACCTCTTTAGTTCACCTAAATAAATTGCTGACTTACCTTTCGGTTTCATTATATTTATTTGCTGATTTATGGAGGCTAAACGACGAACTGTATGGACCCCGGATAACTTGTTTCCAAACGGAGAATCGAATTCAGGTCCAATCGGGATACTGTATACTATGGCCTACCAATAGACTTAAAATATAAATAGACAAAGCATTACTATTGAGAGGAGCTTCAAAAAGTGACTAAGATGTCCCTAATCGTCACGTGACCACTCTGTGAAAAATTGACTTGTCTGGTCGATTTGCATTTTAATGCTTCGTTTGCCAACATGACAGTTTACGGCAGGGTAGATTTGTGACTGCGCATTCGATTGAATATTTCTTGTGTTTAGTCTAACACATTCGCGTTTAAATTATATTTTCAAGCTTTAAAACATCAGTAATTTAATCCAGTTTCTAGATGCGTTATAATGTATGAAATTTTTCATTTAATTTCTTATTAGTGTGAAATTAGATATTTTAAATATAAATTCAGAAATAGTTGTCCCTGTGAATCACATTTTTTCATTAGATTCCGCTATTATTTTTTTCCTTCAAGAGGATATAAGGGAGAGGTAACAGTATGTCAAATATCCTTACATATTAAATAGCAAAAAAATTTAGTTTTTTTATTTAAAAATAATTTTTAGGATAAATATGGATTAAAGTATATTGAAAAATTGACAGGTTTGTTGATGACAGTTTCAATATATATTTCTGCATAGTTTTGATGCATAAAGTTAAAAAATAGTAAGAACATTCGATACGCTTCGAAGGTTTGCTATAGGGCTTCTAAATTAGAATTTTCCACAAAGGGAGAACCTATTACTGGCACACATTTAACAAGCGTATATACCAGGCCTCGAAATAGATTTTTTAATACAGGTGCACTTTGTGCACCAAAGTTTTTAAAGTAGGTGCACAAGGTGCACGCAGTGCACCTAGTGGGAAAAAATTAGGTGCACAATTATATTTTCATGTGCACAGTGCACCTGTGCACCCGGGTATTTCGAGCCCTGGTATATACAGTCAGTAACGGTTATATGGTCAGCTCAACGGTCCAGAAAAGTCAGACCATATAAGAGGGGTGACCATATATGCGGAACAATACTATACTGTTTAATTATGGCTGGGTTATATTCACCTATCAGAATATGGTGCTCATAAGCAAATAATTAAACTTTAAAGGACATTTTAAAAATTAATTCTGTTAAACGGGTTCTCTGTAGCGACGAATCAAGGTTCACCCTTTACCGTTCGGATGGTAGGGTCTGGCGTCTGCCTGGAGAACGCCTCCTGACAGAATACATTGTGCACACAGTAAGGTTCGGCAGAGGTGGAATTATGATCTGGGGGTGTTTCTCCTGGAGTGAACTGGGATCTTGGTCAAAATTCGTGGAAAGCTTCACGCCAAGGGCTACTGCACTACACGGTTAAGCGTTTCTTACGTTTCTTTTCCCCTTCATATTTTTCACATTTGAAACAAAAGAGTTCTGTCTGTCAAGATCCGATAAAAAGTCCACATTCATTAACGTTGATTTCAGATTCATATCTTTCGAGGACTTTTTTCTTCTGGTCATTCCCTGTGTTGCTCCCCGCCTCAAGAAATGTTACAATTACTATTTTTCAGCACAAAAAAAAAAACACGATAACCTCATTGAAAATATGAAAAACCGACCATATAACCGATAACACTATATAAGCGGTGCGCTTTAACACATGTTTTCCTATTAAGTTCGACGGGACTTTAGAAAACTGACCATATAAGCCGGGTGACCTTATAATAGGTTGACCATAATAATAATAGGGTGACCATAATAATAATAGGGTGACCATAGCCGGTACTAACCGTAGTAGCTTTTTGAAGCCTCCTGATTGTTAAGCTATTTTGATTGTGTGGCCACTGATCCCTAACTCCCGGTAATTGCAACGAATTCCAATTTGGTTTGTTCGCAAACCAAATGTGAATTCGTAGCCTATTGGATAACAGCCATCACGGCTTTGCACGTGCTTTTCGGCGTTTGCTTTGCAAATTCGCTACGGGAAATGCTTATCGTCAAATGTGGCCAAATTCGAATTGCGAATAGATCCAATCGGCGTGAAGTCACGCTCTATTGAGAAAATGTAAATATTTTATTGATAATTTATTGATTAAAAGAAAATCAAGCGTATAAGTTTTCTTTCTGGTGTAAAATTTCCACAGATTTCAAATCCGTTGAAATTTTTAATCTATCTGTAACAATTCCGATTTTACAAAAAAGAACTAAACAATGGCAGTCAAAAAAAAATTGTTTGCTTTTCTTCATTGGAATTGTTTGAGCGGAGGAAATGAAATCTGTGATTTCTCGACAGTAAAGGTCAAATTCGTATGGGCAATTTAAATTTTTTTTTTTTTCAGAAAATCCTATTTTAAGGTATTGATCTAATGTGAAACAAACACGATTTCAACAAACGCAATAGTTCTGTATAATTAAAATAAAATATTTTACATTGTAATTTAGACTTAATTCGACTAATATTTTTCATATATTTTAGATATACACTCTAAGACAAAAAAATATTGCACCTGGAAGGAGTAAATGAAATTTGGTGGAATGGTATATCTGCCTTAGAGATACAACTGATCAAATTTTCAGAATCGTTTGTGCATGCGCCATGCGTGTAGGGCAGCTCTCAAACACGCTGCATACCGGGGCATAAAAGGACAACCAGTAGTGCAGCAAATTCATTTGTGTATATGATTGATATTACTATATAACCCAGAGGATTTTCCATTTTTGACCAACTCTTGTATATATTTATGTTTTTTTTAAGACCCTCGGGATTAAGTCTCGCTTAAAAAAGGCTTATAAACTGATAGCCTGCCCCCGGGGAGATTTGCTTGATTCCTAGCTTCAATGAAGCCCACGAGACCACCCACGACCGCGGGCGAAGGAAGATTTAAGCCGACTCATACTGCACGGCGTGCAAGCGGCCACTGACAAGATTTGTTGTAAAAGCAAAATAGGTGGTTTACATGGGAAAACATGGCCATAGAAGCGAACACAAAGAAACAATAAAAAAAATGTGAATATTTAGAGGTTTACATCACCGGAGGCACCCGGTGTTACATGAAAGCCCATATGGGCGAGTAACATGCGAGGAAATGAATCGTGATTATATGGGCAAACAATGTTGTGATAATACGGAAATGAACACTTGGAGAAAAAGCAATGAACATATGATGGCATGAACCAGAGGCACCCGGTTTTACGCGCACAGTTTATAAAAGCAAACAACAACTAATAAAAGATTTTAACAATTTTTTTGGAAAAGATTTGATTACAAAAGTTAGAAATGTTGTGTCATTGAACGGGAAATGTTCGCAAGTATATGAATTCCAAAGTCAGAAAATCTATTATTAAACCAGTAAACATTAAAAGATAGTTTATTATACTTTAAAGAGATGGGTAATTAATTAACGTCGCACTGAAGCAACACGACAGGCTATTGACGACGGTCCGGGATCAATCTTAAGGGAAAGTTTAAAGGACAACGACTCATAATTTTCAACCACGGTCAGATAACGAGAGAACCTGAGCACACTCTCCATCTTCCCACAATACGCCAACGTGAGCACAAGCATCATTTCAAGGGTTGTTAAAACGTGCACCAAGCACGTTTAAACAAGCATCAGTCCATGGGTTCACGCACGATAGTTGACTGGAAAGCTCGTGGTACAGGAGAGAGTCTAGGGATCACATTACCACTAGTTTTGGTCACATGATTAGGAACACATAAAATGTTTCCATAGCTTATTATACTTTTATATCTTCGCTATGCTATGGCTTATCCTCAGAGAAGTCACACAATTCTTTGTAGGCTTACCACGTCATCTGACCGTGGTTCAAAATTATGAGGTGTTGTCCTCGAATCTCTCCTTTAAGGGACTGATCCCGAAACCGTCGTCAGTAGCCCTTTGTGTTGCTCTAGTATGACGTTAACTAAAATTACCGTTACCATTACCATTTTTGGCTTACGTATGGAGTCGTCTTCAATTGTAAAACACTACCTTTTGTGTTGCACTCGATGTTGCATTCTAAAGAAAAATTTCACGAAATATTTTCAGACAGGTAGGTAGTTAACTGAAGTCACACTGAAGCAAAACCAACGGGCAGTTGGAATCTATATATATAATTCTCTTACGTGGCACGCAAAAAAGACGTTATTTGTTATCGCATTTTGGAAACATTGAACGATTGTTTGTATACCACGAAGCCTCGCGCTTCAATTGAATTTATAGTGTTATCGGATGAAATTTTATTGGAAAAAAAAAGAATTTTCGTCGAGCTGTTGCAGTTTATAATAAGAAATCGAAGAAAGCGATGGATCATTTCAGGGCCATTTAAAAACAGTCCTTTTCAGGAGTAACAATTATATTTCAACAAAACGCTTGCACTATAACTTTCGACAACAAACTCAATGAAAAAGTGTGGGTGAGTCGAGAGTGCTGGAAATGTACACACAAACAACACGCTGAGTATTCAATTTCCAAAGCAACGCTCACATTTCGACTCAAAATTTGTTCAAAGTTTTCATTTGAATTCTGATTCTTGGCCGACCAACCGGTATAGTGGTTAAGGTGTTAGCCTCCAGATCGGAAGGTTCCTGGTTCGAATCCGGGTACGGGCATGGATGTTTGTAAGCGTATGGTGTAGAGGCGGCTGGTGCACCTTAACTCTGTCGTGGCCGAAAGTCCTCACGTTGGGTTGGTGTGGAAGTTTGGAGAGTGGGGTGCCAGCTCAGGTGTTGCTTCGTCATCTGACCGTGGTTCAAAATTACGAGGTGTTGTCCCCAGATCTTTCCCTCAAGGGACTGATCCCGGACCGTCGTCAATAGCCCGTTGTGTTGCTCTAGTACGACGTTAACTAAAATTACCAATTACCAATTCTGATTCCAGGGTACTGTATATTTACTTTCTGTTATTCAGCAAAATTAGATTTGAAAAATATTTTTTGGAACATCATATTTTGTAAACAATTCTTTCTGCTAGGACACATGTCTTCATTAATGCGAGCGAAGCGAGTATAAGTTCGCGCAGCGAACCTATGAGGATTGCAAAGCAATCCTCCGGGGGTTGGCGAGCTTTAGCGAGCTGGGGGCGGGCCCTCTAGTCACTTATAAAGCATTAACACATTTGCATCAATACATTAATAACGTGGAATTGTCAATTTCACGTTATTAATGTATCGACCTCGTCATCTGACCACGGTTCAAAATTGCGAGGTGTTGTCCTTGGATTTAACTCGGACTTTTGCCAACAGACAGATGCGTTGATGCAGTACTTGACAGTCTAAAACATGCTCCAATGGGAAGGAAAATCAACCTATTTACCTACGAATATATTAATAATGATGGTGGCAATGATTATTAATTAATGTCGCTCTGGTGTCACACAAAGGACTTTCTCCACCTATTAATACTTACTGTGGTACAAATTAAGGTGGGGTGGTTCTTGGATATTTCTCTGGCGGGAATAATCACTGAGTGTTGTCAATAATCTGTTGATTTGCTTTATGACGTTAATTAAACTATCTACCTACCACCTATTAATAATAAAATCATCTTTACAAAATTTTAAATCTACTTGTATTCAACTCAACTCAACTCAACTCACTATTGTTTACCAAAAATGACCAAACAAAATTTGTGCTGTGTTGTTATGACTCCTTCAGGCAATAATTCTTAAATGACGTAACTCTCGTTGTCCATCTGCAACACTATTCATATATATGAGTTAGTTTGCTCGCACAAGTATTGCTTGCTCGTCTTTTGTGGAATACGAACACATTTGAAATGGAATTCCCTAATTTAGGAGAACACTGCCAAGTTAAGTCTTGTAATAGGTTAGGTAAGTATATTTTTTGAATTATTTAAAGTAGTCGAGCATTGAAACTACTCATGTTTTTTTGTCGAAGCTTTCAATTTGAGATGCCTACGGCTTTTATTGGCTCTGCATTTCTTAAATTAACTTCCAGACTAACCTTATTAGTTTCAAGTAAAGATAATTGAAAAAGTGCTTTTATATTTAAAAAAAAAAAAAAAAAAATTTGAAGTAGTGTCACTGCAATTTGAACAACTCCAGTGGGAATAGTGCGTGATTTCCTCACTTTTTCGTTTTCAGCGAGTCAAAACTTTGACGAATTTGAACGTAGGCAGTGACCTCAATATGTAAAAAAATATTTATTTAAATATTCACGCAGTATTTAATTATATCAATCATCAAGCTAAAATTATTGATAGAATGGAATTATTTAACCATAGGAATAACTAACCATTGGCATAGAACCTTATCAAAAATTGTGTTCTATGCCAGTGGTTCCCAAAGTGGAATTCATGACGAGGTTTCAGGGGCTCCTTGGAAAATATTCAATGTATGAATAACTGAAATAAAGCTTTCTAGAAAACATAAATATTAGTTTGTTTTCTCCATTCCTTTTATGTCTTAAAAATGAGTGTCTATTTTGTTCTAAAAATGACCAACTGAACTTGCAGCTAAGGGAGTATTTGCCAATGACTGATGTTCATGATGAACCCTTACTACAATACCCGATTTCTCTATAAGAATATCTTGTTTTATGCATACTAAAACTAAATACATGCTTACTTGGCTGGAAAACTTTGATTTAGTGGTGTCTACAGATATGTCAATGTTGCAGAAAAGCAAGTGTTTACATTCATTCTACATTTAAAGCTTGCGACTGTGTACAGAGAATTCTTCCTGGAAGCGAGCGAACAAGTGACAAACTATCTTTACACTCACAAGCAGTTTATTAATCTAAATTATAATATGTGGACACAACATATATGTACAGAACCTTTCATAAATACCAGACATAACAGACTTTACGATGCGTCTTCATTCTACACAGAAAACTCTGACTCTCAGAGGATGAGTCCTTGATCTAAGCAGACGTGAGATATCTGAGTGGACGTAAGATATCTCCAATTCAAACTTTTAGTTCAGTAACAGTGCAGAGATTTTAGCTCTACACCTGGCGCTGTGCTTGTAGTTCACTTGTTACAAGCTACGATTAGAAATGAATTTCTTTTAACATCATTGCTGTATTACAGCTGGAGTGCGGTATGTGGAAAATGAATCCATTTGTTTATGTGATCAACTAAGGTTTTGGTTTCAGATAAAGAAGTTTTATTTCACTGACATTATATACTACCACAAAACTGTTTATATCAATTTGCTTAAATTAAAAAAAAGTATTTTTCTTTTATTTTGTGTAGATTTTTTGCCCATGAAATGTGATGCTTGTTCAAATGTCTTTTGGTAAGTATTCAAACAGTATTTATCAATTTGCATAGCTTTATACAAGTTTAAATTCCTTAAATGTGTTTTGTTCTTGTGTGATCTTAACAGCTGTGATCATTATACCTATAACCAACATTCATGCAATAAAGGCCTTCAACGTGATGTTCAAGTTCCAGTGTGCCCTTTATGTAACAATCCAGTTCCATCAAAAAGGGGTGAGCAACCAGACATTGCAGTCAGTGAACATATTGACCGAGACTGCCAAGCAGATCCAGCCATTTCAAATAGAAAAGTTTGTTTCAATTTCTAAAACTTATTAATTTTGTGTTGAGTTATATTTCCTTTACTTTCACTTCAAGTTTACGTAATCTCATGCATTATCTCTATCCATCATTTGTTTAAAGAAATATATTTATAGCTACTGTTATTTTTCAGATCTATACTAACAAGTGTTGTGTGAAAGGATGCAAACAGAAAGAGGTACTTGTTTTTTATATTTGGTGTACATTTTTCAATCTTCCAAATTATAGTTTTTTAAAATCTTACAAACATGATTTAACGTATCAATTTGACTTATTTTTGGTCTTGAACTGTATGAAATGAATACCTGATATAGATATTTAAAACGATTCGGGACAAGTTTACTATTATGTTTATTGGCTTTTTTCAAGTTTCTTGCTGATGATGCTTTGATATGAGCTATTGAATGAATAATTGTGTATTTCAAGACTTCAATTTGTATTAAATACAGGTTCCATTTTTGAAAAATGCATGAATTAATTTGATCTATTTATTTTTTGCAATGTGTTTAACTTTAATTTGTTTCAATAAAATTGCGACTAAAACTTGCTGTGCATCTTCAGTATCAATATCATTTTCCTTAGATTCGCAATCCTAATTTTGAGGTTTGCGAAACTGAAGACTTAATAATCATTTACTTTTCCTATAAAATCTTAATATGCTATGTAACTTGAAGATTCAACTTTGTGGTATTGATATTAAAGCTATGTTTTATATATTCTAGATTATTAGAATCACATGTGATAGTTGTCACAAAAGCTACTGCTTGAAACATAGACATCCGACTGATCACAAATGTCACGAGCAAAAAGCAGTTCTGCCAGCTCAAGCTGCTGGGTATATTTTTTTATTTCTACCATCACTAATTTTTCTTAAATATGACAATGTTTAGTTAATGATAACTGGCATCTTTAGTTTAATATAGCCTTTGCTATCATTTGTGACTCCTTCCCCTTTGTATGACCAAAACATTCTAGTTTTAGTATTCTACAGTTATACATCTTGATGTATTTAAAATGAAGATTTATCTATCTTGAAGTATTTAGAATTATGGGGCTCTGCCCCCTGGCTTGCCTACACTACTTACCGATACCATTTGGTTTGCTTCTCAAAAAACACTTTCGTAAGCATCTTTCCTGGCCATGACGTCACAGCAAGCTTCACCCCAAGGCAGCTAAAAGGATATGATGTTTTATCTCCTCCATAAAAAATTTGTACACTTTTGCGAAATTATATTTATATTTTTTATCGCTATGAATGACGTATGATGTTTTTATCAACCAATTAAAAAAATTATTGTACCTTAAGGAAGATTACATTCTAAGGTTTCCTTTGATGTTTTCAAATTTAAAAACTAGTAGTAATAAGCTATAAATATGACAGTTTTAACAAAAAAATAAAAATTTCCTGGTTTTTACCCAAATTTCAAAAATATTACCAGGAACTAAATTAAAATTTCAAAATAAAAAAAACTGGCAAGGTGCAAAAATTTACTTGTAGAGGTACTCTAAAAAAAACCTCTCTGCTGAAGACTCATTCAGAAGAAGAAGAAAATTTGTAAGTGTTTTTCTCACTTGCTTAAGAAATTTCGCGGTGGAGTGGTAGCATCCGATACGTTAGGCCGCCAAAGCGATTGTTTACGCCAAATCAAGATGGCGGCCGATGTAAGCAATTCCAAGATGGCCGCCATATACAACGTGAACCTTTGCATACAGTGCATAAATAATAATAATAATTTGTTTAAAAATTAAGAAAAAAGCAGTATAAATTTCACTTGAAAATTTTCTAATATTTCAGTCTGGTTTTCTCCGAACATGTACGCAATTTTGCGTCAATTTCATCCTAGTTTTGTCACTTAAAAAAAAAATAATTTAAATAAAAAATAATTTATAATTGTTAAAAAAAAAATAATAATAAAAAAAAACGTGATTTTTTTAAAACGTCCGGATTTTCATCAATTTTGAATTAGAAACTTTGCAATGCATAGAAAATTCAAAACAAGAAATCTTTTTTTAATAAGGTAGTTCTTTTCTGTGATCATAATCCACACAAAGGTTTTTGATAAGAAAAAAAAAATCTAAAAATTCTTCTGCTATCCATAATTGTGAAAAAATATTTTTTCACAATTTTTCTAGCAATTAGCATTATGTGAGCAACTCAATGGGGATATTCCAGGTTATAGAGCCATATATGGAAAAGCAAGACAAATATTTTTATTGTAACGACTTTACAAGAGGAAATTGTTTTTTAGAGAAGTCAAAGCATATTGCGCTAAGGTTTCAATGCGTTTAAACCAGTATACCGGGAGAAATTTGTTTGCAGATAAGTCACAGTGTATAACGCGCGATCCCCGCCTGCCGGCTACCTCGCCGCCCCTCCGGGGCCGGCGAGGACCTTTCACCGTTGGCTTCCATGCGTATAAGTCACCGTATTGGGTGCCCACCCAAGCATAGTCCAGTGTTTGTAATATAACCAAAAGCTAAACAAAAATCAAACTTACCCTCATAGCTGGGTCCTTGAAATTCTGACAATGGTTAACAGTCATATGCTCGAATCGATAACCCTTGAACTCTTTGTCCTTCGGGTATTGATACCAGCATATGACTTCCAATAGTCAGAAATTTTTGTAGTTCCTTGCAAAATTCAGCTCTGAATAACCTCAGCCAAAACTTTCTGGTTCCTATTTTTCACCTCAACCATAAAACATTTATCCGTCCCTCGTTCAAGTCCTCCAAACACCCATTTACCCTCCAATTTCTTACTCCTGTTATACTTTCTTTTGCCAAACTTTTGTCCTTACCTATCACCAGCATCCTTTCTCAATGTTAAAATCATATCATTCTCACATGAAAGACATTTCACCTTCTTCCCAATCAAGCTACTACATGTTTGCAAAAAAAAAAAAAAAAAAAAAAACATTTTCTAACGTTCAATAACACTATCCACTGCTATATCAAATCAACTAAGGGGAAATAAGCAACCAAAAGAGGAAAAAAATTTTAAATTCCAATCTGCAAATTCAAAAATCAAATTTAATCCAAATTTTTTTTCGAAATTTTAATTGAAATTTAAATAAAGTGACAAATTTAAAAAATTGTATCTTACAATCTGCTTTCCAAACTTATACTAAAAATTTGAAAATTAATAAAACAAGTCGATTTTATAAATCAAGAGCAAAATTCATATGCACCCAACAATTTCAAAGACTGTCTAAATTTTAATTCCGTTCTACATTAAAAATAAAAGTGGAAAAGCGTATTTTCTTCCTTAACCAATCATGAGACCCGTTTATTATCGTCAGGAGAAAATATCTAGGGTTGCCTTAAAACTAAGAAAAGCGCGAAAACGGGAAGGTTACCACAATTGGCAATACATCGCTCGAAAGTTGTAACGTATCGGATACTACATACCATCCAATTTCGCTTTTTTCAACTTCGACATTTAATGCCCCCTAAACTAATAGCAGCATCAGAAAAAATTCTTCTCCATCATGTTCCCTGTACAATTTTGTAAGAACCATGTTAATTTCGTAATTTTCTGAACCGTACTTTCTCGGAGAAACCGTATAAGAATTGGGCGAAAAAAGCGAGTTTTCAATCCTGCGGCTGCTGCGTCAGAAACTTTTTTTAATATAGAGAGATTTTGTTTAAATATATAGATTTTCACTTTTTAGTTTTTTATATTTATGATAAACTAACATTGTTAGTTTACCCACTAAGTGGTTGCGCTGAGATTCCTCATCTATCGACATATGACAGTTTTGCTAATGATGAGATATCTTGTCATCAATTAAGATATTGCTGATATTCAATGACAAGAACAAGATCTGGTCATTTTTTGTAATGAAGAGATATCTCATCCATCAGCATCTGGTCTGTTTTTCAAATGACGAGGTAACCTGTCTAGTCAACTAGGGTGTTAATATATGTGGATTCCTTTGTAAAAATTGAATGAGGCACACACATTAAAAATTTAAGAAATCTGCATTCTCTTTGAATGAACAAACATGAAAACATGTTTTTCTCAGCATGTCTTTTCACTAGATTCTACTAAGTTGAGATACATTGCATCAAATATTACATGTAATGAATAGAAGTGTAAAATTTCAAAAATCCCCCAATGTTTTTTTATACAAGATTTAATGGATATTACAATTAAACTTCTTATTACAGTGCTGCAGCAATAGCCAGGGCTCAGAATGCAAGAAAGTCTAGGTTTAACTGGTTTTCAAATCAAAGCTGTTCATCTAGTGTTGAAAGAAAACCAGCTCCATCTGCTTTACCTGAAGTTTCCATCAATTCTGTTCAAGGAAGACTGGTAAGTTTACATTGTTCTTTTGGTCTTTAATTTCTTTGTTTTATCATTATCTGAAGGTAATGAAAACTTAGGCATGTCAAATAGATTTATATTGGTGTTTTGAAATCTGTTTTGCATACAAAACTCTTAGAAAGTTTCAGAACATACTAAAGTTAGTTGATTGATTTTGGGTTTTGTGACACAAGATCCACCTAACACATGACAGTAAAATTAGGAAGTATATTTAAAAGATTTTAAATTAATAGCCATACCAACATACTAAGGAACCTTACCTGCTTGAATCATCTACTCTGGATTTCTTAAAAGGATTTGGTACAGTGCCAGACTTGCTTGTATTCAGATCCTAGTTTTAGCTTTAGGCAAAATATTTATATCCAAGTATTAACATTGCAATGCAATTTGTCATGACCCTGCTCTATTTGTGCAAATATCAATGCATTTTATATATTCATTTAAAAAATAGTGTTGATTTGTTCTGAAATTTTGATTTACATGATTAAATTATTTTAAAATAAAAAATTTCCATGTCATATTTAGCAAGAATAAATTGTATTAGCTGTAATTGTAATTAGAATAAAGAACCCTGGTGTTGTAATTTTTTAACACCGTGATAACCGCCGCTATCGTTTTTTTTCGCGTCTGCAGCATCTTGTTGCCTTGAGGCTAGTGTTAGAACAACTTGTGGTATACAATATGAAATTTGTGTAAATAATGATGTTTTTTAGTGTATTAAAATAATACTTTTTGTTTGCAATTACATTTTTGTAGAATTTTTTACGTATATTTGCATTTGATTTTGATGAATAGTATAATTGTTGGGTCAGGTGTAATATGTTCATAATCAAAATATTTTGTATTTTTTCTCCAGTTTCTTCAATTGCTATTGTAAGAGTTTCATCAAGGGTTCCAACCTTTACAATAGCAATTTAAATATTTGAAGAAAATAAATACAAAATATTTTTGCAGAATTATCCTTTTATCCCATATGACCATAAATATTTAAAAATACTATGTGGATGCTGTATATCGATACCAATCACAGATCACAACCTTTATTAAGAGAATTGTAAAATCAGGGAAATATTTATGATACTATCGAGAAAATATCAGGTAACTTTTTTCGAGAATTTTGTGTCCACCCTGTTTAACATCATTTTCATACTTATAGCATATTTTGTGTTTTCATTTTGTATCTGAGTATCTAAAATTCCTACTAAAAGAACATGTTAGATAAGACTTTTTATACTATTTAAAAAAAAATTATGGTACTAATGCTACTATTTCACTAGTGTTTGGGATTATGACCACCCTGATTTTCTCTTTCTTTAAGTCTGGAAAGTTATAATTTTCCTTTGTTATTTATGGTATAATGCCCAGCTTAAATAATGAGACCCGCAACTCTGCATAGTTAATGCACCCTCACATTCTCCATGATGGACAGATCAGTGCTCGAAGAATTAGCAATAGTGCAGCAGAAATCGCACTACCTCCGATTAAGAGATCGAAGTAGCTGCTATTAGCAATAAATTTATCTGCATAAAGTTTCATAATGTAAAACAGGTTGTCTTACCAAAAGTGCACTCTAAGGAAATAAATTATATAATTAACCCTTGTGTAGCAAAAATTGACCATAGAAGGAAGGACAAACCGAATAAAAAAAACAACTAAAAGACGATATGAGAATAGTTTCAAATTACAAATTGTATGGCTGCATAACTTGCAAGAAATGAAAACTTAAAATTGCATCAAACCTAAATTACACAAAAGATATAGTTTTCATAACCTTAAATTCGAACACATCAGTGCAAGGTTGCTTCAACTAGCATATAATACCACACTTTTCATCAGGCACTATGTTACAACTGAAGTGAGCTCCAAAAATTGGAAAAGAGAAACTGAATGTAACAGAAGTAAGATCAATAACAAAATCAAGAACTTTAAAAGATATTAATGAAACAATTTTAGAAGGCATTTTTCTAATAATTAAATATGGAATCTTGCCCAAATGAAATAAAACTGGTATACTGTGCATAAAATAAAACCATTCATAGACTAATCAAGACAGTGTGAATGTTGTTTTAAGTATGATCACACAAGAAACTGTGGCACCTCTCCAATTAGCTTTTTGTACAGCAGAATATACAAATACTATTTCAATGATACCACCTTGGAAAATATACCAAAGTGCAAATTGTCAACTGTAACACAGATTGGATGATGTTGATTGTAGCAAATATGAAAAGAAACCTGCTTTCGCCAATTTAAGTGCTCAAACATAAACCCTTTATACAAGTACAATGATGCTTTTATCTATGTGTACAAGGGTTGATCGATCAATAAGGTTTACTATGATATAAAATAAATTTAAGACGAAATAAAATAACTAATTTCTGTACTGAAGGAACTCTTAAATTTTTACACTCAAGGAACCAAGGTGCCAATATTCCATGGATTGTTTTTCTGGGTCTTAATGATGAACCCAGTCTATTTCCATATAACCTTCTAATGTCAAAAATTATGACTGATTGCTGCTTTATTCATAACTCAGGTAACACTTATGCCTGATGAATTCTGTTACTTAAGGACATCAAACAGATATTAAATTTAGCTCATGTGCATTGCATAATATCAGCTACTGAACTTGTGTATGAAAATTTTTATTCCCCAACTACTAGTGATGCCATGCAGTAGGAGACATTTTTTAATAAAAAAAGTCTTGAAATAGTAATTTCTGAAATTCGTCAATCAAATATGTGAACCTGAAGGTATGAAAGACTACAGTGCAAATGAACTTTAATGTACTTTTATTAAATTGAAGTATTGACGAGATTGCAGCTTGAACTCTTTCAAAAGTCCATGGGTATTATAAGCCAACAAATCGTACAATTGTAATGGAAAACAATTCACTACATTTTCAGAAACCCTAATGGCATTTGGGATCATGATGTAAATAAATCACAAGACTGACTTTAACGTGCTCTCTTTCACTCAAAAGAAAAAAAAATTAATACAAATGCAACAGAATGCATTAAAAATACACTAAAAGTTACAAAATGATTTGAAAATATGGATTGCTATTTTCTCATTGAAAAAATGAAAACTCCATTGTCTACTTTGTATTCTCTAGCTTTTTATACTATATATATATATATATATATATATATATATATTTAATTCAACCTATATAAATTCAGGGGTGGAGTATATGTCCGAACTCGGAAACGAGGTTCAGGGAAAATGCAGGCAGTTTTAGGAAATTTTTGCTAGTGTATGAAAAATATACATATACAGGGGTTGGACAAAATAATATGAACATGTGTGAAAAAATAGCACTTGAAAGAAACCTCTCGTATACTCCTACCCTCTAGTGGTGAAGGGTGCCACCTAGCGGATGAGAAAGTACACGCATCAGTCTGTCTGCTACTACAGGGGTAGAAGTCGGATGCGAAATATATTTCTGTGTTAAAATTGTGTTATGGCTGACTTCTCTGATTTTAAAAGAGGCATGATTGTTAAGGCCCGTCTTGCTGGAGCCACAGTAACGTTAACGGCCAGCCTTCTAGGTGTTGGGAGAAGTACAGTGTCAACTGTAATGTCAGCATATTTGAAACAGGGAAAAACATCATCTAAAAAGCACAACAGTGGTCGAAAATCGAAGCTGAATGACAGAGACAGAAGGGCTTTGAAGCGGATTGTGGTAAAAAAACACAAGACAACAGCATCCCAGATAACATCTGAGATGAACACACATCTACAGGAAGCAGTTTCATCAAAAACTATCCGGCGTGAACTGCATATGGCAAATATTCATGGTAGAGCTTATTTCAAAACCATTGATTACACCATGCAATGCCTTGAAGCGACGAATATGGTGTCGCAAGCATAAAAATTGGACACAACAACGGGAGAATGTAATATGGTCAGACAAATCGTTGTTCACATTATTCCCGACAAATGGATATGTTTACATTTGGAAAACGTCACCAGTAGCCTATCAAGTTGACTGTCTTCGGCCTACGGTTAAGCATGGTGGCGGTTCAGTGATGATCTGGGGTGCAATATCACATCGTGGTCTTGGCCCACTTGTTGTTCTGAATGTCTGTGTTACAGGAGAGGATTATGTCAGTCTTCTGGCCGACCATCTTCACCCAATGGTGCAAACTGTGTTTCCTGATAAATGACCAGTCTTCCAAAATGATAATGCCCCCATTCACGCCTGTGGAATTGCCCGAGACTGGTTTTATGAACACAACGATGAAATAGAGCACCTCATCTGGCCCCCTCAGTCCCCTGATCTCAATATAATTGAACCTTTGAGGGGTACTTTGGAAAACAAGCTGCACAGTTGATTCCCCCTCCTAGGACACTTTCTCAATTAAGGACTTTTTTGCAATTTGAATGGGAACGTATCCCTCTGAATGCTGTACGTGATTTGTATTTGTCAGTTCCACGTCGGATACAAGCTGTAATTCATGCAAAAGGAGGACCAACGGCCTATTAATAAAAAAAATTATCTTTTCACAGGTGTTCACATTATTTTGTCCAACCCCTGTATATGTATATGACGTCAAAGGTGATTGACAACCTTTACAAAGAGATAGGAAGGCTGCCATTTCTTGGTGACAGCTCATATTATCCATCAATGAAAATTATTTTTTATTGGAATAAATATTATTATTTTTTAAATTTGTAAGTAATAGTCTTTAGGAGAGTTCTTAATCATCAACATTGTACTCTAATAGTCGCTTAAACTGCAATGAAAATACAAGGACGTTTTCAGGGAAATTTAGGACAACACAAATGGTGTTCTGGGGAAATATATTTGCCCTGAAACATTTTCTGCACCCCTGTATAAATTTGTTAGGTACTTTTTGGTTAACAAAGCCACCAGTCATAATTGTCGGCCAAATGTGGTAACTTGTTTATTTCACATGACAGCTTTTGTATTTTTTGTTTTCTGTAAATTTTGGAATTTATTTTGATTTTAATAAAATAATTGTCCTTTTCACGAAGCTGTATTAAACACTACGGCAAATTGCTGCATTACAACTCTGCAACAAATTAGCCAAGTTTAAAAAAAAAATCAGAGGTGGTCAGGATGTTGACTGCAGTTTGACAGGGAATGAGCATATATATTGTTAGGGTTGTCATTCTTATTATTCTTATTGCTCTAGTTAAATTTTGCTCCAACATTATAAAATCAAACAATTTTTAGAAATTTATATGTTAAGATCGCTATTCCTACCATTCTTATCTCTAGTTAAATTTCAGTCATTTGGTACATGATTACAACTGATGCCCAGTTAGCTGAAAAGTACCATTTTAAATGAACTTATCCAACTTTTTTTCGCATTCGACCCAAACAAGTGTGTGTTTTCAAGCATTTTTTTTAGAGAAATAAGTATTCTAGTTTTTCATGTAACTCCACACAGAATAAACACATCTCTTCCATTTCCCAAAGGAAAGTTTCAGAAGACTTGTAAAAGGCAGTAAATTTTGCATGTCCTTAAAAAAAAGTTAAACTTTGAAATGTTCGAAATTCAAGTATCAACATGCTAACAGTTGAAATTTTTGCTAGAATTCAATTCTACCTTTGGATATAAAATTACAACAGCTGACTAGGAAACAAAATACCTATAATTGCAGAGACATTCTCTTTTAAAGCAAGTTAAATACTTCATTATATGTTTGTGGAAAGGAAAATGGCTAAATGCAGAGCCAAATGCAATGACGTTCCATTTTAACCTGCAGATCAGGTCTAAGTTATAAAATACATCCTGTTGTATGAGATGATGCCAATATTTTCTATTCCACCAAAGCATACTATGAAATTATGCAGTTAAAACTCACTACTGTGGCTAGGACCTTGGTTCTAATCCTTGGTATATTATGCTTTTTCTCATCTAATTATTCAGGGTGGTAACAGAACCTGGAAATCAGGGAATTCTCAAGAAACTTTTTAATTCTGGAAAAATCAGGGAAAATTTCCAAATTTTACAAAAAATCAGGGAAATTTTGACAATTTAAACGGCTACCATTATTGTTTATTTAGAGATGCACTATTACGAGTGCTTTTGAGAATAAAATAAATCGTATAATTTTTAAACACTGCGAAACCCGCCTTTGTTGTTTTTTTCGCGGGTGCAGCGTCTTGATCGCCGTGAGGCTAGCAATACAACTGGTGGTATACAATTTTAAATTTGTGTAACTAATGATGTTTATGGTGTATTAAATTAGTTATTTTTGTTTGCAATTACATTTTTGTAGAACTTTTTATGTATATTTGCACTTGGTTTTGAGGAATAGTATGATAACGTAGGATCAGGTGTAAAAAGTTCATAATCAAAATATTTTTCATTTTTTCTCTATTTTTTTTCAATTGTAATTATAAGAGTTCCATTAAGGGTTCCAATTCTTACAATAACAATTAAAATATCTGTAGAGAAAAAATATGAAATATTTGTGGAGAATGATCCTTTTACACCCTCTGACCATAAATATTTTAAAACTGTTGCGTGGATACTGTATATCGATACCAATCACGAATCACAACATTTCTTAAGGCAATTGTTAAATCAGGGAAATTTTTGTGAAACTATCAGGGAACTTTTTTTCAAGTATTTTGTTGCCACCCTGTTATTAAAATTAATTGACTAAATATCTTGCATATGTTGAAAATTAATGCAGTCTATGTAATAATTTGGAATGCTCTAACAAGTTTCCAATGTTATACCTATCCTAATTATGCTGTTACATTTTATAACTATTTGTGTGGATCAATTTTACTTTGAATTTAATACAATGTTTTAATATCTATTATAGTCTGAAGATGAAGCCTTAGCTCTTGCCTTACATCATTCAATGAATGAAAATAAGCCTAAGTAAGAGAGACATTTAGATTTGAATTAATGCTATTATGTGCTTTGAGTAATGTTTTCTTAAAACCATGGTAGTTTATTTCATTACATTTATAGCTTTGCCCTACATTTATAGGTGCATAGTTGTGAAAAATCTAGTTTTCCCAAGATCCATGAAACCAAAAAAGTATTAATAAAATTCTTTCCCTTTTTTAGTAGTGCAAAAAATAGTTGTTTATGCAGTATTAGTTTAATATATGTTTTACTACTTGATGGATCAGTTATAATTTGGGAATATTAAAGTGTGAAATCTGGCTTAATTTGAAGTTGTTTTAAGAAGTAGTTGTCTTATTGCTATCTCTGACAGTATGTAATACATATGTACCATAGTGAATCTTCAGATGTTACTATGTGTAGCTCCATTGGTACACATGTGTTCATAACATAGTTTGTACATTTCGTAAAGGTACAGTCATGGAAAAACCCCAAACCCCCCTCTTCATTTGGGCAATTTTAACAGTAGAGCAAATTCAATGATAGCATTCGACAATATATTCAAATGAATAAAATTTGTATAAGAGTCTGTTTTCATATTGAATTGAGCATCAACATAATTTCCTAAGGGAACCTCCTATTGTGACACAAATTGGGCTATGAGGGCTGTTCAGTAAAGAATGATCATAATTTTTTAAAGGTGATTAAAGAAATCAAGAAAAATAAAATTCATATTGAATGTGTAGCGAGATAAGTGGAGAATAGATAGCGCAAGTTTCACGATCATGACGTCATTGCTGAGGCCTTGGCAGCCGGCCAAGAACACCCAGTATTACTTTCACCTCTGGCAAAAATGGATGTGACACGCAAAGTGCAATACACCGCATAGAAATTTTGTTTTCACCTTAAAAAATTCGTCAGATTGTCAGATCTTTCAAAATCCAATGTCATGTGTATTCTCCATACAGTCCTGATGTAACCCATGCGATTTATTCATTTTCCCAAATTTGAAGAAACCTCCGGGAAAAGCGGTTTTCATCGTCACTGGCAGTGGTAAAAGTTGCGTAGGCGATTTTGATTGACCTGTCAAAAAATGGCTTCCAACATATGTTTGAAGACTGAAAAAGAGGTGGGATAAATGCATTGCATGTAATGGAGAGTATTTTAAGAAATACCACAGACATTTGGAGGTTTAGTACAGGAAATTATTTTTTAAATTTTAGATCATTCTTTATTGAACAGTCCTTGGATATCAACATATTCAACATATGGGATACCACAGTTCATGTCATTAGGTCTTATTGTTTTGAAGTTACGAGTACAGCAAAATTGAAGCTCCTAAATTTAAATTTATTTCTTATACTTATATGCATATTTTCCTAAATAATATTTATGTAGCACTGATATTTTGAACCATGTTACTGTTAAAAAACCCAAACAAAATCCACCTAATATTTTATTTAAAAAATAGTTTTAGTATGCAATAATAATTATTAAAATAAGGTTTGAAACAGTTATGAATTGGAACCTTATTATATTTTGATGAAAATCGATTCAAAAGGACTTCCAATAAGACCATGCAAAATTGCAACTCATTGCACTGGTTAGTTTTTGCTCTACATTAAATTTTCCTCATTATGATGATTTTAGAGGCAACCACAAGTTTAAAAAACATGACAAACCTGTGTAATGTTTACATTTTTGAAAAACGATTGTATATTTCATTCATTTGATCTAAAATACATTGTCTTTAACCAGTTATGTGTCCTATAGATTAATTACTAATCAATTGAATGGCTCTCTATTCACTTTCTGGAGGATCAGAATATCAGTACGATTGGTATTAAATAAGTGTTGGTAGGCTTTTTGGTTGCATACATCTTGCATTTTTGTATTTGCAAATGGTTATGGCACGAATGAGCATTACTTTTAAGTTCCTTGTAGCCTTCTTTCATTCAAGCATCGAATGAAAACTTCCTGAATAACATTGGACTGGTGGCAAAGTTTTTAGATTTCAGTTTGAATTGAGTATAGATATTTGTAGTATATCAGAGTCCACTTTAAGTATCTTCATGTTCTAATTAGCTTAGTGTAGAAAAATATGACCTTAAAAATATAAAACAAGCTTTTCTTGACTGCAGTGCCAATTGGTATTGGTGACTAGATAATTTGTGGGAATATGTCGAAGCTGAACGTAGTGGAGAGAATTATTATCATAAAGGTGTAATAGAAACTAATTACAACATTAAAGCCTAGGCGTCTGTCTCAAATGACAAGAAATTGCTTTAGAAATACACTTGATTTTATGGGTCCTTTGGCTGTCTGATTTAAAGATATTTAACGGGTCTATGAAAGTGGACTGTACTTTTATTTAACCCTTGAGAAAAATAGAATATTTTCTAAAAACAAATTATTTTTTTTAATTATACAACTACCACTCCGCACCAAGATTGGCAGGTTATCGCTAAATGCGGAGATGAGAAGCTCCAACATTTGTAATAGCTGAAGAATATTTTTTATCAATTAGGTCCTATTTTCTAAAATGTTAAACATAAAATCATGAGATTTTGAATACTTAAAACTACAGCTTCTGGCAATAAATGCATGGACATTTTTTTAATACACATGTTGAGTTTCTGATTTCATTCTACAAGAAATATGCATATTTACTGTACTATATAGTTCTGATTATTGAGAACAGTGAATGATTCTTGAACAAGCTGATGTGATGCAATTGAAGGGGATTGTTCAGGAACATAAATATGGAAACATGTCAGAGTTGTACCTTTTCCATATGCTTTGTAGAGAATGAATAAACATCAAAGTAACTAAAACACTACGTTCCAGTTCCAATACATTTTATTTCATTAGGAAGCTAGTAGGATTAAAAAGTGAGTCACTGCAATTGTTATAAATGATTCGGTGTGTTGAGTATGTGTTGAAACCAATTTTGTATATTTATTTGTACTTTGGTCCAGCTTTTGATTAATACGGTTTGGATTTTTCTTGTCATTTTTCTTATAAGAATTAGTAAACTTAAAATCCACTTATTTTTAGTTAATTTACTTCATCGTTATTTAGCCAAATTCAAAATGTACTTCTTGTCACTTAAATTCAGTACAAATGGTAAGATTAGTAGAGTATGGGTTGCAATCAGTTCTCCAGTGCAAAATTAATTCAACTGTCTAAATTTTATGTATACCTTATTTTTACATGCAATTTGGTTTCAATGCAAGTTTTGTCATTGCTCCCAAGATTTCTCAATATGAACCCAATTACATTTCATTATTTTATTGTCATGTATTGCATAAAAAAATATTTTTTAAAGAAATTTTACGAAAATGTACCATCAAAATTAGAAGTGACATACAGTAATAGTATTTTAAGTTTTATCTGTTTTAATATTTGTGCTGTGTCTTGTAACATCACATTCTTAGTGGCAGAAATTTCAATTAATCTAATATCTTGCAAATAGATTGTTTCTGCATTTAAGCAGAATTTGATTGTGTTACCTATGTTTTGTGCTGAAAAATAAACTTTTATGGAAACGTTTTTAATTAAAATAGATTCATTCTTCATTACCTGGTTTATTTAATATGTGTGCTATTTCTTTCAATAAAGGAGTCTTCAGGAAGAGGAAGATCGACGTTTAGCCCTAGCCTTAGCAAATTGTGAACAGGATAGAGTTGGCACAACTCGGGTAATGCATTAAAAGTTTTAATATAAATATTCTCTATATTACTGTTAAAAAATAGATTTGAATCATGATAAAACAGTTTGGTTTTTGATTGCAAACTTGTTAAACAATATGTTTCAACTTCATGCTGCCGCTTCCTTTTTAGTGTAATTTCTCTTGCACACTTCTTTCTGAGAAATTAACATTGTTGATTTTTGTAGTATAAATACTTTTAAGTAATGGTTTTCAAAATTGAATGCTTCCAAACATCTGTTGGGAGTATTGCGTTTTCAAAACAATTCTGAAAAAATAAGATCAGCTTTGACTCATGATCTTTATGAAATCTGCCTTACTGATTTTTCTTTTATCAAAATTTACAAAAAAGTAATTTTGGAACTCAATGTAGTTCTGCCAAAGGGAATCTGTAAGGCTAATGGCTGTGAGTTCGAAATGCAATTAAGCCAAAAGATCATTGTGTATAACTGCTGTGGCCTCAAATGTCTTCATGTTGGTGTGGTGTGAAACTTTGGAGAGGGTTGGCAGCACAGGTGTTCTTGTCATGTGACCAGGGTTCAAGTTATATGGTGTCCTAGGATATCCTTTCGTGGGTTGATCCAGGACCATCTCCCATAGTCCATGTGTTGCTCCAGTAACCCGTTAATTATATACCTACCTATCACAAAGCATTCAAAGATTAAAAGTTAACTACCATACTTATTTACAAATATTAAATCTTCGACTATTTTTGTCAGAAATGTGGTGTTTTACTTGACACATTATTTTATAGAACTTGGGACCTTTTCCTGTACTACAACAGTTTTTTAAAAATATTTTTTCCCTCAGTATTTGCTTAGTATGAGGGATTGTCGTAGTAATTTCAGTTATGAAATTCAAATCTTGAGCTTTCATTTATGCCAAAAATATGTCATGTACAACAGGTTACTGACTAATTACTTCAGATCAATTTTCTTTCTTTGTGTTTTTCCCAAATACTATGTTTTTAAAATTGTATCCAAACTTTTAAACTTTGTGTTTCTTAGATTGTAACTAATTTTGTAGATGTAACAGATATATGCATTTAATGAAATTTTAACCTCGTGTTGTAAAAAAATCTACAATTGTAGCTGATAGTCTTGATGTCATATAACTCAAAAGCAAAATTTTATAAATTTTTTGAAATGTATAAAAGTTATGCTAGTATTAAAAATTATTTGAAATATAAACTTTTGTGCTGATAACTTACTTTTGTTCTGTTTGATAAATTATAATAAATCTTACCATTCAAAAGACTGACTTTTAAATGCTTATGTATCACAATATTCTAAATTTCATCAATTTTATATATAACTAAAGCCTAAAATGTAAGACAGATAGGTCTTGATATTTCTTTTTCTCACTAACATCTTATTATTTTTCATTTGTCTGCTGTAGTCTTATATGTACTTTTTAAAATGAGTCAAAAATTTTGGAAGGGTATTTCCATATCTCCCATAAGTTTGTAAAATTTAACTTTAAAACTGTTAATTTAAAAAGACTGATTAAATTTTTAGTATTTATGTGTAGTTATTTGTCTTGCAGTTCAAGAATTTTTTATATTTTGTAATGCAGGTTCATTATTAACTGCTGATCTAACAGTCTTGAAATGCAGATAGCATTACCAGCTATAGATTATTAGTTTTCACTCGTCGTTATTAGTTCGGATTAATTATTAGTTCGGATTGCATAGCACCTTGGATGTTAGGCCATATATAAGTCAACTCTAGTTCTTGTAAAATATTATCTTATTTAAAAACTTATAATGCAGATTTTTCAGTAAAAAAAATAGCTTTTGTTTCAATTTGTGAGATGCATCTAAAACTTACTCATTGCACTTAGAAACAGTTCAATTGAAAGGGGGAAAAAAAAAAGATTTTTTTTTTGTTTATGTTTTTTTTTGTTCTAATTTGATAACTATATACTACATAGTTTTTTTTATTGGTCTAGCACTTGTATTGCAAAAACTGATTTGAAGGATAAACAAAATCTACTGGCTTTATGCTGAATTCTAGTAATTTTAGGTATTTTTGTTAGAATGGTATACGTATGTCAAATATTTTACTCAACACCTTTACTCCTTATTGCAATTTTTCGAAACAAAATTGAAATATACTTGGTAGAGAAATGTTTACTTTCTTCTATGAGAGAAAGTTTTTAATATGGTAGTTATTCCTTCGAAGTGTTTATATATCCATGCATAGGTAAATTTAATACTTTTTAAATTTCTAAATATCTTGGGCCACTATAACCCAGTTGTAAGAGTATTGGATTAGCAACTGGAGGATTTCGAGTTCAAATCCAACCAAAGACCATCATGTTCAAAGGGGTGCTGGTGCATGTTAAATCTGTTGTGGCCTCAAATGTCATAACGTTGGGATGGCGTGGAAATGGTGAGTGGGGTGCCAGCTCAGGTCTTGCCTCCTCTTCTGACCGTGGTTTAAATGTTACACGGTGCTGTCCTCTGATCTTTCATGTCGGGACTGTCGTCAATAGCCCATTGTGTTGCTCCAGTATGAGGTTAATTAAAATGCCTACCTACTTAAAAATCGTTTTGTAAAAAGCATAAAATGCTTGTTTGAGACAAAAGTATAAAATTTTCTATCTTTTGTCAAAAACAAAAATTAAAAGCTACAGAACAAAATTCAACAAGCATTTTACCTAAATTCTGGAAATGATACTGTCAGATTCACTTTTTTTAGTGTTAAGTAATGTTTTATCGATTATTTATTTTGTTCATTAATATTTCTATACTAAATTGAAGTATGTTTTTACTTTTATTTTTTTAGACTCAAGATAACAGAGAAAGGAACTGTTCATTGTCTTAGCACATCAATCATAGTTTTTTTTCGTATAGAAATTGGATTGATATATTATTTTTGCTTATCTTTTAGTAATTTATGTAGAATTCTATGCACCTTTCCATTACTATTTCATAATTAATGCAATTGATATTTTGTATAAATAAAGATTTGTAAATTTACATTGAACTATATATATATATATGTACATATTTTTAACGTAATAAAGCTTTTCATGTATCTTGTGATTTATGCCTCCTGCTGTATTAAGTGGATCAAGTCCATTTTATTACATTTTGAGATACATCAAGTTAAAGTTTCTTCTCTTGTGTACTTTTCCTATTCACTGATCTTTTCTTCTGCCATTTTTCGGGAACCAAAGCAACTAGAGACTTGATTTAAAGATGCACTATAAAGATTCAACTTAAAGAAGTTTGTGTGTGTGATTATCGGAGTTTGACCAGAAAGTGGACTTTATCCACTATAGTTCTGAACGCTTCATATAAAGGTAGTAGAAAAAAATTATTGCACCACCTTTTCTTTTGAATGGTATTACAAAATCGTTTTGAATAGTATTACATTACTAAATGACAAATTAACCAAATAAAATATTGAATACATCGATACTGGATTTGAAATACAGCCTGTATTATTACTTGGCCTGTTGCTCCAAATACTGCAATATGATTTGAAAAGTTGATTCAAATGAGGTTAATCAGATGAGTTTTCAATGAAAAGAAATATCCAGTATTTCATTAAATCTCCATTTTCCTTGATTACAGCTGTACATGTGTGCAGCATAGGTTTTTTCAACAATTTCTGAATGTATGTTTCGCTTTGATGATAGTACAAAACATGATTAACTGCTTTTGCAACTACCTTTTGACTTGATATTTCTTATTGGAAACTTCATTTTGGTTCTAATCAGCAATTTCCAATTTTGGGGGTTGGAAAGTACAGTTAAGTACTCTGAGACATATTTGTATCGAAAAGGAAAGTTCTCTGCTTAAACTACCTTTAACAGCTGTAAGGATGTACATGTTTAAATGCTTAATATTTTGGCTGGAACACATGGTGCCTAATCGTTTTAAAACTACTAAGACACTCCCAAACTTGTCTCAGAATTCTTCAGAAGGCAGTGAAGGATCTTTATGTATTTTTACCAATTAGTTATACAGTCTAAGGTAAAACCACACACACACACACACAACTTACATATACATTGAAATCTCATCTTCAAAGCTTTTGCCTGGGTGAATGTTCAGTTGCACTATACAATCAAGATGTAGTTTTCTGAATTAATTAATTTTACTTGAATTGGAGTTGTAAAGATTAAATTTTGACCCTTTGGAAAATGCCATCGTTTTTAATTGTCGATGGACATTTCTTCATTCTTTTGTCTCGAGGCTAGCTGACTTAATTTTGTTTTTCAACAGGTTTGTCATCAGTGACTGAATGGGGACTTATGCTGTTTAACAACCTTGGCAATTCACAGTATCTTTTAAAGCAAAGTAGTCTCAAACATCTATTTTCAATATTTTGGCGATTTTTTTTAATTTACCAAAGGTTGACGAAGATTTTTTCCTTTTTTTTAAAGCTAATAGCTTACAGGAAAAATATTTTTCAGGTTTTTGTTAAGGAAGAAAATTTACTAATCAAAGTTTATGTACCAAGCCATGGCAACCATGAAAGAAAAGATTTGGAATCTAGTTGCTAATTGTCATGAAAATAATTAGATTTTTGAGAGACTTAAGTGCAATTATTTTTTAGAATTCATGCTACAAATTAATTCACAAGCTCTTTGGCTGTTGTAGCCTTGTTTCATACACTCCACTTTCCAACTACAAAAAGTCAATTACTTGTATATATGGTTGTTAAATTGTCAAGAAAACCTTGTTGAGGAAATATTCAAATTTTAAATTTCTTGGTGGGAGCTACTCTTTAATGTAATTCATACTCAATTAGCACATTTTGTATCGGAGCAACTAAGTTTGTTTCTAAAATACGTAAGAATACTTTCAAATACTATTTATACAAATTTATGCTACTAGGCAGTCTTCCAGCAATAGTTTCTTTATTATGGGCTTACAGTGATACTCAACTAAATAAATACCAAACGGTGTGAATTGTCATTTGTTCACATATAAACTGAATCAGTTTCAGGTCAGCAGATATGACAACCCTATTCATAAGTAGAACTCCCTTCAAAAAATGATCCAAAGACGGTATTAAAACCTTTTCCCAAACAGCACTTTTCATGATGTCCAAAAGTGATTGAATACAACACTTAGAAAATCTTGAGTGGAATATCTGATGGACATAAAAGTATGTTTTGAATAAATAAAAAAAGAACCTGTACACAAATATTTGTTGGTGGGGAGAATGACTTATGGCATCAAGTCAGTGTTCCATGCCTTCAAAAGCAATTAAAAAATATGAGACAATTTTTCCAATTAACTTTGTTTAACATTTTACCAGAATGCGCAACAAAAAATTCCAAAGAAACATTCAGCCTGCTGCCGATAAATTGTAAACAAGATAGCATAGTTGTTAAGCAACTGGAAAGAGGTTTTGTTATGTGGCCATGTGCGATCGATCTGCTACTAATCCACTGTCACAGTAATAACTATTACATCGAGTCCAAAATTCGCCCATCATAAGATTGCATATTCAAATCAAATTTAAGTCCAATTCCAGTTCTATTTTAACATCTACTTATTAACAAAGACACTAACACGATGACAATGAAACAAAAAGAATGGATAGGTCCATTCCAACGTAGTCTTCCTTCGACTACGTTCCAAATCAATCTGACGAATTCCCCATCGGGTAGGGAAGATGCGCGTTTCAAATTCCCTTTCATAGGGATTATCACAAGATCTGTGGCTAAGTTGCCACAGAACTTTCCCAAAATATAAAATCGCAACAATGTCCTCCCTTGTGCCTCATGCAGTGTGGGTTTAACTTCCTATCAAAATCTAAAATAAGTTTACAATTTCTTTAAATCTTTTTTTATCAACATTTAGCCTGAGGCTACAATCTTAGCTAATTTTCTCAACTATGTAGGCCATAAGAATAAAAAAAAAAGATTGCTACAAAATTTTATTATTCTTTATATTTTTCATTACATTTAAAGCTCTTAAATTATATGTAAACTAATCAAAAGTGGGTATTTCATTTTATAGGCCTGCTTAAGGAATCATCAATATTTCAATTCAAATGAATTTTAATAAAAGCCCATTCTTTATATCATATGTTGCTACGTATGTAACACTGTATTCCACAGTATGTAACCCTGTCAGTGGGGCACAGTGTTACAATTTCCATCTCTACCAAAAACATTAAATGCTAGAAATAAATGTAGCTCTTTTTAATTTTAATTATATGTAACATGTATCTAAGAGATCAAAGATAATTTTATGGGCTTTGATTACTTTCTATAGATGCATATCGATGCCACAGCTGAAAATAAAAAACTTGTAACACTGCCCCACTTCCCTTATTTACATTCATTTAGTGGTTGAGCTTGGTTTCGTTAGTCCGTCAGTCTTCCCCATTCTGTCTGATTTTGTGTGTGTTTGTCCACGTTCGCAAAAAATTTATTCAACATATTTTAATGCAATGTTCTATGTTTGACAGCACATATTTTAGTTTAGTGAAAACGTTATTCGAAATTTCTTAGCTTACATATTCAAGCAAGTTTCATGCTAACATATATCTAAGTGACTATATCAGCCATCATTTCGTAGTTTTGCAGTTGCTGGAAGGAATACTGAACATTTCAAGTACTTCGATTGTTTTACCAGTATTGCTTTTAATTCCAGTATTGCTATTTAAATTCTAATACTTTATTAATTTTGAGCCTTTTTTTTCTTAGCGAAGTATAAACTAGTGTCGAATATTTGGGACAAACGATATTTTGCAACGAAACGGAAACTCGTGTTCATTTTCAATGTGCAGTGATGTTTCCTGTTTTATCGGTCGGAAATAATTTCGTACTTTAAAATTTTGTCTAATTTTTAATTGTAACTTGTGGCAACTATGCGAGATCAAAAGACAAAAAAAGAATCACGAATTACTATTAGACTTTTGTTTCATTTCGCTGGTTTCTGTTTTAAATATTTATTATTTTATTAATAAATTACATTTTCGTTTCAACACACGCTTCACCATCGCAAAGTATTCTATTTAAAGCGGCATGAAAGTTAGAAAAAAAAGCAAATTTTAAGTGGAATTTTGCAATTTTTGAAAGAACATCAATGTTAAAAATATCCGAACTCAGGGCATTTTGAAGTATTACAAATTCTTTACCATAGCAACAGGAAGTCAAGGTGGCTTATTTTACGAATCGCAGTTATAGTTTAGCAACTTCAAAAGGAAAGTGTTTTAAACATTAAATCTCTTTGGAAGAACGCTTTCAAATCGACTTACTATACAACATTTTTTTTAATATTTTCCCCTTGCTTTGTATTAACTGTAGACATTCAATTTTAACACAACTCTTATTTTATTATTGAACGTACTACGAAACGGAATTTTCACGAAAAAACTCATTCGCTTTTGAAACAAACTTAGGCCCGGTGCACACTTCCGGGTTTTAACGTGCGGTGCCGTTGCGGCAGCGAAGCCCAACTATGCTCAAATAACCGTGAAATAGCGCAAATTCTCATTTCGCGCCATTTGCGATAAATATTTTATGGAAGAAAATGTGTTTATTTCGCTTACTTAATGTGAAAAAAGTATATTTTGTAACAAAATAGACGTTACTGGATATAACCATTTATTAATTATTATTTATATTCTATTTATATATAAAAACTAGATACTTCAGAACGGAGAAGTGTTTGCGGCGAGCTGCGGAGCCGTGGGGAACTGCGGTACAAATTGCACGCAAGTTGGGCGTGCGTCGCAGCAGCGGCGCCGGAAGCATGTGTACACTACTCCATTGGATATAATGTATCTCAGACCGCATTTGCGTTGCGGGAGCGGCGCCGCACGTTGAAAAACCGGATGTGTGCACCGGGCCTTAGTGATAAATACCTTATTAAATTAACTCTTCATCTACCTTAATGATGAAGGGGTCGAGGTAGCCCGGTTGGAAGAGTAACGTATTAGCAACCGGTGGGCTTTGAGTTCGAATCCAACCAAAGATCGTCGCGTACAGAGGGGCTGGTGCACGTTAAATCTATCGCCAATTCAAATGTCCTCACTTGAAAGTTTGGAGAGTACGGTGCTAGCTCAGGTATGACCTCGCCATCTGACCGTGGTTCAAAATTACTTGTTGTCCTCGATCCTTTCCCTTTGGGATTGATCCCGAACTGGCACCAATTACCTGTTGTGTTGCTTCAGCGTGACGTTAACTATGGAAAGAATCGTAGGTAAACTATGTGTGCAAGAGTATTTACGAATTTAGTTCAGCAATTTTACAAGAAAATAATTTAAGAAAGGGAATTCCTAATTCTCCCTCAAAATCTTTTTTTTTTTTTTTTTTTTTTGTAGTAGTTACCTTTGTGTCTGTGCTCTTTCGTGAGTTTATAGCTTTAGAAGTGTTGGGATATATGTGAAATGTTTTACATGGATTCATGTATAGGATATGTGTCCAAAAAAGATTGTAAAATTATAAAAATGTCGCTAAAAAATGTTAAAAATTATTTTACACTAAAATTACTTGACATTTTTCTACGAAAAAGAGTAAAATGATTATTCAGTGGTCATTTTTTCAATCTATAGTTAATCAATTCAACTCGAGTAAAGTCCTGTAATTCTTCTCTTCCAATTTAATTTTTTTTAACAGTCAAAAAAGTGTGCAGATGTATGTGATTACATGTCGATAGATGAATTTTCAACTTCACATTAAAATGTTTATTTGAGTTCACATAAACTGTATACATTCCAGATTAAAAATGTTTTGCTCTCATTTTCTTCATTAAATCACATAAATACAGAATCGCACAGCAGCATCTATTAAACATAAATGTGTTTCTTTTAAATCAAAAGAACTCTTTCTTACTAACTTTTAAACTATTATACTAAATAATTACATTGTACAAGATATGAATGGGGAACTCTTACTACTTGAAAGTAAGCCCATTCACAAAAGTGCTATTTACAACATTCGTTTTTATGTATCAAATTACAATTACTACATCACACAAAACACACTTGTTTTGTTTAAATCTATTACACTCATATAACAAATACATACTGACCTCAAAGTGTGGGCTGGCAGAAGTCTTAGCTTGCCATTTCATCCCAAAAATTACTATACATTATATAAGCTTTTGTTCCAGCAAAGAACTTTGCCTTATTAGAAATTAAATGAATTTAGTGTGAATGCAGTTCTGCTTGTGTGAAAAGCTCTTGTTTTAAAATACTTTAATTTTATAAATAAATGAATGTTGTTTTTTATGCATATTCTCCTTATACTACACTATATACTTATAGTGTTGGGAAATATGTATTATAATTCAAATGCTTATTTTCACGTAAGTATAAATAGTGTGATTATATATTCACGAAATAAAATGTAATGTTTTGAAATAATTTTCATAATCTTATTCACATCAAAGGATTTATTTACAAAGGCTTTAATGGTAGGTTCATTGGTGTAAATTATACAATTCAAATTATATTTTTAAAACTTTATGGAATGATAATGTAGTAAACGCTGAAAATTAAAATTCCTGAAAAAGTAAGTTAGGAGCAATTATTTGTATGAAGTAAACATGTATTTCGTTTTCATGAATTTATCAATTATTTTTAGAATATATTCTGAAATATTTGACATTTTGTATTTGACTTATTTTACATAGTAAAATGTTAAAGATTTTACTTTTTATCTTACATTATACAAAAAATTTTATGTCTTGTTTCATATACAACAAAATGTTGATAGTCATAATTTATTCTAATTGAGAGTAGTTTAGTGTTTAAATTTTTTATTGATGATTATTGCATTTTTGAGTAAATAAATTATAACTTAAAATAAAATTTGTTGGTAAATAGTAGAGTAATTTTTTTTACAGAAAAACATTACTGTTTTACATACTACTGCAAATAAAATTATGATTTAGAATGATTTGTGTTGGCTGCATAAATTAAAAAATATTTTTATACCTATATAATATCAAATACAACACATAATTTGTTACATTTTCCAGCATATAAGCGTTCTTACTTTCAAAGTGAATTAAATATTTTTATAATACTAAAATATCACTAATTATTTACATTTGCAACTCCATTAAGATTCTAAAAGAATACATTTTTATGAATATGCACAGTATTACAAATATCTTTTGGATATTGTACTCAATTTACAATTTCAGAATATTGCTTGGATATGCAACCTTTAGATAAGGTAAATATGAAATACTTATTAAAAATAGATTACACAAACAGCTTATACATTTGCCTTTGGGTTTGGTGCTGGTTACCATTTTTAACTTTTGAAGTATGTTCTTTATGAAAATAAATTTTCTTTCATAATCTTTCATGTGTCATAACTATGAAGCATTGTTATGACTCACACTTTTGGAAATTTCACATTATCAATTAAAAAATTATATTCAAACTAAAAATATTTCTTAAGCTTTATTATGGGTAGTATTTTTCCTCAATTGACCTTATGAATCTGTTACTGGCAATTTAAAATTTTTCTTCAAAAATTATTAAATATATTATTTTTTAGTGAAATTGAATGTTTATTTTTCAAAATTTAATTAAACTAACATAATTAATAATTACAGAGCATGTTATATATTGCATCATCACTGTCAAGATTTTTACATTCAACCATATTATTTCATAGTTAATTATGTCAGAGATCGGATTAATTGAAAGTTAATTTTGAAATCAAAATAACATATTAACTACACAATGTTTATCACCCAATTATTTCAAGAACATTAATAAAGGTTCTATCACTACTATTTGTAAAGCTCCTCAGGATTTTCGGAGTCTATTTAAAGCGATGTAGTTTTTTTTTAAGGAATTTTTTTGTGACGTTTAAAACATTTATTTTGAATACAACAATTATCTTCGTGAAATTTCTAGATTTTCACAAGTACTACATGGATTGTGTAATCATATGTAATTTTTCAGATATCACTTTGGTTTTAAATAAATTGTTTTGTGAACCATGCATGTCATGAAATATAATTGTTTATGTATTCATAAAATCACGTCCTTATGTTTCCTTTTTTTTTATAATTTCATAACTTTAATAATTTACGACGTCTTTGACCTTCAGTTCAGATAAAAATCCTTAAAAATTATTTTATTATCTATTCAAGTACTTCGAGATATGAATGATAATGTACATATTTTTTGAAAAATGGATTCCCATTAGGTATGTTCTCAAATGGGCCATGGACCCTTTTTAGGACTACCTCAAATGGATCAACATTAGGTTGTGACAGAAAGGGGACAGCAGGTGTTAAAGAATAAGTTATTTAAATTATTTAAACGATTACTCAATGAATGAAGAGGTTTTAAAATAAATAGTAAAATAAGATACAAACACGTTATTTCCAGAAATCTAAATTTGACTTACAGGATGTAGAATTAAATCTTTAAAAGCTATTTTTTTCCCCAGAGTAAAAGAATTTAAAATGCTCAATACTATGAAAATATGTTTGGAATTCAAGGATCGTAAACAAAAAAAATAGCTTTCAACATTTAGATTCTAATATGTACAATTTCTAGCAAAATATTCACGGAAGATGCGTAACTTTAGTTTCAATTGAAATCATAATTTTATAACACGAATTTGGAAACCGAAAGTAGTAAAACTTCAAAATTGAACTAGCTGCTCATGTTGATTAATCAATAAGCAATTGGTTTATAATAAACTTGTGCAAAATGACCTTTGCTACCACATTTTTCATAATTGAAAATTTCGAATAGTTTCGTGAAGTATAAAATTCCTAAACTTCCTATGTAATTCTAAACAACACTTTTCAAAATATTTATCATCTGCCGAAATTTGATGTTACAAGTGAGACTCCGATCTACCGAGACAGCAAAACACCACATTCAAACAGCTCCAATAATACTGAGCTGTATCTGTACAGTTTGCATAGTAGGGGCAAATGTGCTCCCAAAGGTGATGCCTTTCCCTCAATAGGAAAAAGAGCCTTGCATAGATATTTAAGAAAGTACGTAGGGGTTAGAATAACATGCATTCGTGGATAGAATAGCATACATTCAATATTAGAATATCAACTGCGTTAACGAATTTTGCTTGGCATTTTCTTTGGAGTGAATTCGTAGATCGTTTTTGATCTGTAATATTTCAATAAACAAGTCAGAAATAATTAAATTTAGAATGTTTCCAATAATTTAAATCTAACCTATTTATTGCAACTTCTGCATTGTATTCATTTTCTTTGGAAGCATTCAAATATGCAAAGTGCCATTTTTATTAAGAAACATCAAACTTTTTGATCAAAAATTAATCTGGGCTTTTTTTTTTAAGGAATTAAGAATCAACAGCGTTAGACAAAAATTAATTGTTTCGAACTTGACAATATTCGGTACTAACTCAATTTGCACAATTAACGAAAAAGGCTTTTTGATCTTACAAGATTAGGGTTATGGAATCTTTCGGTTTTAACGTAAACAAACCTGAAATGATTTTATTTAGAACGTTTTCCAAATTTAAATGCATACTTATTTATTAGGTAAGTCTTCTGCATTGGCTTAGTTTGAATTTGAAATTTGTAAATTTATTTTTCATCTTGAAACTTCAAACATTTTAATAAAAAATAATTTTTACTTTCTCATTTAAGGACTAAAATTAACCATGTTATCGAAAATGAAATGTTTCGTACTGGGAAATATACGATTATGGTAACTTAATTTGAATAACAAAAAAAATGGCTTCATAATCTTGCAAGATTATGTTTCGGAGTCTTTTGGAAAATTTTTGAAGACAGTATAATCGTAATATTTAAAATTATAGAAATAAAGTTGGTAAAGTCCAGAATTTTTTAATTTAATCTAATGGTATGATATACATTTTTGATGAGCATAATGAGTGGTACGGTTTTGTTATTGCAGAGAAAACTAATTTCGCTTGGTATTTTTTATATTTTTGATTCAAGCTAGGTAAGTGATAAGGTGATTATTAAAAGTGAAATAGAATCCAAAAAAGACAACAGACGAGTATTACAGAATTAAAAATACACAATCTGAACTAGATGCAAACCTTAATGTACTAAAAATGACGCTTTAATTTTTCAGATATGAGTTTTCTTAAATCGAAGGAAATATTTCGAGTGGTATGTACGATTTCAGGAATTGAGAAATTGCTATGACTTTTGGAAACAATTAACGAGTTTAGACTTATTTTTTAAAGTGAGAGCGTAACTTATTACAAAAACGTGGTTTAATCTTCTTCGATTATATATATTTTAATACACTTTCATCAATCCGCCAAGTAATGTATATTACTTTAAGGTAGTAAAAGATGCAAATCATCAATTTTCAATTTTGAGTGCTTTAAATGAATTTGAGTGATTTAATTTAAGTAACCAATTACTATTTAAGAGTTATTATTTTCAATGCTCTGTTTATTGAAATACCTTATTTAAAATTTTCTTTAAATTATGTAATAAAGTATTTATATTTCGATTCGTAACTACCTTTTTAATGAATTCCGCTGACAAAATTCAAGCAATGTAATTACTGAAGAGTACTATAGTATGAATTGTGGTTTAAAAATACAATTAGAAAAAAATAAAATAAAAACGAGTGTGTGAATAATCATTCAAAAACTTTTTGTTGTCTAAAAACGTACCTCAAATTTTCTTTAAATTATGTAATAAAGTATTTATATTTCGATTCGGTAACTACCTTTTTAATGAATTCCGCTGACAAAATTCAAGCAATGTAATTACTGAAAAGTACTATAGTATGAATTGTGGTTTAAGAATACAATTAGAAAAAATGAAATAAAAACGAGTGTGTGAATAATCATTCAAAAACTTTTTGTTGTCTAAAAACGTACCTTAAATTTTCTACTATAATTATACACTTACTTTTATAGTTCTCACAAAATTGTGAAGAGCAGTAGCAAATTATCGATAGTTAACAAAAGAAAACAAAAGCCAGCTAAGGCAGTTTCATTCCATTAAGACAAAAACGATTTTAAAAATTTGCAATTTCGTTGATACAGTCAACTCTCCTAAAACTAATCCTTTGTAACACACATAATTGTAGTTTTATTGAAATTTTTTAAAGTTACAATGTCTATACAATTTGTCATTTTACTCAACTCTGAAATACCCACATTTGAAATAGCAAAAACACCGAAACATCTGTTCTAAATCGTAAATTGTATCTACACTTTGCATACTAGGAGCAATGGTTGCTCCCAAAAGTGATGCCCTTTCCGTAAGGAGAAGTGGCCTTGCATAGATAAATTCTTTGTTAAAATATTAATATGAGAGGGATTTTCAACGTAAAGAGATTTTCAACGAAAAGAGAAGATTTTAATACCGTTGCCCAAATGCTTTCAAATGATGCACTTCTGGGGTACCTTAAAAGTAGTTTATAGCCGTTTTGACTTTTATTCTAATTGACGTTGACCAATCAACTATTATTTATCGATTCGGAATTCATACTTAGGAATTTTTATTGGTTTAGTTCTGAAATCGTGTTCGAAACACAAGCCAAGTGACGTAAGTGCGGAATACGTACAGGAAACCATGTTCCCCGCAAAAAAACTACCGCCATCGGCATTTAGCTTGATAGAAAATGCCTCTCATATGAAGTTACATCGAATGTACAATAATAAATTTTATTTACAAAATCGAGTTTAGGTATTCGACTTAAGTGAAACCGTTTTTGGAGTAGCATTGAACATAGTTCTGGTATTGTGTTATGATTAAAATAGTGTCTAATATGCAGTGATGTAATCGATACGTGAGTAGCTAGTATCAAAATAAAATTTCGTACAAAGATGTTACAATGTATACCAAGATACATGAATTCATTAGTTTTTAAGATGGTATTTAGAATAATGCGGTATTGATGTATGTGTTTGTAGGATTCAACTTCGATTAGAAAAACACCGATCCAAAAATCCGACCGATTAGAGTTTAAAAAAAATTTGCTGTCGAAGGGTGTTAATAGAGTATTATACTTCTCTTTACTACAATATTTTATGAAATGTAAAAAATGGACACGTAATGATGAGATATATTTATTGCACACAGTTCTTCTATTGCTTTATATGTTTACTGAGGAAATTTTTTTTACGAATTATTAGCCATACTCCAAAAACTTTTAAAAATATGGACATTCAAAGGTTTTAATGCTGTTTAGTCATACACGATCAATTTAATTTAGATTTGTCCCCATTTACCAGATTTGGAAAGCAGAAAACATGCTCTATGTTCTGTGCTATGAAAACAAATTACCTGTAACAGAGAATATTTTAAAATGCCAGTAAAGAGAAACAATCAAATAAAGGAAAATTCGCAAATACAAAATCTATCTTCATCAAATATAAACATTGTTTCATTAAGGTTTGACCAACTACTTTAAAATTTTATTCAAGCATCAATATTTTACTTGTGTTATCAAGAATTAATCAAGTGCAAAAGAGTGCCATTCATCCAGCGTCACAAAACATATAACGCAATTAAATACAACCACAATAAACAATCATATCATAGTTAATGCATTTCTTGAACAACATGGCCAAATCTTACATTGTTGTTAAAGTACATAATTTCACAGATTAAAATGCTGTGTAGAGTGAAAATATTTCTTTTCCAAAAACGTTCAATCTTTCATTCAACCTAAAATTTTATAATTGATGGGAAACAATGTAAATATACTCGTATCGTCACTTTCAAATAGCGTGATAACACGAGCTTGCAAATTAAAATGGTAATGCCACAGAAAACAATGCTTTAAAATTTGCACTTTTCGAACCAGTAAGCATCTATAAAACGGATGATTACGGGAAAATTTTGGTGAATGAGATCTTTACACGCATTTAAATATGCCATTGCTATGGCAAAATATTTATGAGCAATTGGAAAACTTTTACATTTTACAATTACCATATTAAAGTAATCTGTCTGAAACATAAAATAGTAATAAGAGTAATGTAACAAAAATGTTATTTATCTATTTTGAAATGTAGAATATTCCAATCCTGAAACATTTCCTTTCGTTTAAAATATAAATGAGTTTCTAATTTGTGTTGAATGATGCGCTCTTAACTTGTCAAATTTTAAACTTAATATTTCTCGAATGTTATAGGTCTTTATTTAATGCTAAAAATGCACTATTAAATTCTATTAAAAACAGAATAAATAATTAAAAATCGTGAAATTTTGAAAACTAAAGACTTTTATTTCGACTATGTGACATCAAAAGAAAGCCGAATTTGAGCTACATATTTTTGCAATTTGCCGTTTCCATTGCAAATATTAATTAAAATTAATCTCCGTGTAGTTTTCATACAACAACAATAAATACATGAATACGTTACACATGTCACAACGAAATTTACAGCATAAAAATCTCTCTTTGTGTACGATATAAATATATTTGGGGATATGTTTATTAATGAAATATGAAAAGGAATTTATTTTATTTGCGACATTTTGAATGGTATCTCTGAATTGATACGACCCTGAGAACTTAACTGATGTAATTGAAAGAAATAAAAAAAAAAACGCTTTCAACTACGTCCACTGCATCTGCTTCCATGTAGCCGCGCATTGGTGTCCAACTGAGTATCTATTATTCTTCAGCTTCATGCAGTTGCCGAGTACTTATTTGGTTAGCAACAGTGCATGGGTCGTGGGAAGGTAAATAAAATACGTAAAAAACAAGAAGAAAAACATAATATATGACTTAGATGCTAATAATCTCACGGACCATTGAAAGTCCTCAAAGTCCTCATTAGTACAGTCAACGAAGTTGCCAGTGAAGTAGCTTGGTGCATGAGACCCGCCATGTTGGAATTTGGTATTTCGCCCGATGCCGCAGAATGGGCAGCCTGGACTGTCCTGGAATAGGCCACGGCCATTTCCTTAAGTTTCTCCACTAGACAGTTGATCTGAGATGGCAGGGTCATCTCCATGACCACTAGTTCACTGACTGCGAAAATACGGTCTAGCAGGGCTATACACGTCGTCAGGTGTTCCTCCATCTTGTCGGAAGACTCGGTGATGCTCTTCACGAAGAGCTTGGAAGCAGTTACGAATTGTCTCGATTCATAAATGAGAGTGTCCCGGACTTTGATGAGTTTCGTGTCCCCTGGAGCTACTGTGGGCAGACATTCGGAGCATTCCTGAAGACGAGCATTGCAAGCCAAGTCCAAGTTTTCCATCATGTCGGTTATTTCCTGCTGCGCTGCATGAAAGGAAACCTTGCCTTTGATAGGCTCGAAGCCATTTTCCAACGATCCTCCATTCACAGGTTGGAATCTGCAGTTCATAGCTTTCCTAGGTAAAGATTGGTGGTAACTTAAGAAATTCTTTATCTTCTTGCAGACGCATCCATTCACCAGACCGTTTTTGCTACCCACGCAGACCTCACACGATGAGGCTTCAGTGGTGTAAGGTTGAAACTCACTGGATTCATAACCGTTATATTCGCCATTGACGTAAAAGTCACCGTCATAACCGTTTGAAGACTTATCTTCAGAATAACCGTTATATACGTATGATTTATGAGATGCATGACCATTGTGATAGCCATTGGATGTAGGTGCTTGAGGATTGCTAGAAGTTTCTTGCGAATCACAGTCTGTTCTTTCGGAGTGGCCGTTTGTAGGTGAATCACTCTAAAAAGAGGACACAGATTATAATTTTGGTTGATGAGAATTAAGGCAGCATTTTAATAAGTTGAATATATGTACTAGAGATTTTGGTTAAATGGGTTTTATGGCCCAAGAGCCCATATTTGCTAGAGCTCAGGATTAGTTAAGATTAATGAAATACTATATATAATTATTTACGGAAAAACTTTCAAATCATTTATATAAATTGTAGGTTTATAGGGTTTCTATAGCACAAGGGACAATATTGGCAAAGTTGTGCCACAAACGTTCCATACATTTAATAAGAAACTTTAAAAGAAGACCTTAACACAATCGGGGTTACACACAGCAAATGAGTTGATTTAGAAACAAAAATATTTGTTGGTGCATATAATGTTCTCATATAGTTTAAAAGATTATGTGAATCTCTTGAAACATAAAACTATTTGCTCCCCGTAAGTCCCCCATAAGAATGATACAACCGTATTGAGAAGTTAAGACTCATACCTGACTAGTTTGTTCTCTAATTCTCTGAGTCGTTGACGAGAACGAATCGCCGTGACTTCCTGAGTTCACTCTCATATCTGTGTTGTAAGTGCTTCCTGCATTCCCGAACTGTTGGTGATGAGACACACTGATCTCAGCAGCGATGATGGAATTTCTCTTCACTCTTGGGGGTGGCTGAGGCCTCCAACTCACTCCAGTTTCGGAATCCACCGAGGGATCGTTCACAGAGCTGTCTTTCCTTTGGAACTCTTCACCCAAAGCATCTGCAGACGAAGAAGAGGGAATGGAGAAGGACCCCGAGGAGCATATCTTGCTGTGCGTCTCCCGGACTGGGGTGACCAGGGATGCCAAGGACAAGGGCGGCCTGTGCGACTCTTCGTGCCTGCGAGGGATGGTACAGAACTTGCTGACAGAGTTCATGGTGTCAGAGTACTTGGTGCCAGCGAGGTTGTCGTTGCCGTGGGCCATCATGTGTCGGATCTCTTCGGCCGCTTTGCGGAATCGGGCCAAGACTCGGTTCTGTTCTTCGACTGCTCGACTGGAACTTGGTGGGGGTGGCGGGATAATGTACGCGGAGAGGTCATCTTCGTTTGCTTCATTGGTGGATGAGTCGCTGAGATTTGTTGTAGGACAGGCAGTGGTTGGTTCTGTTTCGGATGACGCCGAGAACACAATTCCGATTTCATCCGAGTCTGGTTGGTCAGAGACTGAAACGACAACAAATATAATATCATATTAAACTACATTATACTTTTAACGCGATCTCAAAAAAATTACAAGGTGATTTTTAATATATTTCGTCAATAGATGATTAAATAAAATTTATAAATGAATATGCGAGTTAAAAAAAATGGATATAAAGTTGGTCACATGAAATCTAATAGAATTGGCGAGAAGTACTCGCATATTAGAGAAGTATTAATTTCCTTATTCAATTGAGTTGAAACAGTGCATAGTTTTCTAATCTAAACCCAAATCTATCGTCTAGTAAGAATTAAACATTAAAAGTGTTAACTATCCGGTAGTCAATAAAGATCATGCCGTTTCTATGTTTCGTCACGTTCAAATTGCACATGCTTTCACTTTAAAAATGTGGTAATGTAGGCTTGAACAAAAGCTTATTTAACAGAAAATTTACAGGTATAAAACACTTATGGAAATTAATAATTGAAAGTTTTGAAAAAGTGATCTTAGCATGACTGTTGAAGTCAATTATTCGGACTCGTTTACTTCATAAATTCTAAATGGGCTAAGTTCCAGGGCTTCAGACGGCTTCAAAGTGGTTGAACAATGTAAAATATTTCGAATCTTCAATTTGAAAGTTCCGAGGAAAGAACATCACGAGGGGGGGGGTACAGCAACAGCAAAACTGAAATCACGCCACCTCAACACTTACCAGTCTGTTCCGCTTCAGAGCTGTAGAAATCTCTGCGCTGCCCCGTTTCTTGATCCAGAAACGACTTGCTGTCGTCGATCGCGTCAGGCGTGACACAACAGAAATCCACGTCGTCCGACGGCGGCGGGATGATGGTCAAGTCTATGATGTCCGGATCAAGACACAGAGTATTCTCCTCGAACAGCAAACTGGTGGAGTTCTGCAGCTGCCGCAGCAGCTCCTCCACGTCTTCGGTCTCCGGCTGCATCGAGTTCATGAACAGGTGTGGGCTGTGCAGTCCGAAGCTGGAGCACATCTTCTTGAAGTTCGCTCCCGACGAGTCCTCGGTGGCCAGCATGGTGACGTGCGTGGGGCTGTTGGTCGGCGTGCTTTCCGCTTCGCTTTCCGAGGGCTGCGTCAGAGGGTTGTTATATTCCTCGTCGGTGGCGTGACGCGGGATGAACAGCAGCGAATCGTTAGACTTGAGGCCCAGGTCGCCGCTACCCCGCTGCCCGGATTCGCCTTCCTTCTTCTGCAAATACAGCTGCGCGTCGCTGACAATCTTGTTCATCTCCGTGACTCGGCTCAAGATCTCGTGGCTCTTGATCTCGATGCGCTGCGTCACGCTTTCGCCGCTGCTGCGGTCTATCTGGGTCTCCTCCTCCAGGAGCTCCATGGACATGACGCTGTGCAGGTCTATGTCTCCAGCCAGGTTGTACATGCGGCTCTGGTGCTGCGGGGGGTCGGACGTAATCCTGCTGGCGTAACTGTCCGCCGTGTTTTCCGCGGGCCTTACTTCCAGGTCGGGGCCTTGTCCTGAGGTGAAGGCGACGTCCGCCACAGAGTGGTTGTCCTTGCTGCCGTCCTCAGGATCGGCCCTCATGTCGGAGGAAAGCGTCCGTTGGTTAGCACATTGGTTTTCTTTCCTGGGGGAACTGGTGAGGCACAAGGGCAGGGATGTTATGGAACTCATCAATCCTTGCATTTCGTTCATGTTGTGGTCTACAGAGCTTGGGCTGGTAGCGATGCTGAACTGATCTCTCGAGTTGCTTCTAGAGAGTCGTCGTTCCTAAAATAAATCCAGAATATATGACAAATTCTGAATGCCTTAGATGCGTGATAATTAAAAACTTGTAATGAAGCTGTACAGAATGTAAACAAAACTTAAAATTGAGGTAAAAAAAAATTAAGACAATAAATACATTAATTCAGTTTTAGAGTCTTTTTTTCTTCTTATTCTAAAGAGATTAGTAAAAGAGTTGACATTCAGGAAAAACGAGTTTCCTCAGTTGGTTGTTGATATGTTATTGACGTCAACATCTGCTTTTAAAACGAAGACAAGAACTATATGCTTACAGATAATTTGGTTATACCATATTAACGCGAAAACCAACATCTGCTTTTAAAACGAAGACAAGAACTATATGCTTACAGATTATTTGGCTATACCATATTACCGCGAAAACCAACATTTGCTTTTAAAACGAAGACAAGAACTATATGCTTACAGATAATTTGGCTATACCAAATTAACGCGAAAACCAACATCTGCTTTTAAAACGAAGACAAGAACTATATGCTTACAGATTATTTGGCTATACCATATTAACGCGAAAACCAACATCTGCTTTTAAAACGAAGACAAGAACTATATGCTTACAGATAATTTGGTTATACCATATTAACGCGAAAACCAACATCTGCTTTTAAAACGAAGACAAGAACTATAGGCTTACAGATTATTTGGCTATACCGTATTTTTGAAAACCAATTACACTAAAATTTTAAATAATATAAATTTATGAGGATGTGATTGACCTATCTGGTAATATTGTAAGGCCAGGTAATGATATAGAAGTCTAATCCAGAAACATGCTATTAAGGGGAGTTAGTACCTTTTAGACCTTGCGTTGCACGCGAAAACATACTTTTTTCGATTCATCATAAATAATTGAGTTTTGTATATTGTAGTATAAAATTGATACAGTTTAAAGATAATTGTATGGCTTTCAAAAAACTGCAGTCATATTTGTAATTAAAAACATCTATTTTTAAAAAACCTAGCAAAAATTATACACAATTTCTTCGTTTTGAAATTTACCCACTTAACTTTCCCACAAGATAACTTTTGAAAGATGCACTGTAAAACCCAAATGTTTACACCAAATTGAAGCACATGCATGTCTTAATTCTGTGAACTAAGGAATTTGTTATATTTGAAGTACAAATATTTGTAAAAATTAAAAGTATTAAAATAAGTCAACTTTGAAAATTGTGTAGTTATGTATGGATCCATAAAAATAAAAAACTGTAGCTCTCATACACAAAAATCCATAGTTCAGAGAACTAAGATCTTCTTTTAGAATAACCATACAAAATTTCTTAACTCTACGTTTATTAGTTTTTTTTTTTAAACTTGAGGGAAAGTTAAGTGGGTAAATTTCAAAACGAAGAAATTATGTATTAGTTTTGCTAGGTTTTATAACAAAAACATGTTTAATTACAAATATGACTGCTGTTTTTTAAAAGCCATACAATTATCTTTAAACTGTATCAATTTTATACCACAATATAAAAAACTTAATTATTTATGATGAATCGAAAAAAGTATGTTTTTATGAGCAACGCAAAGTCTAAAAGGTACTAACTCCCCTTAAAGCATCAAGTTTTCATAGAGGAAAATTAAATTTAACTATTCAACAAAGATTAATTTAAAATCATATTAAGATAACTTAATTAATTTTAATACTTAAAAAATAATTAAGTTCAAGGTGTTATCACATTTTATCTCCAATGGCATTCAAATTAATAGAACAAAATAGTAAAAAGTGTTAGTTTGTTTATCAAATTTTCGTTTTTAGGAAAATGTTTTCTCCTATAAACGTCATTTAGAAAAATATTTTCTCCTTTTCGAGAAATTCTGTTTTTTCAAACAGGGTTTCGAACTTGAGCTTGTACCGAAAAATATCAGAGCCGCTTTACTACTCAGTAAGAATCAATCACGACGTCAAATAATTCGAATAAATTTGTAACATTAATAATTTTATGTAATATGGAAATGAAGTATAAATAGGTGGAAGATGATAAAGAAACTTCACGGATTTACTCACTTCGCAGAGGATGTAGGGTGGTGGAGGTATTGACAAGTCAATTGCTCTGACAGTTGCATTGACAGTTTCCAGTTGTTTCTCTGGAGAGGCATCCGGATTTGGACAATAACTCCAAGGAGAATCTTGCACAATGTGCCTACTATGATAGCTTGGAACTGAAATCAAAACTACCTTTTAAAATCACAAAGAATTACCGATAAACGTCATCACAAGGCGAGCAAGAAACATCAGCAAAATATCACTAATTGCAGCAATATTTTTAATCTCCCCCACTCTTCTGTAATGGTTATGAACTTGCCTTGTATAGAGTGAGCCAATATGAAGAGTGCGATATCACCACGTGATTAGTGAAGTGCTCGGTAACTCTCAGAATAAGAACCCCATATCTGTATTCCAAACCCCAGAACTAGGCGACGGGCCTTCATAAAATGCAAATACATATTTTTAGTCAGTGTTTAATCACAAAAATGTTTACAAAGACTGGTAAGACAGTGCAACTTCGACTACCAAAAAGTATTTCATGGTGCAGTTGGGTTATACTTCTTTTTTATTAGTGCATTGTAAGTTACTTTTTGCTGTAATGGCTAAGTTCACATGACGATAATATCTCTTCCGAATTTAGCAGAGGCTGAATTCGTTAGGTTGATAGATCGCCAATTGAGAGAGTTGTATTAAGATAACGTGTCTTTCAATATATGATTGAGACCATGGACTGACTTGTCTACGGTCTCAATCAATCCAAACAGGACAGTTACTGAATTTGACGTTCAGGACAGTCAAAGGTAACACAGGCAAAAACAACACAGGGGAGCCCTTGATGTTGAAAATCAAGAACAGTTTTGTGCTGCCTTTTGCAGCAGTGTGAAGAGAAGGCTGAGTGAAGCCATGATAAGAATAAAAGCCCTGTCTTTTACCATAGGACTTCAGACAGTTAGAAGTAATTGGCATTCATTTAAAATTCATCTGAACCACCCATACATTGTTGAGAACGCCATTTGGCATTTCCCACAAGCGGTGGCTTGTGGGAAATGCCAGATGGCGTTTATGAAAATGTGCAAGAGTATTAATTTAGAACAACTTTGTCTACCAAAAAGTATTTCATGATGGAGTTAGATTACACTGCTAAAAATACTATTGTATTGTTTATTAATTTTTGCTGTGGTGGCTAAATTCGCCATCAATCTAGCATATTTTTTCTTTTCTTCTTATACGTACAATAGAAATAATTGTGACTTTTGATCTTAGTAATGCAATACTTGAACAATATGCACATTACAGCAAAGAAAATACCGTTTTCAGGACATATTTGAACTTACCAAAGCATAGCTTTTGTTCATATGTTTTAATTGTCTTGAAAGACTGACACGAAAGCTACATACTACTGCAGGCCTCGAAATAGATTTTTTAATACAGGTGCACAAGGTGCACCTAAGTTTTTAAATTAGGTGCACAGGTTTTATTTTAGGTGCACATTAAAAAAAAACGTTATGTAAGATCATTGATATAATGTAAACTACTTTATTAGTTGGTTATGTTTAGATAGGTTAGTAGTAGATAGTAAATAAAAATATCCGGCGCACGGCTATCGCGACAGTCGCTTCAACAGTGCCATCTGGAAAATGTTTCGATCTTCGGAAAGTTCTATTGGCAGTGGCACAATTAAACCTTCCTCCTGTATAAACCCGTTACGGCCCATCTATTTTGTTTTCGCATAGTGTGTATTTCGGAATTTTAATTACGTTCATTTAGAGCGAGAGAGGTCGATAATAATAGTTTGTTCAAGCATCAAAATAGCATAAAAGGTCCCCTCCCCTTTTTTAACGTTAGGTGCACGGCATGCACCTAGCGGGGAAAAATTAGGTGCACAATTTTATTTTCATGTGCACAGTGCACCCGGGTATTTCGAGCCCTGTACTACTGTAATAAATAAATACCCAGAATGCTGTCATAATCCAAAATGTATTTAAATTTATTGGTCAAAATTTACTATATCTCCTTTGATGTAATCTCCTACGACTTCAATGCACTTCTGCCAACGTTTTTACTAATCCTCAAAGCATACCATAAAATTGTTTTTGTGAAACCCCTTCAGGGTTCGTATGGAATTTTCTTTTATTGCATCAATGGACTCAAAACGGTGACCACGAAGAGATAGTTTCACCCGTGAAAATAAGACAAAATGATACGGTGCCATATCAGGTAAATACGGAGCTTGTAGAGCCGAATTTGTAGAATGCTTTGTAAAAAAAGAAATCACGAATAATAATGGCATCGAGAGAAAGCGCATTATTCTGATGCAAAACCCTTGAGTTCAGGTCGTTTTCGACTTGTTTCGTTGAATGATATAAGAACTTGTTCATTAATGTCTTTTATTGTTAAACTACGATCACTAAGCAAAATACTTTAACCTGATTGTTGATTATTAGTTGAACTGGATGGAAGAATCCATCGTTCGAAGTGGACGGAAGAATCAGATCGCGAATCATCTATGAGGAATTCTCTACCTTCTTTAAACTTTTTAAGGGGTCCCTAGACGATCAATTTTATTGTCAATGTGATTGACGGTTTCGATTAATAGGTGCTTCAATCTAGCTTCAATCAACCCGCCAATCTCATTCGGTCAATGTTTTTCGAAGAGACGTGAAGTGTTTCATTTTTGAGTTTCAAAATTGTTTCAAATTCCGGTTTGTACTTTCTTGAATTGATTTTGGTTGTCTGCAATCGGGGGAAGGAAGAAAAGAAGAGGAAAGACAGTGGTCCAAAGAGTGGTATAAACTAAGAAGCCACTTTACTCACTAACATTTACTAAACTTTCACTGAGGTACTGAATCGTACGTATAATATTAGTTTTCTGTTTTAATTTTTCCTCAGTACAATCTGATTTGTATTGTTTTAACACGTCAACCATTTTTTTGCGAAGCAATACTTCTTTTGTTTTTGTTTACATATTCACTTAACTTTCCATAACTCAGGAAAAACACGATACAAAGTAATTAAAAGTTTCACAAACTCTCGTTCCCAACCACAATCGCTTTTCGTGTGGCTCGATGCATCCGTCATGCCTGCTGAAACTGGCGAACGATTGACAGTTGCGTATTTTTATTAGTGGGCCGAATGCTAATTTACAATTAACTTGCATTTATTTTACAAAAAAATTATATATACGCTTTATTACAATAGAGATTTTAATTCTAGATCCCTTTGTGTCAACAGATTTTTCAGGGAATCAGTTAAAAATCATCTGCACTCAAAACCAACGGGATGGCTATTGAAGACCACCTGCGCGGCCCGGGCAGATGACAGAAGGTCTCAGCTTAATTGAAAGGGGCTTAAAAAATTTAGAAAACATATACTAAAACAAACAACTTGTTATAGATACAAAGCAAGGAATAAAAATCATTAACTTGCTACGAAAAAATTCTGCGTGAAAAAAGAAGCATTGTGTGTCAGACGAATTTGTTAGATTTTTTGAAACCCTCGACATCGAAGAACTTCTTAGTAACTCAGTAATTTTTTTAATACTTTGTATTAATATGTATAAAAAAACTGCAATGTTATTAAATATATTTCTTCTAAACAAGAGTTTTTGTTAGTCTTTGATCCCAATTAAATAATATTTATATATATCTATATATAAAGTTGTGTGTGTGTACCCCAACTTACATTCGTATCACTTTAATTCGTATTGCGAAAATATAAAAGTTTCAATTGAAAACATATTTATTAACAGAAATTTACATTTAAGGTATATATTTGGTGTAAAATTTTCCGCAGATTTCGAATCCGTTGAAATTTTTACTCTATCTTTAACGATCGCTAATCTAAAAAACTTGGATAAGAGAATAAAAAAGGACTTCTGCCCGAACGATTGACGACTACGTATTTTAAACGATCAATCGGAGCCGTCAATGGCGCCCGTCAATGTCCATCAATCAAAATTTCTATCAATGTGCGTCAATCGATTGACAATCGCCTCCTATACGATCAATTAGTTGCTTCAATGAGCATCATTGACAATAATATTGATCGTCGAGTGACCCACTTATACCAATCAAATACTGTTGTTTTTCACAAACAGTCGTCTGTAAAAGCTTTTAGCAACATTGCAAATGTGTTTGTAACAGAAATTCCACTGCGGAAACCAAATTTAATGCATGTTCTTTGCTCAAGTACATTCGGCAAGTTGGAAAATGAACAAAGTGAAAATTCCTCTCTTATTAAAAACAAATTTATTTTGAGGCACTAAAATTAAATAAATCCCTGATTGTTGCCACATGTTTAGATAAGTTGTAAACACACACACACACACACACACACACACACACACACACACACACACACACACACACACACACACACACACACACACACACACACACACACACACACACACACACACACACACACACACACACACACACACACACACACACACACACACACACACACACACACACACACACACACACACACACACACACACACACACACACACACACACACACACACACACACACACACACACACACACACACACACACACACACACACACACACACACACACACACACACACACACACACACACACACACACATATAAATAAATAAATGAAATCACAACGAATCGTATTTCAAAACAAATATCTAAGAAACACATGGACTTTTTTTTTGGAAATGCGTCCTTCAAAACACAGTGGAACTAAATCCAATATGATAGACAAGGGCATAAACATCAACTGAGTAAATTCATGCAATTCTGAAAAACAAATTACGAAAACTAAAATTTTCATATCAGGCTGAGACAACAACGCGATTCGATCGATTGCAATTTTTGATGCACGGTCAGATTTTCCAATCAAATTAATCCCCCATGTGACACGGGATCACATTTATGACGGTAAACAACTACGACGGAACTCCATCACTGTCATCTTTACAAAATTTAGTGCCTTCTGGAAATCGTACCGAGCAGATGCAAGTCTCGTAGCAACTAGAATGATTACTTTCACTGCTCCAAGTGCCACTAAAGAACAAAAAACCGCTATATTCTTCCATTAAAATCTGCTTGTAGACATCTAAAATTTATTACGCCTGCTTTAGTCACTTTTTTATACGAGTTTTCGAGTAAAATAAGGACGGAGTGACGGTGTTTCCAATTGCAGGGGGTGTTTTATTGCCACTACTGAGCAAACGTCACTCTACCTGCATTGAGAAATCATTTGCCAATTGGAATCTAAAAGTGTTCCTGGAACGGCGTTCTGAATAAACAGCAATTCACCTGCGCTTCATTCCAACCTATACATTCTGCGTTAATATGCAACAGGGATGCATTTAATGACGCATTGATTCAAGAGAAATTCAAAATGACTCAAAAGGGGAGATATGAAGAGGAGAATACATATCATGTCCATAGCACAGTTTAAGCATTTAAGCCGATTAAAGACTTATGTTTCGATTAAAGTATCAACGCTTAAACTGCTCATTTGGCTTTATTAAATGCACGCCTTCTAGATGGCTAAGCGAAAACGTTCGCTTAATACCTTTAGGATATGTATAATACGAAATAATTCGTCTGCGTTGCGTTTATTTTAAGCCGAAATAATGATATCAAGCTTTCGGATAGTTATCTGCTTTCCTTATTTCTCTCTCTAGTACAATTTAGTGCGAAATTTGAAGTTTTGAATAAATTTTATTTTATACTTTGAAATGAAAGATATATAATATTAAGTTAGCTCCGATAAACAAAAAAATATTTGTAGCTGCACATGCAAAAATCGACTTTCTTCTTTGTATCAGCCCTATAGGAGTAGTAGTGCTTGATCACTTTTGAAATAATTTTTATCTCACTATACATGCCTAACATGTTTAACGGATAAAGATTCATAACATATTTAAACACTAACCGACTCTAACCTTGAAGTTTGTTTTCTCATTACAGCGGAGCCCCGTCTTAGAAATATAACATTGAGATTTCCGTTTGAAAGATAATATATCTGTTTAAAATGCATCCAAACGAACATTTTCTTCCTAAGCTCGGGAAACACATTATCAGAATGCATACGAAAATATACCCCTCCATCTAGTGAATAAAAGAGATTCATTCACCAGTAGTTCATTTCACCAGTGCATATACAGGAAAAGATGGTTATCTAGATTTTAAGACTTCTATTAGTTGCATTATGTAACCAAAGGTTTCATGTCAGTACGCTCGTAAAGTTTTTTGATTCTATAATTTTATGTGCGTACTGGCATGGAGCATTAGTTACAACTCATCCAATTTAACACCAATCACCCTGCAGTAGTAGAGGTCTGATCAGTAAGTTTTATTCTTCTATAGAAATTCTCAGATTTATTCCTTTGATTCTAAAACTATTAGTTGCATTATAACCTCATACTTTTAGGCAACCGAAGGCATGGATTCACACCGGAAACTTCGTCAAAGAATAGTTTGACTGAAGTTTCCGTTGAAATGATAAAACGTCGGGTCTTTAAAAATAGTCGAAATAATATTTCATCTTAACCTCAGATAACAGTGTGGGTTGGGTAAGAGGTTATAACGAGTTCTCGAAGATGTGTCAAACTCACTTGCACTTACGACCTACGAACCTTCACTTCTTTCCTTTATAGACTCCTTCCAGAGTAAGGTAAGTCTTACAAGTAAGTATTATAGAAGTTTAAATATGTTATGAATCTTTATCTGTTAAACATGTTAGGCATGTATAGTGAGATAAAAATTATTCCAAAAGTGATCAAACACCACTACTTATAGGGTACATCTCCTCTAGGTGTGTACGGGCTTCATGACCTCGAGGTACTCTAGTGATGTTTTATTTTCCTATAAGGTTTCCTGTCTTTAATAAGCACGTGAGTCGAATTTCCAGGGTACACAAGCTATGTTTTTCTGCTTCCATCACACTACTCCAGACCTCGAAATATATTTTTTAATACAGGTGCACCTTGTGCACCTAAGTTTTTAAATTAGGTGCACAGATTATATTTTAGGTGCCCCTTAAAAAAAAACGTCCAGAAATTACGCTTTTTCAACTTTGACACTTAATAAACTCAAAACTAATAGCCGCATCGGAAAACATCTTCAAAATTGTTCATGGAACACAATGAAGAACAAACCATGTTAATTTCGTAATTTTCTGATCTGCACTTTCTCGGGAAACTGTCTATGGATCGAGATAAACAACATAGTTTTCAATCCAGCAACGTCGTCGGCAATTTATTAGAAAGAAAACTAAATTATTAGTACGAGAAACTAATTTATTAGTTGGTATGTTCATATTGGTTAGTAGTAGATAGTAAATAAAAATATTTAAACATCTAAATTCTCTTTTCACCGGCGCACGGCTGTCGCGAAAGTCGCTTCAACAGAGCTAGCTGGAAAATGTTTCGATCATCGGAAGTTCTGGTAGCAGTGACACAAATAAACATTCCTCCTGTATAAACCCGTAACGACCCAGCGATGTTTTCGCATATTGTGTATTTAAGAATTTCAATTAACTTCCTTTAGAGCGAGAGGTAGATACTAATATTTTGTTCAAACGTCAAAATAACATAATTAACAAATAAATAAATAACATAATTAACAAATTACTTTAACGTTAGGTGCACTGTGCGCACATAGCGGGAAAAAATTAGGTGCACAATTTTATTTTCATGTGTACATTGCACCTGGGTATTTCGAGCCCTGCATTACTCTATTCTAAAATCCCACCCTTCCCCTACACGACTTTTTTTTTTACCATAAAACTTAAATGGCCTTTGTGCCATAAAACTTAAAAACAACCAACCTCTGACCAACAACAATTTGTTAGTGCTCATTTATATTTAGAGCGCTCTTGATGTTTTTACATTTTACTTTAATCCATTATGTTTGGAACTCAAGGATTCAATCAATGTTACACAGAATTTAATTGTTTTAAGATTAATATTTATATACTTTATGCATTTGATTTTTGGTTCTACGAAGAACATTTAGTTTGGTAACTAGATTAAATTATGATGTGACAAATCTCACATAAATTATTAATTTGTAGAGTTCTTACACTATTCACACACACATTATTTTTCAACTAAGCATGTGGATTATATAAAAGTTTATTATGTCAAAAATAGCACATGATATGTCCATGATTCCCAAAACTCATGTTCTATTGATGAAACGAAATTTTTTCCGTTTTACAAGAAACCGTTGAATGCAATAACGAATAAAATTAATAGTTCAAAGTAAATATATTTTTAGCAAATGAAATTAAAATTTATATTTCAGAAGTTGAACCAAAAAATTGTGCACATTAAAAGATTTTTTGTTTCAACAACATATTGTGCACAAAGATTATAAGTAGATGAACGCACACGAAAACAAGAACACAAATTCTAAATATATAATTTAAAACGTCGAATTATAATAGGCCCTTAAGAATAAAAACAAAACTAAAAAGCTGCAAACTATTTTTAATTATTCGCCAGATTATATCAATGAGCGCGCAAACGATAATTATCCAACAACCGCGTACAAACACCACGACTTAGGCCAGGTGCACACATCCGATCAATGTGCTGCACCGAAGTCCAACTCTGCACACATAACCGCGAAATGACGCAAGTGCTCATTTCGCGCCATTTGCAATAAATATTCTATCGAAGAAAACGTGTTTATTTCGTTTACTTGGTGTACGAAAGTATATTCTGAAACAAAATAGACGTTACTGGATACAATCATTTATTAATTATAATTTATATTCCATTTATTTATGAAAACAAGGTACTTCAGACCAGAAAAGCATGTGCGACGAGCTTGCAGCGTAGTGGGAAAGTGCGGTACAAATTGCACGCAAGTTGGACGTCCTTAGCCGCAACGGCACCCGAAGCATGTGTGCACTATTCCATTGGATATAATGTATCAGACCGTACTTGCATTGCGGCAGCGGCGCCGCACGTTAAAAAACCGGACCTTACAGGAATTGTGCTCCGGGCCTTAACATGAATAGTCTAGTCTCATTGACAGTCTAGACAGAGAAGGTACTCAGCTCATCCGCTACTATAGTATTTGAAACTTAAATCCAATCGGACACAATGTATTCGAAAAGAATTGGAAGCATTTTAAAGCAGAAATATAAGAATAATTTTTTTAGAAATTTAATAAAATCAAAACTTGAGATCGACGTACAGCTAGCCGAAGAATTCTTAACACGTACGGTTCTAATGATAAAAAGAACAAATTCTAAAGATATCTTTTCAACGTCGCCACTTCTGGCGTCTAAAGAGAACAAAAATAAAAGAAAACAGCAAGCTCGCTACTTCTACAAGTTCTCGCAAGTTCTACTCGCGCTCAAACAATAACTATCCGGCAACTGCGAACTAGTCTTGTCTCAATGAGAGCCTAGATATGACGGTACTTGGCACCTCCGTTACTGTAGTATTTAAAACTTCAATCCAATTGAAAATAATTGGAAGCATTAAAGAACAATGAAATGTAATGGATAGTTATATTGGAATTTTCAACAAAAACAAAAATAAATTTCTGGAGGTAATTCAGATAACCTAAAATAAAAAATTAATGAGTTTCCATAACTTTTCTGAAGTAACAAATTGAAAAGCATTAAGTAATTACACATTGTGATACAATCTGGTGAACTACTCGCAATGATCGCAATTTGTGAACTACTTTTCCGGTTCAGAGTGGTTTTCTGAAGTCTAACTTAAATAATAACACACTTTTGAGCAAATTTCATAACCTGTATCTATAAAAAAGTACGCATTTATTGCCCAAAAGATTTATCTACACGTGTCCAACTAAAAATACTGTTGTACGAAACCACTTTTTACACTAAATACTGTAGATTTAGCTGCTTTTGTGAACTCATATCAACCTTTTAAGGCACTAAAAGATGATTCACTATATGGGGAATTAAAACTTAGGGTTTTTCTTGTCAATATTTATATTATACATCTAGGAAAGCGTCCAGCTGTCTTGTAAATCGGACAATTTATAGACCATAAATGGGAAATAATGAAGCAGACGTACCTCTTTCAATTGGTTCTGGATCTCTATCTTTCCATTCAACAGGAAGTTCCATTCCAACCAACTGACTGTAGTACCGCTCTAGAACTAAGACGAATTCCTCCGTCTCCCTGTCTTCCATTTGAATTGATAGAGACTGGAACAAATAAATAACAAAAATGTCAAGCTACTTGTATTCGACACAATGCAAAAGAACACGTTTTTCGAAGATCTCGCTTGTAATTAATCTATTTGAAGCAAAATTGTTGCATACAGAAAATTTAACAAAAATAATTTACTGATTCTGGTGACATACCTGGGAACATTAATCTCTATTCGAAAAAAATATTCACACTTAAAAGGAGGAGATTAGTATGTTATACTCAAAGCTATCAGACCCTTGTATTTCATATTAATTCTATAGTTTTTCACATCATTCGAATTTTGTACCACTCAATAGACTGTGTACCGAACATTATATCAAATATTAAGAAGTTAAAATCAATAAAGCTAAGCAAATATGTACTAAACATTAAGATAATTTTTCTGGACCTTTCAATTAAAGTTATGAGAAACAAGTTATCGTCTAAATGGGATGGAATTGTAAATTAATTATAATAGAAATAAATCTAAACTTGAACGAAACCAATTTACTTTAAAGTTTTCACAAAACAATAATTGATATTTTGTACAGATAAAGAGTTTGAACGTTTTGTAAGACTTCGTATGTATGCTTGCGTATTGGCAGATGTAAACAAACTCATGGACAGATGTTGGCGGGTTTACGTAGAATGTAATGGACCATGACATTTATAAACATGAATATCAACCAAATTTATAAACATGAGTTTTTGGAAACATATTTATCGGAATTTTATTTCATAAAATTTCATTTCATTCGGTACCAGAAAATTCGGAAAAGTTGGCAGGTGTGTTACATCATTGAAAATACAAATCGAATAAGACTGACTCCAAACCATTTTTTTCGAAAATCCGTTTACCGTAAATCATAAAAATAACATCTTATTTTGATGATAACGAGAAAACATAGCTGCACCAGCTGTATCAAGAAAGCACGAGCCATTATTCCACTACTACATGTGTTTTTTGTAAATATAAGTCCCCGACATAATCATAATATGCGCAGTATTGCATTTATTGAGGTTCAAGGCAATTTTTATGAATTTCGGAAAATTTTAAGGCAATCATGTTGTATTTACATATTTTTTAGTAAAATTATTAATTACTGCTTTCTAACTGGAGCCTAAGATTGAGAGACAAACAAAGAAAAAGAATTAAACAATAATTCATTCTGGCACCTCTGTCCAGGTAGTGTAATGCAGTTTTGAATTTGAGAATTTCAATTGCTGTTTTAAAAGTACATTATTGAAGAGAAAGAACGAACGAGTATAATTTTCTTTTTTTGGGTGTATTGTCGATCAATTTTATAAGACACAGTTCGTGAAATCTTGTATTCAATTTAGATTTAGCTAATTTAAAGTTTCGAAAAAATAAACGTAATACAAGCAGTTTAGAATTATCTTTTCCAACTTATATGTTAAAACTTATTTCTTTAAGAGTATTTGAAAAGATTTTAAGGACGCTCTTCTACGAACTGTTAGGTAATCAACTTCCGTAGAAAGTCATGAATACGTAAATAAACAGAACTAGGAAAGGCCTTCTGTATAAATTTGTACCGTGCTGTCATTTAGGCTTATGAAAGTCGTACGGACTAATTAGACGTTTGAATTAGATCCCGCATTTAAATATCAAAGAGCTTCCAAGGTTCTTCCGTTACCTCCCCAAGCACTCTCCATTACAGGAATGGTATATCATAGGTATGCACTGGCTTTATGAATTTAGATAAGATCATATTAAGTGCAAATTCGGAATCTATTTAGGGGCACACGAATAATTGCTTCGTAAATCGAAAAATCACGGTCGACTATACTTGATGGATTTTGAATATGAGGCATGTACTTGTGTGCGTGTGTGGATGTATTCACAATGAAAAATAATCAAGGCTTTTAGTCTTTCAATTTCTTCTATAAATTCAGTCATCAGCTTTGCAAGCAAGACATTTTTCAGTCGTCTGTAACATAGAACAAATGACTGTTCTAAGATTAAATCGTTTCCTTATTTCATTGAGAACTGGTAATTACTCTCTCTACATGTTTATGGAATTGAAAAAAAAATTAAAACGGTGAATTGATAGCTTTTCCTTAAATTGGACGTTGAGTTAAAAATTCAATTGATTCATGTGTTTTTAAATATTTTTAAAAATGTTCAGACCCGATTGGAAAGGTTATTTTTTTCGCTTTTGCTTTCAGCATTCATCCATTGAAGGGACATTTAATCAAAAATATGTGACAAATACTTTTGAACCTGTTGCGAATGCAGTAATGACGTGTTATAGGGATTTTTGCTACTTCTTACTCATCCGCAGATGGGATTTTGGTCTACTGAAACAGAGGAAATCTTAACACGCTTCTTAAGAATTGGATGTTGTCATTTGTTTTAAGCAGTTATCTAAAATTGAATTTTTGAAAATCATATGTGTATCTCGAGAGAAATAGTGAAGATGAGACGAATTAAAGATTTTTGGTTTGCAGAAACAGGGGAAGTATTAACATGCTTCTTAAGAATTGGATGTTGTCACGTGTTTCAAGCAGTTATCTATCTAAAATTGAATTTGTGAAAATCATTTGTGCAGCTCAAAAAAGAGAGAGAGAGAGAGAGAGAGAGAGAGAGAAGTAAAGAGGAGAAGAATTAAGGGTTTTTGGTTTGCAGAGAAACAGAGGAAATCTTAACACGTTTCTTAAGAATTGTATGTTGTCACTTGTTCCAAGCAGTGATATAACACTGAATTGGTACAAAATATTTGATCAACTTGAAAGTGAGGATAAGAAGAAACTTCTGCTTTCTAAAATATTTTACCACATTTGGAATTATTTTCAGAGGTTTAACCATTTATTTTGGGTTTGACTCTTTACATTTACATAATTTAAGTAAAAACAGCGATTTAACCTTATAGTTTATGTCTTTTAATTTCTGGGAGTATGTTTTTCATCCCTCCGCTAGATAAATCTCACTTTTTACTTGTCCCCCAAGAAACGTGAGGGGTTCCCAGGGGTTTACATCACCCGATCATCGCAAATGGAAAATTGAATTCAAATAAAAAGAATGATCCTTTTCTACCTCTTTCTCTGGATGATGCAGCCTTATCCTGATTCTGTAGGAAAAGTCATCTTCTCTCGATACGTCTATGCTATCCAGTTCCCCGAATTGAGCAAGGTTGATTGGCTGAAAAAGAAACAGGTATTTCGTCATAGAACATTCGAATGCGAAATATTTCGATTACTTTGAGCTTGATTTGGCGAATGCTATCTAAATAAATTCATCAGTCCCGATCTGAGGATTGCGGCTGAGCAAACGGAAGCGCTCTTGAAATAATTTCCTAGGTCACGTACGACAAGCTGCAAGATTCACTGCGCTTTGCGTGGTGGAACTATACCACTAGTACGTGGAACTGGCAGCGTGGAGGTAGGGAACGTCGGCCATTAAAGCCGCAGGAATTTAAAGGCGAATAAAAAAAATTGCGATGCAATTTTGCATATAAACTAGATTTATTTATCTATACTTGGATTTGCTGCAGTTTGCTGATGTGTTGAAACTAGTTTTTGAATTTACGTTCACAGAAAATCTTATGTGTAGCTACACACACAGTCTCATCTTATAGAAACGCATTGTACCACTAAAATTTTGAAGCCAGAATTCAATCGGATTGAAACTTAACATGTGGGATGTACACGAAGACATGAATTTAGATTTTCTGATGTGTTGAAACCCCGGGTACTGAAATATATTCAGTGTTCTGCAACAAAACTACAAGCAATTGTTCTGCTGGCATTTTGTATGGGCTAAATATGTATTACATATTTATAATAAGACATCTAAATTAATTAACTTACTTTATTTAAAACCAAGGCATACTTTCAGAATTTTCAATTCTGTCGATATTTTTTTAAGTTAAATATTTCGTCATTGACATAGAAGATGTGGTATTTATAAAGTGTTTGGGGTAATTTGGGGCGGTGTAGGGAGGTTGTACCGCAGCTAGAGAATAAAAAAAAGGCGTGGCAAGGTGCGCGTTTTGCACTACAGAACATCGTAACTTATGATTGAAAAAAAAAACGGCCATAAGTTGGATAAAATTAAGGAAAAATTGTACTGCAAAGACTTTGTTCTGTGACGTATGTCGCAGTTTTAAGCATTTTTTGCTCCCAGGGTTGGAACTAGTTTTTGAATTTAGATTCATAGTAAATCTTGTGTACCATCTCAACTTATATATATTGCAGCTTATATAGTTGCATTGTACCATTGAAATCGAGGATTCGGATTGAAATTTAGCTCAATCGGATTGAAATTTAGCATGTGGGATGCACACGAAAACATGAATAAATTATTTCAAAATCAAATCTAGAGGATTTCTCTAGTCAAGTAAGGATTTTATCACCACGGAGGCACTCTATGGAAAGGCAAGTCGTGAGACCCTTTGGCAGGTGAAATCAAAGGCAAAATAACATGTTGTTTGATTATGTTGTATGTTGTTTGATGTTTGATATGCAGGACACAGCGCAGTGCTGTCAAACTACCTCGTACTACAAGAGGGAACAGGCTATCGTAACTGTGGGCTTCCAATACAATTAGAGTAGAGTTGTGATCCTTTCTTTAGCTCTTCGTGTACGTCACACATGCTAAGTTTCACGCCAGCAGAACATTGGCTTCGGAGGGTTTCAATATTCTTTCGCATTGGGTGAATAAAATTTTTTTAAACATGCAGGCTTGTAACAGTATTCTTGATACATGCCTTGATTATAATATTCAGTAACTAATTTTTAATATACCATTGAAATGTAAATTATACTATTCAATTTCTGAAGAAATCGCAATCAATATATAAGGAATTTTTCAAATCTTAACGGAGAAAAAAAATTGCCGATCTATTAGCTTTCTTATAATGAAGCTGACGAATACAAGAAGGTTATCGCTGGTTGCATATGCTCGAGATATCAAATAACAATGAGATGTCTAATTTAACAACTAGCAAACCGCAGATCACAAATACTTCGGGTATCAGTTTTAGAATTTAAGTAATGACGGTGTTTTTTTATGCTTTATCTATCCTATCATTTGAAATATCTTCCATTTAAGTAATAATTCATGATTAATATTTTAGCTAAGAATTTATATGGATTGGACGATACGTAATTGATAGACACAGTAGTACTATATTAATACCACTGTTTGAAACCACAATTCTATTAAAGTAAGTTAAGAATATATATATATATATATATATTTTTTTTTATGCTTACCGCTATGTTTCGAATAGTACTAATTTGGCTAATTCCGATTCTGGGTCCCACCAAGATGGCGATTTCCATGGCGGAGTTCTAAAGACAGAAAAATAATGTTTTCAAGTTACTGTATAGCAACATAAAAACAAGTTAGGCCAGGCCTCGAAATAGATTTTTTAATACAGGTGCACCCTGTGCACCTAAGTTTTTAAATTAGGTAGATTAGGTACACCTAACGGGAAAAATTAGATGCACAATTTTATTTTCATGTGCACAGTGTACCCGGGTATTTAGAGCCCTGAGTTACGTAAACTAAGGTAAGCCACACAGCAGTCCAACATCAGTCTTGCGGCACAAAATAGGCTGAAATAATACACATACGTATCAATATGTTTTCCGTACAGAAACGGAATACTCATGTGCATGATTTGTGTCGTGTCCAAGAAATGAGTGGCTTGATTTTCTATTTCTCAGTAGCATGGTCTGAACTATAGAAAACAGAAATTCTAAGTCTTAGGACCTTTTCGGATATAACAGTATGCATTTTAGAATAAAATGAACCAAGTGATGTGTTCACACGCATATATCTGTGCTGCAACATGCAGTCTTCGCTGCATGACTTCTAATGTTTTGACGTTGACTACTAAAACCTTTACTGCAACACAAAAACCAATAATTCCCCGAAATCTTGTGAAGCTCTGAAGTCAGGGTCAAATTAGTTTAAATATAAGCTCTATATAATTACAAATGTTCTTATACAGACACTTTTTGTGATTTTTAAGACCTGTCTTCGAATGGAAAATAAATATATATTGCGACACAAGCATTGTGAATAAACAACTACTTTTCAGAACCCATCTATATTTCACTGAATATTTCAGTAGCTCTCTTTCTTTTTATAATATATTCTCAGAAAAATCCCAGGAAAACCTTGAAGAATGCAATCATATTTCCAAATGGAATTTTTTTGAATTTCAAATTTTCCCCATCCAGTTTCGAATGGCCTTCGTAAATAATCCAGGTGAGCACACTCGTACTTTGGGTCTTTGAAATAGCCCACGTGGACTTTTGAAGAGACACATTAAAATCCCGAAGATGGAAGCGATTCCTTCTATAAGGAGCGTAAATAACATTTATGCAGATAGAACGGCAAATGGTGTTTCATCTGCATCTTCCTCCATCTATGTTTACTATTGAGCTTCCCAATGCTGAATTTAAAAATGTCTTCTTTTGTGTAATGAAAAACGGCGACAGCTTTCAAAACATTCCTTTCCAAGAGAAATATTTCAATTTAAGTAGAAAAAGTGTCCTAGCCCCATGACTTAGTAAGTTAAAAGACAGGACCCTGATGAAATACTAATATATTATCCCAATTAGAGAACCTTGGTTATCCGAGGTTATGTGGACCAATACCACCTCGGTTAACTTGACACTCGGACGTCGTCGTCTATATGAAATACAGAAAAAAATGCTGTTCTACATGTTACTACTACTGCTACTGAAAGATTCAGAAAGCTAGGAAACTTGATGCCTCGAATTCGGCTAGGATAACACAAACACTCGGTTAATCGGAGCTCGGATAACCAAGGTCCTTTTGTGCTTATTGTTTAACTTACACAAATGTATAATTATTTCTCCACTTCTTTTCACACTTGTTGCATAGCATTATTATTATCAGTACAATGAAGGTTCAACTTTGAAAAACTTATGAAAATGGACTACACATTTACGAAACAAAACCATTTCATATCTCACGGGCTCATCAGGGGCATATCTTCTTTAGATGTGTACAGGCTTTGCAAACCTGAGGTACCCTAGCGATGTATGCTTTTCCATTCGGGTTTGCTAGATCTGGTAAACATGGGTGTCGAAACTTCAGAATACCAAAGCAATCTTTCTCTTCCCCCTGCCCCCTTTTCAAATTATTTGACGTTGTCTGTCTTGCTTTTGGCGCTACTTGCCCAAATATGGCCCTTGGGCCATTAAACCAATCCAATCATATCGCACCCCGGCAAGAAAAATGACACAAGTCAAAAAATAAAAATTTTGATGTTATGTCATTGAAAAATATGTATGAGGTGCCCCAGCGTGTTATATTACTATTCTATAGAATATAATAGAAGTTACCACCGTAAATATTTACCTAAAATTTAAAAGAAGCTTATTCTATTTCAATATCAGTTTTATAGTATCCTTTAAGTTGATGTTTCTCAAATTCTGCAATTTTGAGTTGCGTCACTTTTCTTGCCTGGGTGCGATATATCCTGAGGATAACCTCTTACTTTCAGGCCCTGTATCTTAGGGCCTCTACTATATGATCCTTGTAATGTTTAGACGTTAATTGTTCAATTGACAATGACATTAAAGAAGATTTCTAAAAGTTATATTATGGACTGGAAAAAACAATTCATGTGTAGATGATAATTTTGATCTATAATCGGAAATAACTTGGGATATAATAACTAACTCGAAAAATAACATAGTAAAATAACATGCTGTAAGGGATGCGTTTTAGATTTCCTTTTAGAATTAATAGCGTATTCGTTATTCAGATGCGGTTTTAATATTTACTACGTTAAAAAAAATTAGACGTTTATTTTATTTAGTACTATAAATACATATAGTGGCGTTTATTAAAGATTAAATGTTCTTTAAGCACATAATTTTAACACGTAATTTAAAAACAGCATTTAATTTATTTAGTTAAAATGTTCAAATACACGTTGTCAATATTTGGAATCTAACTATAGGTTTCTGAAAACGCTCAAGCAATTTTAGAGATAATACCATTTTATTTGTTTAAAAAATAATTCTAAGAATTATTTGTCCTTAATTAAACATTTTCCGACTTTCAAAGGTGCGAGGAAATATAAATTGAAAAAAAAAAATCAGGAAACCCAAATTAAGTTTCTACAGACATTTTAATCGCAACATTATTTATGCATTGTTATTACATTTTGGGCTAGGATTACAAGACGTTTATTTTATTCGAAATTAGAAAGTTAGTGATCAAAAGAGAACACAATACTCAAAAAAGATTCAAAGCGATAATTGAAGAATACAGTTTAATGAAAGCATGGTAAACCTCTGATAGAAATATTGTTCAACAGATTATAATTCAACATTAGTTTTCAAAATTATAAAGTCCAAAATATATACAAAGCATTAATTTGTATTCTAAATGAAACTTCTTTTAATATTTATTGCAACATAATACGTCATGTAAATGAATTCCTGACAGTTATGGGAATTATTATAGCATATGAGATTAACAGTAAACCTCACCTTTGTACAAGTAACGAATGACTTAGCTCCATAACAAGGTAGATCACTAACGATCTTTAAGTAATGGAATTTCGCTTGAGTTGCCGTAAGTTGCTTTTGGCCGGGTCCACTCAGAGCCTGATTCTGTTTCATCAGCTGGTTCAGTAATTTCATTAGCTCTTTCCGTTTCATGGTCTCCAGAAGGGACATTGGAACAAACTTCTCAAGACCATATTCTCGTCTAAAAGAGAGGGGAAAAAATGGCTCATTTTTCAAAGTAATTTCTTTTGATCGTTTGCAGAAATTAAAGTGCTTTCCTCAGTTAATTAAAATTTGCTGAAAGAAAAAAAAACGGTGGAGGGGTTCCTTCGAAGAGAATATAAAAATAAGGAAAAGTATTTTTTTGCAATACTTATAATACATACTAATAAAAAGTTAAGAACTATATAGCAATTAATGTGTGTTAATTAAAAGAAGTACATGAAATAATGTTGATTTATATTTTTTCATTGTTTAAGTTTTAACATCTGTTTAATTTTTCTTGTGAATAGTTTTGCATGATAAAAATATTAATTCCTTAAGTGCTTCATTTAGAGTTTTATACAGTAACATGACTAGATCATTTTTGTCAAAGTATTTTATTTTTAGCGAATACTTTCTGAGCACTAAAAAATTATTTAAAGCTAAATTTGATATTCTAGGAAAATTTTTTTACATGTATATGAGTTTTTTAATTTGTTAAACTATGCGTGTCAATACTATTTGTGTGTGTGTGTGTGGGGGGGGGGGTCCAAAGAGCCAAGCCCACATCGAAAATTTTGGATTCTGATTTTCCAAATTTCTCTACAGATCGAATTCTATAAATACGTGAAATACTTTTTATGTTCTTGAATAAAGTACTAGTGATTTTGTTCCTCAAAATAACTAGTTTTCGAGTACACATTCTTCGTGTATAATGAATTTGTTTGACCTCCATATTCATCTTAAAGTATGAAAGCAATGGTTTTGAACAAAGTTCGTTTAAAGCTACTCATGTAATTTATTTTGTAAATTTTTGGGAAAAGTCGCTATGCAATCACATAGATCAGTCGAGATGAGTTACTTTCATGCATGCTTAGGTACTTTAAGAGTTCATAGTCTGTTAACCAAAAATAACTAAAGGCTCTTTTAAATGTCATACAATCTAAAATCTCTGCACACAAAAATTTTATTTTTACTTTGGGTTTTAACTTTAACCTGTGCACACTATTGCTACATTTAAAACACAAAAGCAGTTTGAATAACATTTGAAATGCAATTTTATAACTGGCATTAAAAGATGACAAAACCATTCAGATCTCCGAGCATGCGAAACTTACTCAATAGCCTTGACAACCATTTTCCCTTGCATACCACTAGTGACGGCATGTTGCTGAAGATGAAGAGCGGCTAGCCTCAGGGCTACGTCATATTTTAGCTCTGGGGCAAACCTTTCCTTCACCACGTCGTTGCAGCTCTGAAAATATATTTCGTCACTTAAAATAGAATGTAACAGGAAATCCTTTACATTTATACTAGATTATTATTGGGAGTGTAAGAATGACATGTTTCTTCCATGGAAAGTAACTACAGAATTTCTAACCGTGTCCTAAGAATGGTACAACTAAATTTACCCTACACCAGGCCTCGAAATAGATTTTGTAATACAGGTGCACCTAAGTTTTTAAATTAGGTGCACATATTATATTTTAGGTGCACATTTAAAAAAACGTAATGTAAGAGCATTAACTTAATATAAACTACTTTATTAGTTGGGTATGTTTAGATAGGTTAGTAGTAGATAGTAAATAAAAATATTAAAATATTTTTTTATCTGCGAAAATATTACTTACAAATAATCAGACAATGGTGGGCAAAAAAACACATAAAAAATAAACGAGTACGTAATATTTTAAGCAGTTAAAATCTGAGTTTAAAGATAATGGTAATGGTAATTTTAATTAACGTCGTACTAGAGCAACACAACGTTCTATTGACGACGGTACGGAATAAGTCACTTAAGGGATCAGAGGATTAAAGATCCGCGGACAACATCTCGTTATTTTGAACCACGGTCAGATGACGAAGCAACACCTGAGCTGTCACCCAACTCTCCAAACGTCCACACCAACCCAACGTGAGGACTTTCGACCACGACAGATTTAAGGTGCACCAGCCGCCTCCACACCATACGCTTACAAACATCCATGCCCGGACCCGGATTGGAACCAGGAACCTTCCGATGTATAGGCTAACACCTTAACCACTATACCGGTTGGTCGGCGAGTTTAAAGATAAAGAATGAAAATATTTGTTTACGATATGCAGTGGCTAGATAATTATCAAGAATTCCTACGGCTTTACACTTTATTGAAATACGAAGTGTTTACAGAAATGCGGGAATACAGAATACTGAAAGTTTAACAGAACGATCTGCAATAAGTTTCGATCATCGGAAAGTTCTGGTAGCAGTGACACCAAGTAAACCTTCCTCCTATATAAACCCGTTACGACACAGCGATTTTGTTTATGCATAGTGTGTACTTAGGAATTTTAATTACGTTCCTTTAGAGAGAGAGAGAGAGAGAGGTCGATACTATCATTTTGTTCAAACATCAAAATAACATAAAACACATTTCCCCATACCCAGTGTACCCGGGTATTGCGAACCCTGCCCTACACTATTATAGCCGAAGAAAGTTCTTTAAAAATATCTTGTATACTTATCCATTTATAGTTTCTCAGATTCGAAATGCATTGCATATAATCATGTTCTATCCGCGTTCAATTTTATTATCCCGTCGCGTTGCTACACTGAAACGTTAAATTAACAGCCTACCTATCAATTTCAATTTTATTTGCGAGTTATATCCCTTCGGGATTAATCCTAGACCATCGCCATTAGTCCGTTGTGTTGCTTCAGTGTGACGTAAATTCAATTACCAAACTACCTACCTCTGCGAGTTGTAGGAGGGGCAGGCTCTATTCATGTAATGCACCCTGGCATTACATGAATAGGGTGTATTTCTCTTTCCTGTATCAGTAAAACTTTCTTTGTGGAATGTAGTTAATACCGGCGCTCTCAAGCACCTTTTCGGGCCATTGACGACGGTGTGGGATTAATCCCAAAAGGGAAAGATCCAAGGACAAAGCCTCGAATTTTGAACCACGGTCAGATCCCAAAAACAACACCTGAGCTGGCACACCAAACTACAAATTTTCACACCACGCCAACCTGAAGGCATTTCATGCCACGCCAGATTTAACGTGCACCAGCCCACGTGTACATAATGATCTTTGACTGGACCTAGTGTCGAACTCGCAACCCTCCTGTTGCTAATCCTTTGCTCTTCCAACTGGAATACAGCGGTCCTACTTTCCTTGTGTGTACGTAGATTATACTCAACACAGTCTTGTGTTTGGCGCAGTTTGGCCAAATATGATTCTAGAGCCGTCAAAACTCAACCAACCATGCTCAATGATCATTCACTTACTAATCTGATGTTGGAAAGTGAGTGTAAATCTTATTTCGTAACTGACGTGTGGACAGGATTAGTTTGGTCTAAAAAACTAAATGGAAATTTTTTGGAGTCACGCAAAATCCTACTATTATCCGTTCCGCATTTCCTTTTAATAGGGTAGCAGGAATTTTTGGGAATAGAATACTGATCCGGTGGACATGAAATGGCTGGCTAGGAGCACGGATTACTAAAATACTTCAGGCGGTATATCGACGAGCATTGTCACTTTAGAAGCCATCTGAACTCATAATTCTTGTGAAGATGTGTGGAAAGGGACAATAAACAGACAGGGATCAGAAAATTGACTGAATCATCGTGAAGATTCGATGTCCAGATGGGTTTGTCTTCCGCTACATTATTCGGACTCAAGGAATCCGTGGATCTAATGTTGATCCACTAGGAGGATTTTTGAAATTGTTTTGGAATTTTTTTTTGTGAAGAATGATGTGATTAAGGCCTATGGTGTACAGGAATGGCAAAGACCTATGGTTAATGAATACCTATGTCAGTAAAATCTTGTTAACAAACGCACCGATAAACATTCAAAAGTTACATTTTTTTTCTAATGGCGGGCACATTTGACCAAAGTCATTGGCCACTACAAGGCCGGAAGTGATGGCCACTTGTGAAGGAGCACCCAGTGGGAGGACCATCATCGCCCCTAACAATTTATACTTCGTAATTTTGAACCATTTTCAGATGACGAAGCAACACCTGAGCTGGAAAACGCTTACAAACATCCATGCCCGAACCCGGATTCGAACCGGGGACCTTCCGATCTAGAGGCTAACACCTTAACCAGTATACCGGTTGGTCGGCTTAAAAGTTACATTAACATCATTACTTTGGTGTAAATAACTTAAAATATAATTGCCATTTATTAAACTCTAGTTAGTTCAATATTTTGGCTGTTTTATTACTTTGCCATAGACCATTTGCCATAGATTTGTTACGCCACTACGCCACAGAGATTACCTTACGTCCCTTAGTTAGATGGCCAGGCTCTTCATGATTTATAAATTAGACAAATAATGCATATGAAAATGACCAGGTTTTTAATAGGCGCATAAAATTTGTCTCAATATAAATAAGAAAGCAAAATCATGATTGCATCTATTCGGATTTATGTAGAATAGTGAAGTCATTTGTGAGATAATCGAGCACCTGTGCAAGAAAGGTGATAAATTTCTTCTTTAAATATAGAGAGGCTTTAAATAATTATATGCTTTGAGCTTTATGCAAAAGGAATTATTCAACTAAATTCACTACATTTGGCATGTATATTTTCCTGACCAAGTCAGTTGGATTTTTTAAAATAAAACAATTAATTCAGCCATTTCCCAGTAGTGTGAAATTTGGAGCTCTTTTCACATTTTACATAATCTTAACTCAACAATACGTTAAACTCTTTATCGAAGAAGACGTAATGTCAGAGCCTCATTCAAGGAATTTCAATTTTTAAAGTCGTCGAGAAAAGAACTTGCAATCACATAATGACCCAATTTCAGAAAATGATTTCAAAACGAAATCCCATGTCCAGGAAATTATTCGCTCCGAATTCGGTTCAATAATTCTAACTATAAAGCGCTCTAACCGTCTGTCTAATTACAACCACTCGGTCTGAAACATCCACAGTTCACAAATTTATTCACATTTACACCAAACAAAAAAATTCAAAATCTAGATCTGAATTCCTTAAAAAAAACGCCGTTTAAATGAGTTTATGAAGCGTAAAAATATTCGTCGAAACACACATAAAACAAATCACAACCGAATTTAGTTAACACGAACCCATTACAGAAGGTTAAGCACCCTTTGTCACGAATCCTTTCATCTGGCAGCAGCAGCAGCATCCGTGCATGTCTCTACGCGACACATTAACAAGAACTCTTGCTCGTGATAAGTTTTTACACATAATAGCCCGTAAGAGTTTTTATACCTAATAGCTTTCAACGGAGACAGGCCTGCAATTAGGTGGAATTTTATTACCTTTAAGAAAAAGCTTCCCAAAATAAAAATGGCGGCACAATTAGTTGCTCGAAGGTTCTTCCGAAAAAGCTAGTTTGCAGGCAGGGGCGACGGATGGTATGTTAGCGACATGAAAGTAATTACTCGAAGACTACTCACCTGCAAGAAAAGGTAGTCGAAAGCTACAGGATCGCGTTGCATGAGGTCGTAGATATCTTTGGGAACGAAAGTGAGACGGAAGAGGCATCTCAGGTGATGGGCTCCAGGCCTAGCGGCAATCTAAAGTTAAAAAGTTCTACATATCAGCATAAATCGATTACACAGAGCATTTACAAGACGTATCAAAATATATGCAGCGCAAAACATTCCCAGTACCGGAGATGTTGAACAAAAATTAACAATCATGGCGATTTTCTTGACGAGGTATCTCGTCATTAACAAAACTGACCAGATCTTGATGGACGATATATTTCGTCATTAGAAAACCTTATCTGATCTTGATGGACGATATATTTCGTCATTAGAAAACCTTATCTGATCTTGATGGACGATATATTTCGTCATTAGAAAACCTTATCTGATCTTGATGGACGATATATTTCGTCATTAGAAAACCTTATCTGATCTTGATGAACGATATATTTCGTCATTAGAAAACCTTATCTGATCTTGATGGACGATATATTTCGTCATTAGAAAACATTATCTGATCTTGATGGACGATATATTTCGTCATTAGAAAACCTTATCTGATCTTGATGAACGATATATTTCGTCATTAGAAAACCTTATCTGATCTTGATGGACGATATATTTCGTCATTAGAAAACATTATCCGATCTTGATGGACGATATATTTCGTCATTAGAAAACATTATCCGATCTTGATGGACGATATATTTCGTCATTAGAAAACATTATCCGATCTTGATGGACGATATATTTCGTCATTAGAAAACCTTATCTGATCTTGATGGACGATATATTTCGTCATTAGAAAACCTTATCTGATCTTGATGGACGATATATTTCGTCATTAGAAAACCTTATCTGGTCTTGATGGACGATATATTTCGTCATTAGAAAACCTTATCTGATCTTGATGGACGATATATTTCGTCATTAGAAAACATTATCCGATCTTGATGAACGATATATTTCGTCATTAGAAAACCTTATCTGATCTTGATGGACGATATATTTCGTCATTAGAAAACATTATCCGATCTTGATGGACGATATATTTCGTCATTAGAAAACCTTATCTGATCTTGATGGACGATATATTTCGTCATTAGAAAACCTTATCTGATCTTGATGGACGATATATTTCGTCATTAGAAAACCTTATCTGATCTTGATGGACGATATATTTCGTCATTAGAAAACCTTATCTGATCTTGATGAACGATATATTTCGTCATTAGAAAACCTTATCTGATCTTGATGGACGATATATTTCGTCATTAGAAAACATTATCCGATCTTGATGGACGATATATTTCGTCATTAGAAAATCTTATCCGATCTTGATCACGTCGTCATCAAAAATAGTCCATATCTTAATGACGAGATGTTACCTATTTTGCTGTTGGCAATATCTGTCCATTATCAAAATTGGCTAGATCTTGAAGGACGAGATAATTCGTCAAAAAAATTGAAGGGTTAAACCGCATTCCCCAGGTAGTTGGAGGCCTATGGAGGCCCAGCGTCCCGTAATTACAAAAAATATTTGGTTTAAAAAAAACAAAAATAGATAAAACCTGTAACAAAAACGACGTTTTTTAAACATAAATCTGAGTGACACATCACTTCTATTTTAACATCCGTGGTTTTTGATATCGCGAAAATTCAACCAGGGAATAGTCGTACCACTACATTTGATCTTGAATGTTTTCTTACTGTGATAGGTCAGTTGTGTTTGTGATGCGCAATGGGTATCTTCAGCAGATTTTACTTCTCCTACCCCAAGCTTCCTATTGAAGTTAGCATCCAGTCGAGAAAAAAGTTGACTGTGTCCTTGCTAATGGTCTGTCATTCTCTCCTCATTTCCCATACCTCCACAGTGCTTGGAATAGCATTGTGAAAGTAATATTCTTATGTTATGTATTTTTAATGCTGTCGTAGTCTTTTCAAAATTCAAATTTTTTTTTGGGAAAAAAAAAACAAGTGTTCAACCTAAATATATGTTGATCTAACTTGTTACATTTAATCATACTTATTTCTTCTTAATTAATCAACATATAATCTTGAAATCTTATTATCAGAAAAAAAAACACTCTAATCTAAATTTAGAACAAAAAAAAAAATATTATCCTTTCACGACTTGCACATTTTTATTGCTGTCCTAATGCGTTGTCCAAACTTTTTTCATGAAAGGAAGAGCTGAACATGGTTCCTAAGTCGCTTAATTAAATTTATATTAAACTTACACAGATTTCTCCTTTACCTTAAACAAACCAAACCAAGTCTAGCAACTAGGAAAGTAAAACAACCACAAAGCAAAATTTTGAATAAGAACATTCCCTCAAAATCCTGGAATGGCACAGCGATAGTAATACTTTTATGACTTATGAATATTTTTATGCTGTCTTATCATTTAGTGTGCTGAAAGCTCTAGCATGAAATGGGGTACTTATCTGCACTTGTATATCGCTTCACTGTACTTAATTACATTAACCATTCATGGTTAACTCTTTTATTTCAACTCATTCGTCTCAATAAAGAATTACGGATACTCCACTAATCTGTAGTAACTCAATTAGCTAAAAATTGGATGGGGTGCTTTGGATACCCAAAGAACATGCCCCTTTATGCAAGACGATGGGTGTTTGTCAGAAGCACCACACTTTTCCGTAAAACCTCTTGATTATACAAACTCTTAGATTAATGTCACAATAAATTCGAAATTAAAACTAAAGCTAATGAAAACGTATTTACTTTTTCTATTTTGAATACTTGAAATACATTTATTACTTTTGTGACAAGTACGTTCAAGATAAATTAATAAAGATAGAGTTTAATTATACAGGTACATGAGTATACTATAAATAAATAAAAACTATTAAACTTTTGGATGACTATGAATGCCTCTTTCTAATCGCCGTAGCTCAAATCGAAATTATAACGAATCTGAGGCAAACAAAAAATTGCACTCACATTGGTTTCTCACTGCTCTAAGACTTAAAATATCTTTCTTAGAAAAACGCACTCTTTCAGACGTGGTAATCTTGAACTGAGAAGGAAACACAGACATCTGGATTATGACAGTGAATGAAGGTCACTTAACCCTCCAAGGGGTCTCGACAAGATATCTCGTCATCAAGATATTGAATAATTTTTCATGATAACGAAATAATATTGTACTCAGTTTTCTTCTAATGACGAGATATCTCGTCCATAAAGATCTGATTAATTTTCTTCCAAGGACCAGATGCTTCGTCAAGACAATCACCAGGTAAGTTAAACTACCTCATATAAACATAAAAATCATGTATAAAAAAACATAAAACTGAAATATAAAAGAAAAAAAATCTGGAATATAACCAGAGAAAAAGTCAAAAACTGTTTTGAAACGTTAAAATTACTAAAAGGTATTAAATCCTCATAGAAAAATATAAATTGTGATAGTGGCTGAACTTTTAGTAAAGTTGCTGTGAATCCCATTTTAGGAATCTCACTCCTATTTCGTGAGTCCAGAGAAAAGAAACAACTAATATAAGACAACTAAGTAAGGTCTATTATTTTTCAAATATTTCAACTCCTGTATTGAATATAACTTTAAAACCCGAAATCTCTGGATGGAGATGCACAACAATAAAAAAAATCTTATTAAGTGCAAGAAAAAGATTCAAATAAATACTGAAAAGAGACGAGGGCACGAGGCTAAGCGACAAAATATCTTATTTTCTGCCATTAGTCAACGTAGATGTAGTTTAAAGTTCCATTTTCACCCGAAGAAATCCCATTGAAATCAACCAACAAAAAGACGACAGCGAAATGGATGCGCATTACTCGAAATTCGCGAAAGACTTCGTTCTGTTGATTTTAATGAATCGGAAACTATTTTCCACATCGACGAATAAATTGGGAGTGTAGTCATTATTCATAATATTCAGCATAGGGGTGAAGGAAATGGAAAAAAATCTCAACTAGGAAAAGTTTCTAGCCTTGCTTATTTGACATTTCAAATAGTACGTGTGCTATAAAAGAATTCTCCATTTGTCTTCTTAGCCTTAGGGCTCAGATATGAAAAAGTACAAGCACATATCACACTCTCGTTCGCATAGAAAGTGGTGCAGCTCAAGTTAAAAATTTAATTTTTATGCGAAATAATGAATTCCATTAAACTCGAACGAAATCAAATCATGGCAGTCAAATCGGAAATACGCTTAAGAATTTTTCGCAATGATGACGGATAAATTTAAAATTGAGAAATAAAATATACTAGGAATAGTTAATTTTCTTTTGCTCTTACGGTAAAATTAACTTTTCGGTTGCATCACTTTTCTTAAGGTGGTGAAATACATTAAATCTATTTCTCTTTCATTTTAGGATTCCGGAATAAATTCGAATGCATTGAAAAATGTGGAGATGTCTTTTTAAAAACATTTGAGAACTGTATTTCTTACTTATCTTTTAAAAAGACACGCAGCTCAGATGGTATACAATATGAAATATTCTATCCAAAACCTGGAGCTTAAAAGCTTTGGTGTAACTTAGAGCGAAGTAGGAATTATATTGTCCTTCTTACCTTGGCGAGGGTATCTTTGGGATTTAGTATGGAAAGTTTATTTCTTCGAACAGATTTGATATGCTCTACAACTAATGAGAAGTGTTCTAGTGACGTTATGGATAGCTTTTCCTGTAGAACATTCAATACATCCTGGAAAAAGAATCAGTATTTGTTTAATAATGTTTCCATTTATGAGAATATACCAATATTAATTAAAAAAATGAATACGTAATTTGGCCTTAGGATTCTTAAAATTTTGTGCTTTTATAAAAGTAAGTACAACCGTAGCTCAGATTTTTATTGAACTCGGGTATTAATTTACAAGTATAGAAATAGCTTAGAAAATGAAATGAAATTTAAAATATATAGAATTATTCCTAATATTAAGGTGTCATGCTAGAAATCATGAAAATCGACCAGAATATCGATTCATGTATTGCTTCAAAATATTTTCCGGTTTTTTAGCTTTCAAACGATATCAAGATCATGTAAATATTCGAAATATATTTCCAGTAACAAGATTTTTTAACATATATACAAGTATGTCTCCAAAACTTTAAACTCGATTTCCAAAGAATTGTGTTTTTGCAAAAAACTTTGTTCAAAATGTGATAACTCAACAATGAATTGACCTATAAAAATTATTTTTATATCAATATTATCTATATAATACATTATATGTTTTTATCTTCAAAACAGTTATTAGTTAAAAAATCAATTCTTAAGCGGTTTTTATAAGTCGAAATTCCTGAAATAATAATCTTGATTTTTTATATTTCCTTGGAGAAAAAATTGTACAAAAAATATATTCATTCTAGCAACTTGACTGAAGATCAAAAAATGAAAAACAATATTAGGAATAGTTTCTTCAGAATTGCAGATATTGCCTTTCAGAACAAATTGAATTTGAGACATCACTGATCAAAAAACATGTTAATTAGCTAATTACATCTGAATTTGACAGCTATTGACTTGCTCTATCTGGTTTTTTTCACACTGAAAGGATTTTAAGTATAAACCAATAAACTATTGTAAAAAAACCCGGGATTTTTAAAATCAAAATTTAAAAGGATCCGTTGTCTAAATACACACCCGAAGTCAAGAAAATACAATTATGGATAGCAATAGCAACTACGACCATTATTTAGTGCGATACTTACTTGAACGGTGGTTGTACTGTCGTATTTGAAAGACTTCGTTTGACCATTTTCAAGAAATACCTTTAGAACGTTGGGCATAAAAGGTACATGAGAGTCAAAAGGGGACGGCTAAACATAGAATTAAACTGCATTAACAAATAGCATTTTAAACAATAATAAAATGAGCGCACATATAGAAAATATATATCATTATCAGTTTACACAGTCAAAAATAACATTTTAGGAGCATAATCATTATTTTTCTGCAGTACAAAAATTCATCAGCGAAATTCCATCGAAAATTCAACGAATTCTATCAGCGAAACATTGGAATCATCCACTACCATTAATTATTAAATGTTAATATTAGTATTGTTATTAAAACACATTCTTAATAATTTATTTAATATATATATATATATATATATATATATATATATATATATATATATATATATATATATATATATATATATATATATATATATATATTCCCAAATTAATATGGAATTGATATAATAATATTATAAAAGGACATACTGTACAGCCGTTCATATTTATTCAGAGCAATAACAGCCTATTTGTACGAGAATTCTTATGCATACGAACTGCAAAACTTACACAATAGAGAGGGGATCCATTAATAACGACGCCTTCAGCAAATCTCACTCTGGAAGGATTAGATTTTAACTTCGCTTTCTTTGCTGCTGTTAGAAGAGCCGACTTTCTTGTCGTCTAAGAAAGTGAAGATCAAAAGTAATTTCACAGACTAATTTTATATACAAATATTTAAAAATTGATGATAATGATTGAATATAAATAAATTTCTGCATATTTAGGTTTGTGTTACGTAGCTAATAGTTCGATGCATTAAAGTTATGGTGGAGTGGTCGTTCACGGTAAGAAGGCGATTTGTCGCCAAATATGGTAACCTCCACCATTTACGGATTTTCTTCACATGTGCCGTTTTTGTTATGGCAACCCTATCAGCTGTTACGGCAATCGGCCGCCATCTTGATTTGGCGACAAAAATTAGTTGGCGACAAACGTCTTACCGTGAACGACCACTCCACCAAAGTTATTTTAGGTAAATCAATTTGTGTTTTCTTTACGTTATTAATGCTAATAAATATAAGTACTGGTCTTATTTCATTATCATTTTAGTAAGATGGAAATTGCAGAATTATTATTTTTGAATCCGAGTGACTTTTATTTTAAGAACAACAATGAAAAGTTTATTAAACGGCCATACATATCACACAATAAACTGTTTTTATATTACCTTATATTATTTCTATACTTCATTTTTTCATAAAATAAATGACAAGTCTCAATTTGGTGCATGTATAGTCCAAATTTCAAAAATTGACACTAAATGAGTTTAAAAACAAATAAAGTAAAAAACAAAAATATTTTACTGAAAAATTTACGTTTTTAAACAAAGAGTTTAGTTAAAAATGTGTTCAAGACGTTTTCAAGCATCGGCATAAAAATATACAGGATTCTCAAGTCTTGCACCACTCTCCTTAAAGACTTATGTGTTCTAAAAATTGAATATTCTAAATATTATTGTGTAAGCACAAATGACTGAAAACACTATATGAAAAATTTCCAAACAAGAATGACAGTTAAAATATTAAAATTATCGTGCCTTATATATATATAGTTCACGAATAAACAAGTGTTGCTACATGACAGAGGTGATTGAAAATTTTGTGGATGAACTGAAAATTAACTTATAATAACAAGATATGAAGATTATTTACTGACCTAAGGGAGCACAAAGTAGCTAATCAATTTAAAACTACGATACGAGTGGAAGGGATCTTACATATCTGGTCAAACCTGGGTTCTAATTTGTAGACTATTATTTCTTTTAAGAGATCCTCAATCACATATCTTAAGGATCCTATAAAATTTCCAAGTTCGATCTTGAAAGTTAACAGTTGTTTAAATGCTGCCATTTTTAAGTTTCAAATGACGATAACGGTAGACGTTTAGCAAACAGCTTTTAATCGTAATGTTACGAAGTGTATCAAATACTTATATTCTCAGCCTGTAACAATATATATATATATATATATATATATATATATATATATATTCCTGTCTTCAGACCAATTTGTAATCATGAAAATTGGCACACAGGTTGTATTATAAGTGCCCCTCGAAGCCCTAATTTTAAAATCGTAAGTTTGGTTTTTTTGCAATAATTAGACATGAACAAGGAAACACGTTCTATATGGTTTGTGTATGAATTAACACAGGGAAATGTCGCGGTCATATTTGAAACCCTAGCAACGCCGGATTATTCAGCTAGTTATACATAAAGTGGAAAGCTTCTTAGTCTGAAACTTCGAACACAGAGTTCAGGCATCACGAAATTGACACATCTTATAGCTGGAGGTCTAGATCGACGTATCTATGGCTGTGTCATTTAAGAATCATACAAGTAAAACTTTATGTAGAACATTACGCAAGAAGAAGGAAATCAAAAAAAAAAAAAAAAAAAAAAAAACCGAAGAAAAAACATAAGCATATATGAAGCGAACAAAGCTCAAAAAGCTCTTTACCGAAGCAACGAAACTTACGAGCGGTAGAGCGAGTTGGTTAGTCTGAAGCAGTAAAATTACAAAAAATCCCTATGGAATTATAAAAAAAGACCGAAACATTGGCGTGAAATTCTTTAATTAGTTATCAAATTCTAAAAACAAACAATCCCGCAGTCCATCAAAACGAATTTCGCGAAATGGTGCACGCCACACTCTTTGAAACGCACTCGTCTTGTCAGTGCATGTAAAGACCATACATCACCCAACGTGGAACACGCCTTTGTCGATGGATTGATGTTACTTTTAGGCAGGCACACCCAATAGATCCAGTGGACCAAATACGAGCGGAAAGAAGCGAGTAGACGGACGCATAGAATAAGTTTCCAAATAACAGAAATGAAAGATGAACGAGCGGGTGATTTATTGTGTGACCGTCGTTCCACTAACGTGTGCCGGGTAATGGCTAAAGAGGGACCAAAACGACTTTAAAAAAATGGAAGAATGGAATTTTCATGAGAGAAAAATGACAACTCGAACATTAAAATAGTAAATCACTTTTTCTTACCGACGGACATAATAGAACGTTGCTTTTGTACAACGTTGCTGAAATGTTTAACACTGGAGCTATTTCGACATAATGTGATTTCAAAAGAAAAAGTTATATCAATAACAGTTAGTCAACCGGAGATAGTTACATCGTGTATTGTAAATGTATAATAGTTAAAATAAATTGAAAATCCCAATTTTTCTCAGCAGAAATAACAGTTTCTTTTATTTAACGTAACCATAATACTTAACCCTACTTGTGGTTATCTTTACCCATCATCAGCAAATCGTGATGGATGAGATGTCTCATCACTCGAAAGTAACTGACCATATCTTGATCTCGTCAACATAAAAAAATCGTCAGTATCTTGATGACAAGATAACTTGTCATTAGACCAATTGGTCAGAATTGGTCTTGAAGAACGAGATATCTCTTCGACCCCTTGATGGGTTAAGAATGAAGTTATTTCTACTGAATGTAATTTTAACCCTTCTTTGCATGATTTTTTCTTTATTGGTGAAATAAATCAAGGTGATATTATTCATGTTCAAAATTAAAGGAAAAATGGTTAAAAAAATCTTAGTATATATTTATAGTATAAATTTAACAAAAAACAATATGATGGTATCATGGGGTACTTTTTTAAAGTAAACGCAAACTTTTTCAGAAATTGCTCTAAAAATAACAGAAACACATGTTACAAACCTTTCTTCCACTCATTTTCACTTTTTTAGCAATAGAAACTCAAATATAATAAAATAAAATTAAAAACGAAATCGTACGTTTATTGCAACTACAACAAACAGCGGAATGACAACTTCAAGCTCGTTTTACTGATAGTGACACTTGCTTATTTTTGACAGCTATGTTTTTTTTAAGCAATGGACATTAAAAAGGTATCCAGACACGATCAACTTAAAGTGAACTAGTTCTTTTATATAATTTTTGGGCATTCAATGTTATGATGAAAATTTCCACCACTATGCAAAGAAGGGTTAAAAGCAAAAGTTATATCAGTAACAGGAGGCCGACGGGAAATAGTTGTGTCATGTATTGTGAATGTGGTATTAAAATGAATAGCTTATCTATATTTTTCTTAGTAGAAATAATAGACAGTTGTTTTAATTTTGTACAGCCTTCAATACTTAACAATGAAGCTTCATATTTTCAATGTAATTTCAAAAGTAGAAGTTATATCAATAACAGTTGGCCAACGGGATATATGAATATGAATGAACGGGATATATGAAAAAATGAATATGAATAGCTGTATCGTGCAGTGTAAATGTGTGATACTTAAAAAGAAATAAAAGATCCGTATTTTTCTTATTAGAAATAATAGACAGTTGCTATTTTGGGGGGTGGGGTAACTATACTGTATAACCTCGAAGCTATTTCAATTTGATGTAATTTCAAAATTAAGAGTTTTATCACATTATATGTTGATGTTTGCAAAATAATTATTGTATCGTGCATCATGAAAATATGACTCAAGTCTTTGGTTTCATACATAACTTTTTTTTATTATGAAAAATGAGTTATAAACTTACGTTATTAGTGATGGGTTGGCACACCTGAAGTTTCACAGACTGCTTACAGGATCTATGAGAGATGCATTATTTAAAATAAACGAATATACTAAATATGTAATCGAAAATAAGATTATTCTGAAACAAAGTGCATTGTTTTAGAACGCTTCGAACAATTTTGCAGGAAAGCTAGACACAGCAAAACAAATACAAATCAAACATTATTTGAAATTCGTAAAAATTTAATACGAAATAGAACTAAAGCCACCTATAATGTGTTGAATTGAAGCTTCTATGCCTCTAAGTTATATATTTTTTACGAAGTAGAGGTGGTGGTGGGCTCTTGTAATTTATATACATAAAACAACACTCACACCATTTCTCAACTTATTGGGAATGTCAATTTACAAAGAAATTTGTAACTCAGTTATAAAATTCTGTATTTCTTAGTTATATATGCATATTTCAGTTATATTTATTATTAAAACTTTCACGTTAATTTACTTATATTTATAATAAATATAAATTATAATTATAGTTTATATGCGTTCAAAATATTTCTAAGTTATATTCCGATGCATTACTTTCACATAGATTATAAAAAAGAAAATTTAATTTAGAAATGTAAATTAGACATTTAGCATTGCTACATTTTCTACGGAATTTTAGTTATCCCAAAGCTAAAAAACCTTATTGATATACATCACAAGCGACATTATGAATTAGAATGGGAATAATCTGCACACAAAAATTACATTCAAAACTCCAAGGTTCAGAACAACGTGTTCACAATCACTATAATATTGAAGTAATCACATACTTAGATAGTTATATCTCCGTCTTAATTTCAGAAATGTCTTACTTTCGACATTATAGAAGAATACTCTGGTAATCATGGTGAAAAATGTTTGTATGTAATTGCATGAAGATACAGCTCATCTTGAACAATTTGGTTGTGCATATTGGTTATGATATCCGTGACCAATGTATGTAATACACGCATAAGTATGAGCTAGATCATCCGTACATTGTAATTATGGCCAACATTGTCTCCACTATCTACAATTGTATGAATATGCGGATGAATTCTTGATTAGTTTGGTTGTCTACAATGATTATGATCTCAGTGATCAATATGTATAATAGACGTATAAGTACGAGCTAGATCGCTTGTAATCTGTATTTATGGCCAACAGTGTATATACTATCTACAATGTTTGAAGATGTAGGTGAGATGTATATATTAATTTGTTTATAATACTGCTGTTTATACCATCGGTCAAGAAAATGCTACACCAGGTCCACAAGATCCTATCGCCTGAGCAGTAGAAAAACAGGTTCTCCTTAGTTTTCCACCAATAGATCCAAAGAGGCATCGATGCAGTCAAGGATACGAGAGGAACTTGCAAGCGAGGTAGAACAAGATGGGAAAACCTTGTCACTGCGCACGAAAAAATACTTTTTGTGAGCCCATTTCTGAGTATCGCCAAAGCAGTTTGAAATGATCGGGGCCACCAAACTGAATTGGAAGTCCAGGGCGCTTAGCTTAATACCAATGATGAGTAGTAGTCTAAAGCCCTTTAATTTGGTAATCTTCATTGTCTATGATTTCAGTGATCAATGTATGTGATGCGCGCATGATGCGAACTAGATCATTCGTACACTACCCAAGTGATCAACAAAATCACTACTATCTATAATTGTACGAATAAGATTTTAATAAATTATAGAATTGGGCTATTATTTCAGTGAATAATATATATGATACACGTGCGATGTGAGCTAATCTTCGAGGTTTTTCTTCCCGCTCTCATACTACAACTGTTAGTGAATGACTCTTAAGAAAGATACGCGACACAGTCGTGACTACTCAGAAATAGTCTAGTCACTCCACCAATAGATTGGGTAATAATGTTTAACAAAGAAAGCAGCTGCGCTTTAGCAAAATAATTCATATTTTTGTGCGCTTTTCTTCTACGATGACCTTCACTAACAAACGACGATGGACATGACAAAAGGATTTCCTCAAATTTATGATTATCACGAACTTTCTGAGAATGTTCAACGCTATTACAACAGTGTTGCGTAACGAGTATTAGTATTACATTAGAGCAATGATATAGCTTTCTAAAGTATTAGTCTAAAAACTTTTTTTTCTTAATATTAAAATGCCTGCATTTTATTCATTATCATAATTATTTTTACTCTCTATGCAACTAGATAGTTTATATATTGTTGCTTAGCATCTTTTCGACTAATCTTTTAATAATCTACTCCTATACACCATAACCAATTAAACAATAAGTTTTTAAATTATCGATCATAGTAATCGTAGATTATAGAAAAAATAAACTTAAATTCAGAATAGTTGTATCAAAAACATGTGAATACACATAAAAAATATGAAAGGTGGTGGTCACTGTGTTTACTTCTAATTAAGTGTTTCTGCCGAATAACCGTTATACAGCATGGTAGCCGAGTAGTTCGCTCTATAGTAGCAAAAACTGACTGTGGAACGACAAACAAAATTGAATAATCATAAAATGAAATTCAGAATGCGTAGTTTGAAATATATATGCAAATAAAATACTACAGATGCATGATGTACTTTTATGCTCTTTTCAACTGTGTGAAACTTAAATATATTTTTCATATTTGAAAAAAACTTTTTATAAAGTAGAAATTCTTAAAATTTTTATAAATCAATATTCATTACGAAGACTGAAATTCTGATGTTGTCATTGCTGCGTGTACTCTACCATCTTCCTACTAATTCACATAGGTATAGTGAATCGAGGTCGAATTAGATTACCAGAGAGAAATTAGCGAAAACATTTGTAATCTCAGAATAAGAAAGATAGTTTAAAATTGTTATGCATAAAATTAAACACAAGATTCTGTACATTAAATTCACATTTAAGGACAATCTCTATTTATGAGAAATAAAAATCAAACATTGAAAATTCTTATCTCGGAATGAAAATCATACAGTTTAAAAATGGTCTGTTAAACCAAAAATAACATAAAATTCTGATTCTTCTGAAAATTCTTCGCAAAAAATAAAATCCATTTTAAAATTTGAGCTCCCTTTGAAATAAAAACCCAGGCTCGATACTGTCTGAATTGATATATTATCACTGAATTTTATAGGTATTATTGCTAAATTGATATATTATCACTGAATTTTATATATTATCGCAGACTTGATATACTATCTTTTCCAGTAAGAATATTAGATTATGTCGGCTTTTCTTTTTGTTACAATATCCTTGTGTGTGTGTGTGTGTGGTCAAGGTAAAACTTATACCAAGTTCAAAAGACCACATTTTACGATTCAACCAGCGACCAAATCCTGTTCGTCCTGGAGTTGTCACACAGATACAATCCAAAGTATGGGAATGAGTTGCTAAACATCAACAAGTTAGAAAATTCCGAAGTCCTCTAACAAAAGTTCTATACACTACCCTACAATAATGGACCGGACAGCAAGATGTGAAGGTATAAGGGAAAGAATACATGCTTTAACAGTAGGATGGTCTCCCACGTGCTGCAATTACACTAGCAACCCTTCTGGGAATACTTTTAACAAGGTTTCGATACACAGCTATGCGCATTTGTGTCCATTCCGGCTACAAGAATGTCACCAGCTCAGCTGTAGATTTAGTACGTGGTTCCCTGGTCTGCAAGCGTCGCTCTAACTCGTCGTCCCACAAATGTTCTATGGGGTTTAGGTTGGGACTCTGAGCAGGCCAGGGAATACGTTTTGCATCCATATCTTGATACAACTGCTTGACAGAGGCTGCAACATGACATGAGTGTTGTCGTCCTGGAAGTAACATTCGACCCTTCCACAAAATTGCCAGAGGGTAGAAGAAGTGATTGTCCAAAATGTTCATGTAGGCGTTGTCATTCAATTGACCAGGAACAACATGCAGAGGTCACAGGCCATACCACGAAAAACACCCCCAAACAAGTAGTCGGATTTTATGCAAATCCGCTGGCGTCCGGTACATTGTTGTAGAATAGTTTATCTTGTCTCCGATTCTAAATCTCGACAGCACATTCAGGCAAAGTCTTGAACCTTAAAAATGAAGACATCGCAGGGCGGTTTGCGGGCTGCCATGAATGTGTGGGAGGAACGCACCAGGAAAAACACTTTGCGTAAAAGATAAATAGAAAGCTTAAGTACACCGACATTAAAAAAAATCAAAATAAGATTTGAAGTGTTAAATAACCAAAAAGTACTGCATCTTCATTATACAACTCATTCCTAAATGCACTTTCATCCACAAACAACTGCTTACAGTTGATAAACACTCTTAATGAATGAAATAAAACGGATTAAAAAACACCCCCAAAAAAGAGAACATAAAAAAAGCCTATTAAATAGCGATTAAGTCACAGAAGAGCGAAAAAACCCGCAGTTCTCTTAATGTGCCCCGAAAATGCATCGATGTAACGAGGCTAAATGAATTCCGATAATCACTTCCCCGGTAACCGAATTTCTAAAACGAGCATTCAACAGTCCGCATAACTCAGTTTACCAACTAACTGCCCCCCCCCCCCGAAGTACGTCCAATTTTTTTGCGTTTGCGTGGCCTGAGAACTGCAGTGGTCTTTGGGCAATCAATTACCTGACTAATTCGATGACTCTCTCCCTGGGGGACTTGAGAACATCTTCCCCGTTTATTTGAAGGATCTGGTCTCCCGGAAGCAGCTTGCCTTCGCTCGGACCACCTGCGGATAAAGAAGGACAAAGATTAGAGAAGTCGTCGCTCAGATCTGGGAGCATTGTAACAGTTGAGGTGCATTGAATACAAAAATATGTTGGATAGATCATCAGTTTTCAGTGATGGCGAGGAAATTAATACCATCAATGATACGTGTGGCATTGTCCACTGGTGCATGAAATTCATTGAGCTGATGTATGATTCATGGTTCAAACCATATGTTGACCATTTGTTGTCAATCAAAACCTTGCTGTTTAGTTTTTATTGGGATCTGGGACTGCTATAAATTATGAAATATAGAGGTAAGTAAGTTTTTAATTAACGTCGTACTATAGAGCAACATAATGGGAACATTCCACGCTGAAAGGGAAAAACTTGAAAAAATAAAATACTATTAATAGATATATTTTACATAAATTTTGGGTTTAAAAAAGTCTGAAATTCTTTGGTGGGTACTAATTTTTTATTAGAATTTAGTTAGATTTTAGATTAGTTAGAATTTTGAATTAGAATTTGAAAAATAAAGAAGTGTTACGTAAGTTACTTAAGAAAATTTGTATTAAATTTAATTGATGAATGACAGTTTAAAAAAAATTGCATGACTATAATTATTAAAGGCTCTTGAAAGGAATGTATATACTTTTCAAACTATATAGTGTTGAACAGAACATAATTTTTCAAATGTTAATGAACCTTTTCTGTTATTCCTCTTTACTGTAACGCAAGTTGTTACATTGAATTTAATTATTCTACAAACTTAAAAATATCATTAAATTAATAACATTCACATCAAAGTTTAGTTTTTTATTAGTTTGTTGAACAATTCAAGTGAATATTTTGTTTTCCATTATTCTTTGCTAATATATTTACACTTCGAGATCAGTATATTTGTCTAAATGTAACGTAAGTTACCGTGGAATTGGCCAACGGGATTTCGACGACGGTCCGGGATCATCCCCCTAAGGGAAAGATCCGAGGACAACACCGAATAATTTTGAACCACAATAAGACGACGAGGCAACACATGAACTGGCACCCCACTCTCCAAACTTACACACAAACCCAATGTGAGGACTTTCGGTCATTACAGATTAAATGTGCACCAGCCGCCTCACCACCATACGCTTACAAACATCCATGCACTGACCCGTATTCGAACCAGGAACCATTCGATCTAGAGGCTAACACCTTAACCACCATACCGGTTGGTCGGCTAGAATATACAGGGTGGTCACGAATTCATGGTACAAACTTTAATGGTAGGTACAGGACATTGTAACAATGATTTATTGTATAGGAATGTATAGTCGCAAGTGATGCGGTGAGGCGTAAACAGGGGAAATAAAAGGAAAGAGAAATGGAGTGATCGGTTGGTATCATTGCCGGTAGAGGGCAGTAGATGTCTAGCCGCTGTTGAACATGATGCATCGCAGTAGGGAAAAGCGCCATTCACAATTGTGCTGCCGTAGACGATGGGTGACTTTACGTATGCAGAAAAAGCAGACATGCATTACATGTACGGCCGTGCAAATGGTAACGGCAGAGCTGCGTTACGAATGTATCGCGCGGAGTATCCTGATCGACGAATGCCGGATCATAGAATTTTTCAACGGTTACATCGTCAACTTTGTGAAACAGGTGCGTTCGACGTCAACAGACATGGCGCTGGTCGAGTAAGAGCTGTACGCACTCCAAGGCTGGAAGAAAGCATCTTGAACATTGTGGCTGATAGACCCGAGTCAAGCACAAGAACTGTTGCGCGTGACGTAGGTGTGAGTCATCAGACTGTATGCAGAGTGTTAAACGAAAATCGCTTACACCCCTTCCATTTTCAGAAAGTACAAGCATTGAATCCGGCAGATTATCCTCGCCGCGTGAACTTCTGCCTGTGGGTGATGCAGCAATGTGCGTTGCAGCCGGATTTCGTAGATTATGTGCTATTTACAGATGAAGCGACATTTTCACGCGAGGGTGTCTTTAATGCGCACAATTCCCATGTGTGGGCAACCGATAATCCACATGCAACGCGTCGACATGCGTTTCAACAACGTTTCAGTATTAATGTGTGGGCTGGTATTGTGAACGACTTTTTGATTGGCCCATACTTACTACCCACGCGGCTCACTGGCGGAAGCTATCTTATTTTTCTGAAAGAAGTGTTACCACAACTGCTGCATGATGTTCCGATCGCCATTCGTAACCGCATGTGGTTTCAGCACGATGGGGCGCCAGCACACTTCAGCATTGATGTACGGAATTACCTGAATGCCACGTTTGGTACTCGATGGATTGGGCGTGGTGGACCAGTCCCTTGGCCACCCCGATCTCCCGATTTATCGAGCCTCGATTACTTTTTATGGGGACATCTAAAGCATCTTGTTTATGAGACTCCAGTTGACTCAGATGAGGATCTCGTCGCTCGCTTATCTGTAGCTGCTGCAGGTGTGCGTGAAATACCAGGCATCTTTGAACGTGTACGCCAATCGCTCCACCGACGCTGTCAAGCATGTATCGATACTGGTGGACGCAATTTTGAACAATTACTGTAAACATGACACTTGTCAACAACGCTTTCAATAAAATCTTTGTTTTTCCTTTCGGCCGTTATTTCCCCTGTTTTCGCCTCACCGCGTCACTTGCGACTATACATTCCTATACAATAAATCATTGTTACAATGTCCTGTACCTACCATTAAAGTTTGTACCATGAATTCGGGACCACCCTGTATTGGACACGCATGCCATTTTCAGCTGATGGTATGAACTATTAGTACATTGGACCTTATCTACAGGTGCATGATGAAATTCATTGTACCGGAAATTTATAGCCCCGATCTTGCAAATTTCGTACCATAACCCGAATATATTTTATAATGATTTGGACTAAGATCTACGATTTTATACATATACATTGAAACTATTGCATTTTAGAAACAACATACAATGTCAGCTTCAAATGAAACACAATAAGTCAAAAATGTCCAAGATATGAGTATTTTTTTTGGCTCTTCTATTCCAGATTGTGATGATCTTTAGACTGGTGAAATGCACAGTCAATGCTTTGGATGGTTATATTTCTTCTAAGGGAACACACTTTTGTGAGTTTAGCTTAGAGAGTAGAATTTTTTCATTTCCTTTTCCCTGAACTGTGTTTCGACATGATGTGCTTCAATTGTACGACGGCAATATATTGAATGTGGCAGCAATTTTGAACAGTGGTACGAATACTACTGGTGCTATACGCTGCATTATCTAAATACGCAGGATGACCTTGTACCATAAATGTATAGTCCCCATGTTGCATATTATCAACCAGAATTTCGGAACAAATTCAGAATTGATCCCGGACCGTCACCACGAGTACGTTGTGTTGCTTCAGAGCGACGTAAACTTAACTACCTAACAAAATTATGAGCGTCAAATTACACCCAAGCGGACAATTTGCAAACACATTTTTTATTTGATACATCAAATTACCCTGATAAGGTAATGGTAATTAACTGACGTCTCACTGGAGCAACACAAAGGGTTATCCGGGAAAGATCCAAGGACAACAAGTAATTTTGAACCACGTTCGATGACAAGCCTTGGTCAGGAAAAAGTACACAAAGTTTGATTCATTTTAATAACGGTATCTCCCGTCAATTATAACTACTTTATATATTGAAAATTTGGAAATGCTTGCATTGTTACCGTGTACATAGGTAAGTACGAAGTTAATTAATATCGCACTGGAGCAACTGGCTATTGGCGTCGGTCTGGGATCAAACCCGAAGGGAAAGATCAAGGACAACACCACTTAATTTTGAACCATGGTCATGTGACGACTAAAAGCCATAGATTAACCCACGTAAAACAAAAAATGGCATCGCAATTAAAAAGTTAATTGCAGAGTATTTTACTATCATCGAAATGTATCAAGCAAAAATATTCATCCAGTTAAATCAGCATCCGTAAAATTAAATCACATAGAATAACCTGCGAGTGGTATGCTAAGGTGTAAAAACCCGGTTATGAATTACCGGTTTTAGAAATCTTTATTAAAAAACATTATTACCTATTTTCTTAACTATAATATTTATTATATAAAGCTCCCTCTTTAGTGATTTTAAGGATCAAATTTTCGATGCCGATAATTAAAAATGAAGTTTTATACCAGTACTTGAAAGCTTTTCAATTTTGACCCTTAAATCAATGTGTTTAGAAATCCGTTGTTTAACTCGTCATTTCAGCAGAGTTGCGTTTTAACAACCAGAGAGTTTGGATTCGGTAACTCGATATAATCAAAGACGGTCCAAGCGGGGGCTGATGCACTTTAAGTCTGTATTGTGTCTCAAATGAACTCACGTTGGCGTGGCGTGAAAGTTTGGAGAGTGGGTTGCCAGCTCAGGTGTCGACCTCATCATCTGACCGTGGTTTCAAATTATGAGGTGCTCGACTTGAACCCTCATGATAGGCCCCAAATTGTGGTAAATAGCCCGTTGTATTGCTCAAGTGCTACATAAAGTCAACTACGTATATCTCTCTTCCTTATTATTATAACTTCATTTTCAGGGATCAATTTATACTATGTTAATAGCTGCAAATGCCGTCGTATACCAGTATTTGAATGCTTTTAAATACCTCAATACGAGTTTAACCATCCATTCAACAAGTTTATTGATCCCTGTTTTAATCCATTTCAGTGTTTTCTCTTTGATAAGTTAAAGCTGACTGTTTCCAATTTCTAATTGCTTAATAAAGTTTTGCAAATATCTATCAGTTAAAAAAATAGAGTCGCATTACCAGCCCCAGACTAATTGCAGTCATTTCGATAACGTGTTGGCCATTATCCGGTAAAAACCCCAGTCAGTTAAATACTGCTAAACCAGGCTCTGGCTATCGCCATAAGAACTTATACCAACCCGTAAAAGCGGGGTAATTTACCGGTAATTTGTGCATCCCGTTTCTGCATGCCTCCATGCCAACAGCATTACAACTGCAGAGCCTATCGGTCGATGTCTTTAATCTGTCATATCACGTATCTGAGAGCAGATGCGCTGGAGCTATCGAGTTAGAACACACCACGCAGTCCAAAGCTCCGATCTAGTTATCTGCCAATGTCCCCTTTTGTCACTCTACCAATAAATCCCACAACACGCGATGCCGAGTCGATAAAAGATCGAGTAAAAGCAGTGCGTGTGGTAAAGTAATACTGAGTTGCGTTTCACGGAAAACATCGTATTCTACTGAGTAAATAACGAATAAAAGTATATGAGATTTTACGAAGAGTGTGGTAGTATGAATATTGCAATAAATTCTTCAAACACATGACTTTTTTTTAGGTTTTGCAATTCTGAAAGAGCGGATTTTTTTATATTTCCAATGGCAAGGCAGTACAATTGCAAAGACAAATACAAATACAATACAATACAAAGTACAGAGTTGACCGAGGTCATTTTAGCCTTATACAAGGCCAGAAGTGATGGTCACTTGTGAAGGGGAACCCAGTGGGTGGACCATCATTGTCCCAAACAAAGGACAGCACAATTTACATCCATGCCCCAACCCCGGATTCGAACCAGGAACCTTCCGATCCAGAGGCCAACACCTTGACCACTAGACCGGTTGGTCGGCAAGAGTGGCTTGTGAGAAATACATAGTTAACTTTGTCGTTATTTACGAATCCACAGTTCAATCACTTGATGGGTTTGTCGATATCATAGACGTGAAAGTTAAGTTTACTGAACATTGCCATTGAGAGGAGCTTCAAAAAGTGTGACCAAGATATATATTAGTAGTTACATGACAGCTAGGTGCAAAATTCCCTTGGCTGATCGATTCGGCATCTTATCACTTTGTTTGCCAATGTAACATCTTATGACAGGGTAGGTGTGTGGATTCTGTAGTGGCGAGAAAGTGGTGAAATCGCTAGTTTACTATTATCAGATGTATATTTTATCAATGGGCCAATCAGAGGATAAATAAATGGACCAATCAGATGATATATCAATGGATGGGCGTCTTATACCATACCATGGACCAATCAGATGACGAATATTAGTTTCAACCTAGTTTGGGTCACATGATTGCTGGGCACATAAAAATATTACCATTAATCTCTCTACTTTTATATTTAGTCTATGGTTGCTCTATCCTCATTTTTTACTTTCATTAGGAAAATGGACGGCGTGAAGTCGTGGGGTTTCAGGTTAACGAAAATATACTGGTCATGGTAATTTCTTCCGCCGACCAACCGGTATAGTGGTTAAGGTGTTAGCCTCTAGATAGGAAGGTTCCTGGTTCGAATCCGGGTCCGGGCATGGATGTTTGTAAACGTATGGTGTAGAGGCGGCTGGTGCACCTTAAATCTGTCGTGGCCGAAAGTCCTCACGTTGGGTTGTCGTGGAAGTTTGGAGAGTGGGGTGCCAGCTCAGGTGTTGCTTCGTCATCTGACCGTGGTTCAAAATTACGAGGTGTTGTCCTAGGATCTTTCCCTTAAGGGACTGATCCCGGGTCGTCGTCAATAGCCCATTGTATTGCTCTAGTACGACGTTAACTAAAATTACCAATTACCATGGTAATTTCCCTGGCTGTCTGGAAATGAATTACATTATGGTTGTGTTTTCATCATCGTTTTAAATAATGTTGCGATCACTTATACATTTCCATTTTCTTCTATATGATTTTGCTGTATTCTTTCCTTATTTTTATTTTATGAATAACAAATTAATTCCTGACTTGCTGATTAACTTTTAAAAAGTTCAAAGGTTTACAACGGATATTTGTGTTAAATAACAAATATTACTATGCAATTGGTAAAGATAGTTTTTCTGATCTATTATTTAAAAGCTTTCATTGGTATAATTTAGTTTGACAGTAACTCAGTGGCATACCCAGAATGAAAGTAGGTTAATAGTTGAATTAATATTAGACTGTGGAGCAACACAACGGGCTATTATCGACGGTGTGGGATCAATTCCGAAGGGAAAGATCCTAGGACGGCCTCTCTTAATTTTCAGCCATGGTCATATGACAACAGACTGGAGTCTGATAGGTTTCATCAAAGCAATATCAAATACCAAATACGGGAAATACCAAAGCAAAATCAATATTTAGTTCTACTGTGCCAGTAAGAAGTTTATGTATGTGTATATATATTCATAACTTGTATGTGATTTCCATTTCTCTCTCTTGTGTTTGGCTCAGATTGGCCATATTTTTGCCTTTATACCATAAACCTAAGCAATTCGAACACAACATCTTGTAATTTTTAATCCCGGTCAGATGACGAGGTCAATACATGAGCTGGTAGCTCACATTCACGACGGTCGTTGAATGGATCGAGTTTCGAGCTCAATCCGCTGGTGTTGCAACCGGACTACCGCGGCCCTACGAGTAGTGGAATGCAACTGAAATTAACGTTCAAAAGCGAACTGTGATAACATTACTGAGGTACATAGATTTTATCACGCACTTTATGCAGGTAGGTATTTTAATTAGCCTCACACTGAAGCAACAGAAGGGGCTGTTGGCGACAGTCCGCGATCAAATCCGAAAGGAAGGATCCCAGGACAGCACCACGTAATTTTGAACAACGTCGGATGACGAGGTCGCACCTGAGCTGGCACCCCACTCTCCATCACCATACTCTTTAGAAATAGGAATTAATGCCAGTAAACCCTTAAACTGCTGTTCTGTAGTTTTGATGAATTTTATTTCCTCTTGAGGCATTAAGGCCTGGTGCACACATCCTCTTTTTCAACGTACGGCGCCGCTGCCGCTACGCAAGTACGGTCTGACATCCATTAGATCCATTGGAGCAGTGCACACATGCCTCCAGCGCCGCTGGGGCGACGCACGTCCAACTTGCGTGCAATTTGTACCGCAGTTCCCCATGGCGCCGCACATGAGTCTCCGTTCTGAAGTACCTTGTTTTCATAAACAAATGGAATATAAATAATAATTAATAAATGGTGTTATCCAGTAACGTCTATTTGGTTTCAAAATATATATATTTTTTTTGCACCAAGTAAGCGAACTAAACACGTTTTCTTCGATAGAATATTTATCGCAAATGAAACGAAATGAGTACGTGCGTCATTTCACGGTTATGTGTATATAGTTGGGCTTCGGTGCCGCAGTGGCGCCGCACGTTGAAAAACCGTATGTGTGCACCGGACCAAAAGGTGCATATCGATGTCTACATTCATTATAAATGAATTTAAATGAGTTTACAAATACGAGTAACGACGTACCATCTACAAATAGGTAAGGTAAGGTAATTTTAATTAACGTCGTACTAGAGCAACACAACAGGCTATTGACGACGGTCCGGGATAAATTCCCTAAGGAAAAGAACCGAGAACAACACCTCGTAATTTTGAACCACGGTCAGATGATCAGTCAACTCCTGAGCTGGCACCCCAGTCTCCAAGCTTCCACACCAACCCAACTTTCGGACACGATAGATTTAAGGTGCCCCAGCCAGCACTACACCACACGCTTACAAATACCCATTCACTGACGCGGATTCGAACCAGGAACCTTCCTATCTAGAGGCCTCATTTCTTGGCTGCTTGAGGCTAACACCTCAACCACCAGTACTGCAGGTCGACTCTACAAATAGAAGCTACAAAGAAACAAAAGCGCAGGTGCTACGCGCAGGTCTACCTGGTCCAGTAAAATCGTTAATCTTCATTTTCAGCTGCCCGAGCGCGCTGTTGCTGTAACTAAACGAAAGGTAACACCGCGACATCACTAACGACATAAACACACATACGCACGTCACACGCACAACCACATAACACGCATACGCAAGCATGAGAAACAAACAAACGGAACATGCAACTGAGGACTCTGTATTCACACCTGTGCGTGTCGAATCTGTTACGGATCAATCAATGCATCCGGGCGTGAACCCGTTGCCGTGATCAAAGGAATTTAAATACAGGCCCATCGATTTCTTTTAATTTTGGAAATGGCCCCGCGGAATCTTCTCCTGCACCCCAAAGTCGATTTGGCACGCAAGTTGCGGAGGGCTTTCGAGACAAATGAGAGTGAGGATCTATCTGGCAACAGCCTTTATCGTTTGGGGAAGGACGAAAAGTCTTCCATGTATAATGAGCCATCACGATCCAACCCGTCAGAACATTCTTCGTACACCATTTATCGGATGTATATTTCGACACCGGTATCGACTGGGGTGTTTGATAAAGAATGTTTTATTCCGTGTCCCCCTTTTTTGTTGGTTGCGTTTTTTAGTGGAATCATGTCGAGGAGGAAAGTCAGGGAGAGTTTTTCTCCTTTTCTATCTTCAGAGGGAGAGTTCGAAAAAAAAACGCGCGTGATGAACTCTTATAGATCTACGTTCCGCTTTATTTACTTCTGATGCTGGACGTGTTAGGAACACAATATATTCCTTCTTTTCGAGTAAAAGAGGGATTTGTTGTAGGTTTGGTGGAATAGAAATGGAAGGATCGCCTCATTTCTTGGCTGCTTGGTAAGTGCTGTTGGCTTCGTTTGATGCAGCGTTACGATTGCGACGTAATGTTTAAAAAAAGAGGTTAACACTGACGTGACTCATGGAATTTTCACAAGATCTGGTTGCCAGAAAAGTGGTTCTTATAACTTAATTTTACTGGCAAAATCAAATGAGGTGACATTTTATAATTGGACTTAAATTCCAACACACCCTCTCTTTTCATAAATTAAAAGTTAGATAGTCAAAATAAAGTTTTCCATTATATCGCTGTGAAATGATTCGAGGACAACACCTCGTAATTTTGAACCACGGTCAGATGACGAAGCAACACCTGAGCTGGCACCCCACTCTCCAAACTTCCACACCAATCCAAAGTGAGGACTTTCGGCCACGAAGATACACCAGCCGCATCTACACCATACGCTTACAAACATCCATGCACTGACCTGGATCCGAACCAGGAATTTTTCGATCTAGAGGCTAACACCTTAAACCGGTTGGTCGGCTAAAGGAGTGAGTCGGATAATCGATTGTACCCAAAAGCACGGTCGTCAAAATGCAATTTAATAACTGAAAAATACAACTAGATAGATAACTACAACAATTTTTGAATTCCGACCATTAACATTCATGAACTAAACGAGTGAGGAATCAAGAACTCTTTCTTCTGCAAGGGTTCTCTCACCTTACGGTCTACCGAGAAAATTGGATTGACGACACCGACGCGTGCTTCATTAACCCATTAGTTGGGGGTCCTGCGATGGATTATGAGCTATTGATTTTACACGCCTCAACCGCACATCCACCGAAATTCCTCTTCAGAACGGTCCCTCTTAATTGAACGCCATTCGGATACAAAGCTGCTGTTCCATGAATCCGAAGCAGTTGGTATTGATTTCTGGAATTACCGCATTTCACAACAGAATTAATCAGCTGCACGCGTCTGAATATGCGAATCCAGCAGGTGATGGCCGTTAATAGATTTTCCATTGTCAGTATTTAGCGGCACAGTCAAACAGAATGGCCGCAGTTCGAAGTTTTATGAGATATCCTAATCCGATGGTTCAATAAGGGCAAGTGTGGAGAGTTTGCCGGAGTTCTGGGGTAAGTGGGAAATATAAGTTTTGTCGAGTTTCTTAAGTTTGAGGCGCTTACAGAACACATTTGTTATGGTCATACACTAGTTACGTTTCCCGAAACATATTTGTTGTCTACAAGCTATTTGGTTAAGAGTAGTTGAAGTCTAAATATTTTATTGGATTATATAAACTGGTAATCAGCTTTAGTTTCAACGAGGGTCTCATTAAGAAATTTTGTCGAGGGTGCTTACAGAACACATTTGTTATAATCGTCCGGTAGTTGCCTTTTTAGAAGCAATTTCGTAGTTTATCAGCAATTAAATTAAAAGTTCATAGTATTTATAGTTAAGAGGTGTTTTTTTTTTACCAAAGCCCAGACAATTTGAATTTGTTAGAAGTGCTTTTATCATCATGACACTACAAGAACGGAAGTATGAATTACTTGGAGTTACCCTGGTGAACTATGGGGGAAGGAGTTCCCATTGCACTTCACAAACATTCCATACATTCAAGGCATAACTCGTTTATAGTGGTCACATATTCGACATCAGACAGACAAACGCTTTATTCCAGATTCGAACAAAGAATCTTTTCGATCTAAAAAACAGCAGTTTCTATTTAGAACCATTTAGATTCAATGAATACCGGACCACTACCTCAATTGGTCGGTTTGTTAAGCGGTGGTTTAGTTAAAACGATACGCAAGGGAATTTCCATTATAAATTATGTATATGCAAGCATAACGAATTACCTTAAAAATGTATTTCGACGTTCATTGAATCTAAACAAGTTTGTGGAATACATCAAACGCTTAGTTCAGATTATAGGTTTTAGGAACCAGGTTTCCACGAAGACCATCGATAAATTAAAAGATTAACTTGTCTCTGCTTTAAGATATTTAAGTATGCGCCTTTAGAGTATTAGTTTCAAGTAAGTTTAAGCATAATACGAAAATCTGTGTCAGAGTGCTATTATAATCACTGAGAAATAAATTGCTTCACCGAATTTCAGAATTAGGAATAAAACAAAAATAAATAATGCACTTTAAACCACCCAAAATTAAAATTTTATACATTTTATACTCGTTTCATTCAATAGAAATAATAGTTAAATCCAATAAAAAAGTATTAAAATATTATAATGAAGATTTATGTAATCTTTATTATTAAAAAGGTTCTTACCTAGATGTGCCTTTTCAATGCCTTGAAATAGAATCGATTATAAATTACCAAATTTGTTTCAATAGTTACATTAAAATTTCTGTTGTACCCGAGTTTTTAAGTTGTGTTAATCGAGAAGTTAGCAGCAGGGCTTAAATAAAAGGTTTTTTCCTCATAACTAGAAAACAGTTGATTGTGTCAATACACCATTGTGTTAACCCCCCATTACGCACTTGTAATCAAAAAATGTAATAACCGTTAACCTATAATGACCTAAGTTAGAGATATTACCTCTTTTGCTGTGTTACGAATTTTGTTCAATAATACTGCAGTAGATAGTTGATTAACGTAACATTGGAGCAACACAAGCTATTGGCGATTGTCCGGGACCAATCATCATGGGAAAGATAAGATAACAACACGAAGAAATTAACCACGGTCTGACCTGAAACACCTGAGCTGACACTCCCGCTTTCCAAACTGCCACACTATGCCAACTTGAGGACCTTTGAGGCCATGGCAGATTTAACATGAACCAGCTCCCATGAGCGCGACGATCTTTGGTTCCACCTAGTTTCGAATCACAACACTTCGGTTGCTAATCGGTTACTCAGGGCTACCGCAGCTCAATACAGTAAGACTAGTTTGTTGCGGAGCAGTTGCAGAAAATGTATGCAATTGGTAAATTTCTTACCTTCGGTGACGAACCTGACAATGACTGGTTTCTCACTGCCAGCGACGAATCCGAATCCCTTCTGCGGATCTCTGACAAGCTCGATGTCCCTGGGTTGCGGAGGCTCTTCGTCCGAATCCTTCCTGGGATTCTCGTTGGTGGTGGTTTTGTTCACATGGCTACGGAAAGAAAGATAATCTTTAGTCTATCGTAATTGTATGTTTGAATGTTTTATTAACGAAATGATTATTTTGCGCTGTGGGGCAGTTGAAATAAGAGATGCTGAAAATGAAAGCTTAGACGATAAATGGGAAAGTAGGACTGCCCTAGATAGTATGAAACAATACGGTAATCGGAATTTGAGTCGAATTAAATGATCAATTTTACATATATTCGTTGAAAGAGTGAAGGATTTTTGTATTTATATATTCTCACAATAGAATCACTCCGGATGAAATCATTTCAATTGCCGTTGAACACATGCGCTTTTGATAACAATAAGAAATTTCGAGTTCTATGAATATTGTACCTGGCCCCAAATAGCAGGTTACATAATGGTAATAGTAATTTTTAGTTAACGTACTACTAGAGCAACACAACGGGATATTGACGACGGTCCGGGATCAGTCCCTTAAGGGAAAGATCCGAGGACAACACCTCGTAATTTTGAACCACGGTCAGGCGACGAAGCAACATCTGAAATGGCACCCCACTCTCCAAACTTCCACGCTAACCCAACGTGAGGACTTTCGGCCACGACAGATTTAAGGTGCATCAGCCGCCTCTACACCATACGCTTACAAACATCCATGTCCGGACCCGGATTCGAACCAGGAACCTTCCGATCTAGAGGCTAACACCTTAACCAATATACCGGTTGGTCGGCAGCAGGTTATATAAAGTATTTACTAGCTGCCTAACTGGTCTTCCACACGGTAAGTCCCGTATCGAATCCCGGTTTGTAAGCACATATATGTTGGTGATTGTTCCAGTTATGAGTATTCTCGGATCTCCTACTAGGTACTCCCACACAAGCAGACGTGAGTTTGCCCATAGAGACGAAGAGGTCAGTGGTGTATTAGAACAAAATGAAATTTGATTATTTCAATACAAGAAAATATGTGATTTGATCAATTTTTAAAGAAATCAATTCACACAATTTAATGAGTTAACCCTACGATTGGTTTCGACGAGATACCTCGTCCATCAAGGTAAGACCAATTACGCTAATGACGAGATACCTCGTCTTCATGATTCTGTCGATTTTTTTATGATGACGTTATCAAGATCTAGTCAATTTTATTCTAATGACGAGATGCCATGGTCCATCAAGATCTGGACAATTCTAATGACGAGATACCATGGTCCATCAAGATCTGGTCAATTTTATTCTAATGACGCGATACCACGGTTCATCAAGATCTGGTTAGTTTTGCTAATAATGAGATACCTCTTATATACAGCCAATAGGAGGATAAAGGGTTATTTAATGGATGTAGTACGATGAATTTCATGTTTCTTCTTCAGTATAATGTAAATATTAATAGAATCGACTTATTTGCAATGTAGAATGGAATCAAAATTTGTTTGAAATTATATTCATATAATTCCACTAAAAGTGAAACAGAAATGACCATTACTTTGTTATAACGGGGTATCAATTTGAAAGATTATGTTGTTTCAAATGTTTGGGTACAACAAACACCAAAAACTATATAGGCTTCTTAGAAATCGTTAGGCTTATCTTCATATATCTTTAACAAAATTTCATGGATGATCCTCAAAGTAATACAAGCTAACCACAGCGCATTATATCATTAGTTAGTTATCATAAATTCTTTTTATTCATGGGAAGCAATTTAGAACTTTAATGAGCAAGAAATCGTAACTAGAAATTTAACACAAGTACCATAAACATATGATTGAAGAACCACTAACAAAGAATGCCCATTTTGGGTAACTAGTTAGTCTTTAATTACCGTGAATTTTGCTTAGTCAAGAATATATTTCTCAGCTGAACAGAGGCAAAACAATTAAGAACTCCCAATTAAACAACACCGTTTCCACGAACACGATAATGTAGTTAGGAATATTATCTCGCCACTTTTCTTTGAACTTAATATTGATCTGGCACAGGGAAGACGAGTAAAGGTTAGTTAGGAAGAGTTTACACTCGGATTAACGTCAATTCCAGAGCGAGCAATCTGAGCGAAAACAATCATTTATCAAACGCACATCAAGTGAGGCGTTGGATTCCTGAGCACAGCGTCCAGCTATTACGTGAACACGTTGCCTAATTATCTGCACAAGCGTAGTTTAGATTAATTTAAAATAGATGCTATCTCGTTAAAATGTAATTAATCGTCTTTTGAGAATCAACAATTACGCTGGAGCAGAAAGGCACACTAAATTATCTGAATAAATTAAGATAGGCGATAATTAATCAAACGCGCGAGTTTAGGATCACACTCTTGTGAGAGCATGCCACAAGCGTTAGGGGTTAACTACGACGAACTGACGGAATTTGAATCCACCAGGTGAAGTGAATTCGGAAGATTGAAAGATTTTTTAAGTTTCCACTTCGTACTGATGGAACAAGGGTTATTTTCTGTTAATATAAATATAGGTGGCGGTAGGTACATATTTAACTAGAGCCGCACTGGAGCAACACAACGTGCTATTGCTGACGGTTCGGGATCAATCCCGAAGGGAAAGATCAATGGAAAACGCATCGGTATTTGGTAGGTAGGTATTTTTATTAACGTCGTACTGGAGAAACACGACGCATCGGATAGTAATGGTAATGGTAATTTTAGTTAACGTCGTCCTCGAGCAAAAAAACGGGCTATTGACGACGGTCCGGGATCAGTCCATTAAGGGAAAGATCCGAGGACAACACTTCATAATTTTGATCCATGGTCAGATGACGAAGCAACACCTGAGCTGGCACCTCACTCTCCAAACTTCCACACAAACCCAACGTGAGGACTTTCGGCCACGACAGATAAAAGGTGCACCAGCCGCCTCTATACGCTTACAAACATCCATGTCCGGACCCGGATTCGAACCAGGAACCTTCCGATCTAGAGGCTAACACCTAAAACACTATACCGGTTGGTCGGTGACGACCCATCGGAATTTGGTAGGCAAGGTTATTTTAATTAACGTCTTACTAGAGCAACACAACGGTCTATTGAAGACGGTACGGGTTCAATCCCCTATGCGAAATATCCTTTGATAATACCACGTAATTTTGATCCATGGTCAGATGACGGGGCAACACCTGAGCTGGCACCCCACTCTCCAAACTTCCACACCAACCCAACGTGAAGACTTTCGGCCCCGACAGATTTGAGGTTTACACTTCAAGATCAGTATATTTGTCTAAATGTAACGTAAGTTAACGTGGAATTGGCCAACGTGATTTCGACGACGGTTCGGGATCATCCTCCTAAGGGAAAGGGCCGAGGACAACACCTCGTAATTTCGAACCACGGTCAGATGACGAAGCAACACCTGAACTGGCACCCCACTCTCCAAACTTCCACACCAACCCAATGTGAGGACTTCCGGCCATGACAGATTTAAGATGCACCAACCGCCTCGACACCATACGCTTACAAATATCCATGCACTGACACGGATTCGAACCAGGAACCTTCCGATATAGAACCTAACACCTTAACCACAAGAGCCGACCAACCGGTATAGTGGTTAAGGTGTTAGCCTCTAGATCGGAAGGTTCCTGGTTCGAATCCGGGTCCGGGCATGGATGTTTGTAAACGTATGGTGTAGAGGCGGCTGGTGCACCTTAAATCTGTCGTGGCCGAAAGTCCTCACGTTGGGTTGGCGTGGAAGTTTGGAGAGTGGGGTGCCAGTTCAGGTGTTGCTTCGTCATCTGACCGTGGTTCAAAATTACGAGGTGTTGTCCTCGGATCTTTCCCTTAAGGGACTGATCCCGGACCGTCGTCAATAGCCCGTTGTGTTGCTCTAGTACGACGTTAACTAAAATTACCATTACCATTACCTTAACCACAAGACCGGATGGTCGGCCCATCGGAATTTGGAACCACAGTCAGATGACGAAAACATCTGAGCTGGCACCCAACCTCCAAATTTCCACACCACGCCAACCCGAGGACATTTGAGGTTACGACAGATTTAACATTCCCAGACCTTTGGTAGGTAGATATTAATTTACGTCGCACTGGAGCAACACTACGGGCTATTGGTGACGGCCTTCATCAATCCCGAATGGAGAGATTCAAGATGGAATAAGGAATTTTGATCCACGGTCAGATGGCGAGGTCACACTAGAGCTGGCTATCCACTCTACCATACCATGCCGATGTGAGGCCTCGAGAGATTTAACGCGCACCAATCTTTCTTGTACACGATGGTCTTTGGTTGGATTCGAACTCGCAACACTCCGGTTGCTAATCCGTTTCTCTTCCAACCTTTCTTGTTGGGTTGGTGTGGAAGTTTGGAGAGTGGGGTACCAGCTCAGGTGTTGCTTCGTCATCTGACCGTGGTTCAAAATTACCAGGTGTTGTCCTCGGATCTTTCCCTTAAGGGATTGATCCCGGACCGTCGTCAATAGCCCGTTGTGTTGCTCTAGCACGACGTTAACTAAAATTACCATTACCATCCAACCTTTCTACAGCGTCCCTTATACTATAGGATTTAATCTCAATAAAAGGGAAAAGTTTTATGAGAGACACGTGTGCAATATATGGACTTTTGAAACGTTACGAATTGTTTAACGATCAGCAATCAATATTGAAAGAGCATCGCATAGGGAAAACAATTGAGTACTTGAATGAAATCCTTCTGAGAACGTTAGGAAAAACACTATGTGTTAAAAACATAGTTGTTACTCTTATGTGATATCATGGTTTCTATTGCGATTTTTATGAGGTTATTTCGGTTCAAACACAAGTATCCAGCAATAACTCCACGTGCTTTTCAAATAAATGTGTTCGAATTCTTAGATTTCAGCTTCATTCATCTTCTGCCTCTTAGTTTTATTGTATCTTTCTCACACGGGACTGATCAGTCCTTTACGAGTCATAAATTCGTCATCTGTGCTTATTTCGTGCTGTATGCCTTATTTTTCGCAATCTTTAACACCTGAAAAAACTATTAATTTCAGTTCAGTGGTAAATATTTTGCTATAAGGAGAAAGCACAAATGGATAAATATTTTTGTGTGTGCCAGATAAAGGGCCGTAAAAAGCGTTCTGATATATTTTCGGAGTTTTTGTTTACATAAGATTTCTTTTAAAACTGTCCATCACCAATAGCTCACTGTGTTGCGCTAGTGCGTTGTTAATTAACTACCTACCAATCTTTTAAAAACGCCAAAAAAATTGTTTTTCGTTTTGAATTAAAAAGCACGACTGAATTTAAAAACCATAATATTCCTTATTATTTTATTTGTGGAGGGATTTAAAGTAAAACCAAATTAAAAGGCCGATTTCTCGGGCAAAAAAAGGAAGCAGCAATTCTTCAGGAGTTAAATTCTTGGGTCCTTTTTAACATTAAATTAACTAGGAAAAATTGACAAGATTCTTTTCTCAAGCCTTTCCAGGGAGAAATTGCCGCAAACCATGATGGAATAGCATTTCCAACATCACGATATGGCCAAGACAAAAAACGGTAGCCATATTTCCTCTTATCACGGTTTACGACAGCCTCTACAAGAATATACAATGTATTAACTTGGATAATGATCTCGTCTGTAAGCTCTGCGATCTAACGGAAGGAAATGGACGTTGCTCGTTGTTCTGTCCTCTGCTCTGCTGAATCATAGGTACTGGGAGGCGAGGCAACCGATGTATTTATGTAGGATTATTAGTTAATATCGTCTAGGGATTGAAAGATTTGAGGGCAGGAAACAAGAACATAGGACAAAGCACATACATTTGCTTGAATACACAAAAAAAAGCACGTCTATACATTGGTCTTCAAGCGTTGATGCTTTGCAATAGTTGAATTCTTGTAATAGTCATTGAATTCATAATAACAGTGGTTGAATACAGAACTTCCGTTTTCGCCTTTATGTACATCTTCATTTCGGCAGAGCCCCCACATTGTAGGATTATTAGTGATTCTCGTCTACGGGATTGAGAGATTTAAGGACAAGAGAACATAGTGCGAAGCCCAAACATTTATTTGGACACACAAAAACAACGTCTACCTATCGGCTTCCAAACATCTATACATATAATCCATTGCCTGTTTACACGCACTTTATTTATGTAAGATTATTAGTTAATATCGTCTAGGGATTGAAAGATTTGAGGGCAGGAAACAAGAACATAGGACAAAGCACAAACATTTGTTTGGACACACAAATAAAAACGTCTACATATCGGTCTCCAAACGTTGATGCGTCGCAATAGTTGAATTCATAATAATAGTCATTGAATTTATAGTAATCGTCGTTGAATTCAAAATTTTCGTTTTCGTCTTTATATACATCTTAATTTAGGCAGATATTGTAGGTAATGGTAATGGTAATTTTAGTTAACGTCGTACTAGAGCAACACAACGGGCTATTGACGACGGTCCGGAATCAGTCCCTTAAGGGAAATAATCGAGGACAACACCTCGTAATTTTGAACCACGGTCAGATGACGAAGCAACACCTGAGCTGGCACCCCACTCTCCAAACTTCCACGCCAACCCAACGTGAGCAGATATTGTAGGATTACTAGTTAATCTCTTCTAGGGGATTGATAGATTTAAGGACACGAAACAGGAACATAGTGAACATAATATGAAAACCCACACATTTATTTAGACACACAAAAACAAAGTCTACCTATGGGCCTCCAAACATCTATACATCTATTCCTTCGCCTGTTTACACACCCTTTCTCTTACTTCCTGTCCGCATGGGGAAATAAGAGAAACACCGCTCTGTGGCACCATCTAGTATTTACCGTTCGTCGGACTGTATTAGATGGATATACAAGATCCCCCTCATTTATAGATTATACTTTCGGCAAATCGTTGCCTTACTGTGGATTTGATGTTAAGTTTTCAGTTGTATAATTCACACATCCCATGATGATAAATATTTTTTCAATGAGGCCCGACCTCTGACCTACAAGAGGTGAAATGACGGTGTGGCGTTTCGGGCACCACAGCAATACAATGGAGTTGGACTATGCAGATTACTTTTTAAAGCTATTTATTTTACTCAAAAGGTTTTTAATAACAATTGGAAAAATATTTGCAGAGTATTTACACTGGACAATCGATGAATTAATGTTCATGAAGAAACCACAAGTTTCTTTTTTCACAGTTTGTCTTTTGGTTACCCGGTGTTTGACTTCACCGCGTATCGCTGTATAAACGAGAGCTCTATCGTCCACCACTTGCTCCAGTGGCTTCCGTGTCTCGAATCCCTGTTCCTTTTTTTTCGAGGGAACCTGCCTCTTTCTTGGAAGGTTGATCCGGTTTTTTCCCTGCAACACCCGTAAAGATGTCATCTCCCACACGTGCAAATCCTCTGTGGATCTTGGAACCGATAGAAAGTCACGCGCGAAAGCAGGTGCCAGGTACAAGAAATCGGTCCGACTGTCATGTGTCGCTGTCACGTGTTCTTTGTTTTTTGGGGATCGTCTGATCTCTTCTGGTGGCCAGCCCACGAGGATATGCGTGTCGAAAACGTCTTTTTTTCCAGATGTCACAACGGCTACTTGTGAACTGCAGTGAGAGCTTATGGGTGAGCTGCCGCAGCTCCTAACTTGAGGAATCAACATCGTCCATGCCCTAACAAACCGGGAGGCTCCAATGTAGCCAGGATGGAAGAGTAGCCGGAGGTTTGGCTCCAGCATCAAACTCACACACAGGAGTATGGTGAGTTTGATACTAAATCCAACCATCAACGTCGTGAACGTCCTGGTTGGTGCATGTTTAATATGTCGTTGTATCAAATGTCCTTACGTTAGCATTGTGTGGCTGCAAAAATATTTTTACTTTTTGAGAGATTTTTACTTTTTGACTGACTGGAAAAAGGAGAATTCAATAATAAAAAAAGAAACTCATCCCTACAGAGTGTAGTACATTGCTACTCTTTGAGTTGGTTGGTTGTTTTGGGGTTCATGTTGCAAGTGCCAAATTTGGCAATGCTACGCCTGACATAAGACATACAATATCAAGTAATAGACACACACATTGAAAGTTTTACTGACACAGAAGAGATAAATACACCTGACTGGAAGACAACCGGAGCCACCTACTTTTTCGAAGGTTGTAAGCGCAGTGTACATACCCACTGAGCCACAACGGCCTTGCAATTTTTTTAGAGAGAAATATATTAACTACTAGAAGAAAAAAAAATTCAAGTTCGGAGGGAACATTGCCATCAGAGTGTGGTAAAACATTATTATTTTTAAGATGCATTAACAACTACTAGAAGAAAAAAAATTCATAAAAAAGTGAATTTTCCCATCAGGATGGTAGGTGTTTAATTAACGTCGCACTGGAAGAACACAACCGACTATTGGTGACGGTCCGGGATCAAATCCCAAGGGAAAGATTCGAGGATTAGTCCCGGTGCACACATACGATTTTTCAAAGTACGGCGCCGCTGCCGCAACTCAAGTGCGGTCTGAAATACATTAGATCCAATGGGGTAGTGCATACATGCCTCCGGCGCCGCTGCGGCGATGCACGTCCAACTTGCGTGCAATTTGTACCGCAGTTCCCCACGGCGCCGCAGCTCGCCGCACACACTTTTCCGGTCTGAAGTACCTTGTTTTCATAAATAAATGGAATATAAATAATAATTAATAAATGGTTGTATCCAGTAACGTCCTTTTTGCTTCAAAATATACTTTCTTTGCACCAAGTAAGCGAAATAAACACGTTTTCTTCGATAGAATATTTATCGCAAATGGCGCGAAATGAGTACTACCTTAATTCCACGGTTATGTGTGCATAGTTGGGCTTCTGTGCCGCAGCGGCGCCGCACGTTCAAAAATCGGACGTGTGCACTGGGCGTAATACCATGCAATTTTGATTCCATGGTCAGATGACGATGTACTAGCCATCTTTGTACACGACGGTCTTTGGATGGATTTGAACTCGCAACTCTCCGGCTACAACAACTGGGCTACCGCGGCCCCAACTTCCCTTCAGAGAGTAGTAAAAATAAATACCTCAATTATTCTTAAACATTTAAAGCACAAAATGGTTTTAGGATATCCTGTATTAATGATGTGTAAATCAGATCAAATAAGATTTGTCATGAATTTGTATCTATATCAATAGATCGTTATATTGGTTTCGTTTAACTATTACGAACGAAGACGATGGAAAGATAAATATATACCATCCTTTTAAACAAAAACATGCGAATGATTTGATTAAATTCTGCCATTACTAGAAAGATACAATGAGAAGATTTTTTATGCTAGGGTCCTATAGCAAGTATAATAATTACTTTTGATCTATGATGTTCATTCTTTTACTCTTTCTAATCAAATGAATAGTTGGTGTAACTATTGAAAGTCTGATTTCTCATACGGAAGGTCAGATTGCAAAGAAAGATAATCTATTTGTGGAAATCGCTTTTACCATTCAAAGGATAGAGGAATTGCATTTTCTTATTTTTCATCCTAGCCTTTATATATATATATATATATATATATCACCAAAAAATGTCGTCAACCAATTTCTATTTTCCTACTTAACTATTTCTTATCAAAATAACATTAGCGCACATACTTGTAAAGTGTCAAATAGTTTTTTTTGGTGTGTTTAGTTTGCATTTGTGTTTAAAGTTTAATACTATGTTGGTATTTAAATTCCCTTTTTCATACTAAATAATTTTCAAATGACGACACTGAGTAATGTATGAAAGTTTTTATTTGCATGTACTTTTCCACTTATAATGAATGAAGTGAGCAAAATGCAATATTCATTGTAAAACTTATCTTAAGTCTGATAACTATTTTACTGGAAATGTAAAACTTTTTATGATGTAATTGTTTGCAAAACATAAATATAAAGAAATCCATTTTTCATTAATCACTACTTTACACGAAACTCAGAGTTATCCCACGCTTCGATTTGAAAAATACATCACGGAAAGTCACAAGGCTTTACCTTATTTTTGAACGCACTGTAAGTTTTAATCCCACACGTTTATAAATAACCACAAAATAGTCAAATATTCAAACCAAAATATTCAAACTATTATCCGAAATAAATTAAAATGCTATTTTGAAAACTGAATTTAACAATGTATACTGTAACTAATTTAAAAATTATTATTTCCTATATAATCCTCCCTATTCCTTTGCGAGTTGCATTAAAATACTGATGACTTGCAATTCCAAAAATTCCGAGTAGTTAAAAAATGATTTGAATCCTTAGTTTAAAAGTTAGGTCAACCTCTGTTAATGCTTTGAGGGGCGTACATGTATATATTATTACTATGGAATTGCTGTTCCGATAAAATACATATATAGTAGATATCGTCGGAAAACTTTTTTCAAATGTTTTTCCGAATTACATAAACATGGGGCAAGAATCAGCGATTTATTTAATTTCATCGTCTGAAAATAAATTTGTTTTTAATACGAGAAGAATTTTCACTTCGTTGATTTTCCCAAAATGTCGAATGTAATTGAATATAGAACATGCATTAAATTTTGTTTCAGCACTGAAATTTCTGCTGCAAACACATTTTAAATCTCTCTATATTAAAAAAATGTTACCGCCGCCGCCGCAGGATTGAAAACTGTGTTGTTTAGCTCGATTCTTAGACGGTTTCCCGAGAAAGTACTGATCGGAAAAAAATAAAATTAACATGGTTTGTTCTTCATCGTATTCCCTGGACAATTATTAAGATTTTTTTCCGATGCGGCTATTAGTTTAGGGTTTATTAAGTGTCAAAATTGAAGAAGCGAAATTTCTTCAGCGAGGGAGCAAAACACATACAAATTTTCAGTTTTGAGTCGTGAGTTTTTTTTAAGAGTACCTCTCAACGTAAATTTTTGCAGCTCGTCGAGTTTTTTTTTAAATTTCAATTTGGTTCTTGATAATATTTTTTTTTTAATTCGGGAAAAATCGGGACATTTTTGTTACTTTTTTTTAAAACTGCCGTATCTATATCTTATTACTATTAGTTTTTCATTTTTAAAATATCGCAGTATACCTCAGAATGTACTCTTTCTTACGGTACTATTATTTTTGGTTACCGGGGGTTGGCGAGCGTAAGAGAGCAGGGGGCGGAGCCCCCTAGTGTTACAAAAAGCTTTTACAGACTGTTTATCAGAAACAACAGTATTTGATTGGTATAAATGTTTAAAGAAGGTAGAGAATCCGTCGTAGATGATTCGCGATCTGATAGAATATCCACTTCGACTAATGGTCAACATGTCAATTAGGTAACAGAATTAGTGCTAAGTGATCGTCGTTTAACAAGAGACATTGAATAAGTTCTTATATCAATCGTCTAAACGACAAGTCGAAAACCAACTGAATTGTGGCGAGATAACTCAAGGGCTTTGCATGCACTTGGTTTTTTGACAAAGCTTTCAACAAATACGGTTCCACAAGCTCCGTATTCACCTGATAAGTTCACCGTGTGACTTTTTCTTATTTCCACGGGTGAAACTCCCTCTTTGTGGACACCGTTTTAAGTCCATCGATACAATAAAAGAAAATTCGATTCGTACAATGAATGGGTTTCACAAAGACGCATTTAATGCAAGTTTAGAGGATTGGAAAAAAAGTTTACAGAAGTATATTGAAGTATGAGATTGAAAGAGATGTAATAAATTTTGACCAATAAATTGATACCGTTTGTTTCAAGACAGCATACCGGGTACTTTTAAATCACATTAGTACTTTCGGCAATACGCAGTCTTCCTTTCGTGACTGACTTCTAAACATTTTTAAACAAATGGACCAATATATTTCCAGGAATTCTTTCAACCTGTGGTTATTTAGTCATTAAGTGTGTGTTGGGGTAGAAGAAATACCACACTACTCGAAAATTTCGTGACAACTAAGGCTCGGTGCACACATCCGGTTTTTCAATACGCGGCGCCGCTGCTGCAACGCAAGTGCGGTCTGAGATACATTAGATTCAATGGAGTAGTGCACACATGCACCGGTGTCGCTGCGGCGACGCATATCTAACTTACGTGCAATTTATACAGCAGTTCCCCGCGGCGCCGCAGCTCACCGCACATGCGAATCCATTTAGAAGTACCTTGTTTTCAGAAATAAATGGAACATAAATAATAATTAATAAATGGTTGCATCCACAGTAATGTCTATTTTGTTTCAAAAAATATATATTTTTGCACCAAGTAATCGAAATAAACACGTTTTATTCGATAGAATATTTATCGCAAACGGCGCGAAATGAGTACTTGCGTCATTTCACGGTTTGTGTGCATTGTTCGGCTTCGGTGCCGCAGCGGCGCCGCACGTTGAAATACCGGATGTGTGCACCAGGTCTAAGAGGGTTACGTCTCTTATTCTTCTATAGAACGCGAAGACTAGGAAATAGAATATCATCAATGGTAAAAGCTATTTATGCATGCTTGAAGCAAGCAACCAGTAGTACGCTCACTATCAGCAACCTATTAAATATTTTTGAAACACTGTTCCTTTACAGTTCTTTCTTCGGGGTTTAAAAGTAAGAAGCGTTATTCTAGGTTTTTCGCTTTTGGATTGATCCCAGACAGGAACCAATAGACCGCTGTACTGTTTCACTACGACGTTACTTCAACTAAATACTATCGCATATCTTTTGTATCTGGAGCTTTCCACTATTCCACAAGGTGGTACGACACCGGAACCAATTTCAATGTTTTCCTCATTTAAATGTTAAATCTGGAAAATGCATTCAACATCGTCTCCCATCAGTTAAATAGGCGTTGCCTCGTCTCCTGACCGTGGTTCAAAATTATGTGGTGTTGTCCTCAGATCTTTTCCTTAGGGGATTGATCCCGGATCATCGTCAATCCCGTTGTGTTGCTCTAGTACGTAGTAATTAAAATTACCTTACCTTACCCATCAGCTTATTAAAAATTTGTTTAAATCCTCTGGTGTTGATTGTTTTGACAAGGTATCTCGTCATCTACAAAAACTGATTAGATCTTGATGGTAATGGTAATTTTAGTTAACGTCGTACTAGAGCAACACAACGGGCTATTGACGACGGTCCGGGATCAGTCCCACAAGGGAAAGATCCGAGGGCAACACCTCGTAATTTTGAACCACGGTCAGATGCCGAAGCAACACCTGAGCTGGCACCCCACTCTCCAAACTTCCACGCCAACCCAACGTGAGGACTTTCGGCCACGACAGATTTAAGGTGCACCATCCGCCTCTACACCATACGCTTACAAACATCCATGCCCGAACCCGGAACATTCCGCTCTAGAGACTAACACCTTAACCAGAACGGGGTGCCAGTTCAGATGTTGACTCGTCATCTGACCGTGGTTCAAAATTATGTGACGATACACCGAATGGCTTATACTGGGACGGTGATAACTAGTTGAATCTCGTTATTAGAGGAGAAAAAACTAACTAGATCTTAATATCATCATAAAAATATCAGCAATATCTTGTTTGCGAGATATCTCGTTATTAGAAAAATTGGTCAGATTTTAATGGACGATAAACTCGTCGAAACCACACGGAAGAATAATATACAGACGAATTACCAGCCAGAAAATTATAAGTAAACTACTTGGTTAAATAATGATTGTAATTCTTGTTTTAAACGTTCAGTCGAACTCTGTTGAAAACATTGATAAGCACTTTTATAAACGATTACACATAGAAAATGGTGTATCAACAGCACAAAAAGCTATTTATGCGTCCTAGGAGCAAGCAGTTATTTAAATAACGGCGCTAAAGGGTTCCGCCACCTAAAAATTCGAAAAAATCGTTTTTAAGATTTTTACTGTTTATGAAAACTTGAAATGTCCTTTTTATAACGATAACTCAATTCTAGAAACCCGTTAAATAAAAGTATTTTTAAATAAATTTTTAATATTTTCACTATTACCGCGACGTACGTCCTTACGAAGTTTAAAAAGCCGTATTTCTCAGAACATACTTTTTTCATGTTGGTGGGCACATTACTCAAAAACTACTAGTGATACATTCTAGAAACTTTTTATGATTGTTTATGAAGTACTTTTAAACACTTTAACTCAAGGAATCTATATAAATAAGAATGTAGTGTTTGTTTGTACATTCAATATTTTCGACCGATTTCAAGTTTTCTATCCGTTTTGGACCCTTCTGATGCAGAATCCGCCTTTTCTCGTTTGGCGTCTGTCTGTATGTTGTGCCCTATACATGCCCACGCGGTTTAAGATATTTTCATAGAAATTTGCATACAGTGAGTACTTTTATCTTCATTTAGTGAGTGGCATTGGTTGCGAAAGTCTGTCTGTCCGTCTTTCTGTTCTATGCTCGATTTTGTGTTTGTGTGTTTGTGTAGACATCACGTGAATTGTATTCCAGATATTTGATTGCGGTGTATTTTATTTTATACATTATCTATTAGTATAGTGAATGCAATATTAAACATTTCTTTATTGTTATATTTAGATGAGCTTCAGGCTAAAACACCTGAGTAAGTATACTTAAATCAACCATAATTTGGTAGTTTTGAAAAAATTGGAATGTCTATTGAACATTACGATTACTTCGATTTCTTTACCAGTACTGCTAAAAAAGTAATTATTCTTCAAAAAATTATATTTTTTAATGGAATTTCAGCTCTGATACTTCATTTATTTCCGAGTCTTATTTTTGTTCTTTGCGCAATGAAAACGATTTCGGAATATTTGAGACAGACGATATTTTTCAACGAAACGAGAATGAACAAGATCGCGTGAGCAGTGATATTTTCTGTTACTTTCGCTCTGAATTAATTTCACATTTCTAAATTTTGTGCAGTTTTAGTTGTAAGTTGTGGCAACTGTGCGAGATCAAGAGATAAAAATGAATCACAAATTAATATCTTTAGAACAATTTTTCCGACATCTTTTATTTTGTTCTACTTCACTGTTTTCTGTTTTAAATATTTATTATTTTAATAAATGTGTTTTCCTTCTCATCACACGCATGTTAGGTAAGTCAGTATAAATTTTCAGTAAATTTTAAGTGTAGTTATGCCATTATTGAAAGAATAATGCCGTTATTTAAAGAATAATGCCTTTATTGAAAGAATAATAATGTTTATTAATCCAAACTGGAACTTTTTCCAACATTAAAAAATTCGTTGTAATAATGACAGGAGAAGATTGCAAAATTTCACAATGTCGCATACCGGAGGCAAGAGTGCCACAATTAAAAAAAATATTGTTTTGTTGACTATGAGTGCGAGAGCACTCGCCGTAAATCGTAATTTTAATTAATTCAGTTGAACATGAAAAGAACTTAAGAAAGGGAATTCCAAATCTCCCTCAAAATCGTCTTTTGTAATAGAAACCTTTGTAGTGTCACCTTTCGTCATTTTGTAGCTTTGTCATACAGCAATTGTGCGATGTATGTGAAATGTATTACATGAATGGATATGCATGTGTAGGATTTGTGTCCAAAGTAAGTTGTAGAAAATATAAAGATGGCGAAAGGTGTTAAAATAAATTTTTATTCTACAAAAAGCGTAAGTTAGTATATATTTTGATTATCTCTTCAATCTAGAGTAAACCAATTCAAACCGAGTAAGGTCGGGTATTTTGCTAGTAAGATATAAAATGTATACTTAAAAAATATTTTATCTAAAATTTTTCAATTTTTTTTGCCATTAAAAAAAGTTTATAACTTAAAAAAAAAAAAAACCTCGAGTTAAGGTCTTTTAAAGTATTCAAATATTACACTGTAAAAATTTCAGATTAATACAGTATTTTATGAATAAATGAGATGCCCCAAAATTTTGTAACTTTAACATGGGTGCCCATGGAGGTGCCGGACCCCCTTAAGAACAGCATTAAATTAGCTTCAAACCATGTTCCATTGCAGTTCTTGCTAATCCCTGGAGCTTTCCGCTTTTTCACAAGGTGGTACAACATCGGAGAGTTAAGAGTCCAAATGGTTTCGACGAGATATTTTACAGTCACCATCAAGATATGGTCAGTTTTGCTAATGACGAAGTACCTCAGGACAGCAACCAGTAGTGTTAAAAAACTACCCTCTGATAAATTATTTTCCAAAAAAAACAAAAACATTCAAGTGTTATTATGGCAACATAATTTAACATGTCTCCCTTAAGTCTATCTTATTAATCTAATTAAGATCTTTCTTACATTACTTTGCGATTAAAATACAGACGACTTAAAAGTAATAAACGTCTGGGTAAACTATTAATGTTGGTTAAATAATGACTTCGATTCTTAGTTTAAGCGTTAGGTTGAACTCTGTACAAATCTTTGATGAGCATTCTTATGAACGAAGGCAACTAGAAAATGGTACAGCAGAAAAAGCAATTTATGCTTGTTGAAGCAAGCAGTTCTTTACATAACGACACTCATTATCAACAACCTATTAAATTAGCTTCAAACAATGTTCCCTTGCAGGTCTTACGCTTCCCTGGAGCTTTCCGCTCTTCCGCGAGGTGGTACAATACCGGGAGTTAAAATACCCCATAACAATTTCCCCCGCAGGAGAGATTGGGTTTTCTTTTAAATATCTCTCCCCTTGACTTTAAACACATTCCTCAAATGGACTATTTCGAATTCAGCAAGACGGGAGTAATCGGCAACCCTTCTACAGCTGCGAGATCCACTCGGAAATCGCATAATCACACTCATTTTATTAAATTTCGAAAGAAAATAAAAAACAGAACCGAAGGAAGGAGGGAGGCCTTAACGATTTCAGCCTCAGAAGAAGAAAAAAAAAGGGTTTAGATTTCCACATTACGAATCGGAAGGCCTTTTAGCAGAAGGGGAAATAGCTCTCTTTTAAAAAATCTTTTTTATTACATTTGACAGCACGTTGATCCAGGCAATGCGTTCAAAAGTAATTAAAGTAAGAGTCTGGCTCATTCGCTCGCTGGACAGATTATATCGACAAAAGAGGAACAGGAAGAGTAAAAAAAAATGTATATAAACCATTTATTCTGCAGCAAACTTGTTTCATTTGTAGTTCCATTCCCAAGATTACGTTTTCCCCGAAAGTTGGGGGAAAAAAATCGTCTGATAATGTCCTCGGGCAGGAAACCTTCTCAACTCCCTTTCCGGGTGCCATGGAAACATTAAATTAAATCGAGGTCTGGGGGTGATACGGGGGAATTTGCAACTTTTTTTTCTTGGGAGGAGATATGCATCAGTGAGGGTGATGGACAGTAGGTCGTGTGACAAATGGAATTTCCAAGCGAAATTTGAGTTTTCTAAGCGATATTAATACCATCTCTCCGTATGATGTCACTTCTTGATTGATCTCGGACCGCCGCCAATAGCTCGTTTCGCTGCTCTAGTGCGACGTTGATTAACTACCTACCAGGTCATGTTATGATTTTTTATATTTTTTTCCTTTAATGAAACACAACGTAAGGTTGAAAGATTGACACGAGAGGCATTCAAAAGAACTAAAACAGAACTGTAATTTGTCAAGTCGTACCCATAAGTTTGCCAAGATTTATCCACAAGGTATGTCATATTACTTACTAGGCCCCTACGTGGCTAGCCCGGCAAACCAACACCAAAGGCAACGCCGTGATGTAAGGTATTAATCTGGTGTAAAATTTTCCGCAGATTTCAAATTAGTTGAAATTTTTAATCTATCTTTAACGATTCCGATTTTACGAAAAATAACTTAACAATACCAGTCAAAATGTTTTTTATTTTTTTGGTCTTATTTGCTGAAATGGAATAGGGCAGGAAATCTAATCTGTTTATTTTTTTTTTAACGCAAAGGGCATAAGAGGCAATCTGTTTATTTTCGGAAAGCGAAGTTCACGTGACGTCACAATCTCTTGCGAAAATATAAAAGATATATTCAATTTAAAAATGATTTATTTAAAGAAAATCATGTTTTTAGGTATCGATCTAAAGTGAAATTTTCCGCAGATTTCAAATCCGTTGAAATTTTTACTCTATCTTTAACGGTCTAGGAGATAGAAAAAGAACTAAGTGACTCCAGTTAAAAGATTATTTGTTTGTATCGTCTGGCTGGAAAATCATTCTTCCGCGCAAAATCAAATCGGAAACGAAAACCATAAAGTTAGAATCTGTGATATCTTCTATGGTGATTCAATAATGATTAAATTTCATTCAATTCATTTGTTCTAGATCCATCGTGGCTCAGTGACTCCAGGACCAACGACCTTCTAACAGTAGTTGATGTTCTCATATACTTGATATACACTTTATGGACGAAAGTATTTAGACTGCATGTCTTTCAGAAAGCTTTATTATTCTATTTAGTAAGGGGTAGGTTCTCCTTTTGCTTGTATTACAGCTGCAACACGTCGAGGCAGACTTTCTACAAGTTCTCTGTAAGTCTGGGCAAGAATAGCTCGCCATGCCTCTTACAAGGCTGTGAATAGAGATTGATGTGAAGATGGGCGTGCGTGGCGGTGTTGTATTCGTCGCTTCAGTTTGTCCCACAAGTGCTCACTTGGATTGAGATCGGGGCACTGAACAGGCCAGTCAAGCAAATTCGCTTCATTTTCAGGATACCAGGCCAGCACCCGTTTTGCAGTATAACATAGAGCTCGATCCTGTTGGAAGAAACAACCATCATCGTCGTAGTAATGCCGTTGTGTAGGCAAGGCCGAATTATCCAGAACGTCGAGGTACACGTTTAGCGTTCATGGTACTAGGTACATAAAACAATAGGTCGAGTCCTAACCAGGAAAACAACCCACATTAATATGGATCCTCCGAATTTCTGCAGGGTCCAAATACTTTTGTCCATATAGTGTATAAGCAAAATGAGCTCTACTATTGAGTGGAGCTTCAGAAAGTTTGACCTTGCTGACTAGAAGTCACGTGACTGCGATAAAAACCAGACTTCATTGGTCGATATGTTACTTAATGGATAAATTCTGTTATTTTTCCAGAAAAGTGAGTGAATGAAAGACACTTCTAATTTTTATGTTCCAGAATGAAGCCAATAAGTATCGAACTATTTAGAGTCATCATGCGTCCCCCAGTGGAAAATCCATTTCTTTCTATACTGTACGATAATTTGACTCTCATCAGTTTCAAAATATTTACGTCAATTGGTAGCTTACAATTTCTACCGATAATCAATATCGCCTTATGTCATTACAGAAACAGTCGTGTTTAATCACTTAAAATACAAAAATGTATTCGACCAATCGAAAAATTTTGTTCCGAATGTCTCCACTGAAGTTTCTCATTAAGGTGCGGTATGTTTCGAATGAAAGAAGGTTTTTTTTATCCATACAGTTGTGAAAGATAGCCCGCTACATGAGTTCCGTGTCCAAACAAGAGAACTATCTTACACTCGAAAAGGCTTAGTTTAAGTTTAATGAGATGAGCCAGGATAGATTTCCAAAGGCATGATCATTAGTATAACGAGGAAGGGGTATTGCAAAAGGCATTTTTATGACCCAAACCAGTAAATAATAAGCAAACACAAAGCATTGTTTGAAGTATAATATGTGAGGGCAACGTAAAAAAATATAAATATCAAATTAATTGAATAGACATCAGTGCTATTTCAAAAACAACATTTCTAATAAAATGCAATGCGTGTCTAGAATTTCATGATTTTGAGGTTTTACGATGCGTTTATTATTGCATTCCACATCATCGAGTTTCATTTCAAAACTATTTTGAAATTCGAATTCTTCATGATCTTAAAACAATTTCATTTTTCGGGAGGCATGGGTGCATTAATTAAAAGTGCTAGGGTTCATGTTTCACGTAAGAGCTAATGAGAAAAGATATTGAAAATTTTACAGGTGATCATGATCTCTTATGTACAAAGTTTGGAGAGTGGGGTTACAACTTCAGGTCAGGACCTCGTCATCTGATCATAGTTCCAAATTACGTGTTTTTGTCCTCGAATCTTTCCATTCGGGATTGATCCCGGACCTTCGCAAACAGACCGTTGCGTTGCTCCAATGCTCCGTTAATTAACTACTTTCCTACCCACTATGTACAACGAATTGTTTGTCATATCATATAGGTTTGATGAAACCACGTATTGTAGCTTTTCTTATAGTAATAGGAGCCGCGGCAGCCCAGTTGGTAGGATAGCGGATTAGCAACCAGACCATTTCGAAGTTCCAAACTCAATCTAACCTATGCTCTTCGTACACGTGGGGACTGGTACACGTTAAATCTAGCATGGCCTTAAAGGCCCTAACGGCATGGTGTGGTAGTTAGGACAGTGGGCTACCAACTCAGGTGTTGACCTCGTTATCAGGCCGTGATTCAAAATTACGAGGTTTGGTCCTCGAATTTTTCCTTTCGGGATTCATCCCGGATTGTCGTCCCTAGCTCGCTGTGTTGCAGTTGAGCGACGCAATTTTTCCACCAACCTTCGTCGTAGTAAAAACTGTGAATAATTTTAAGACGTTTATCTTTTTTTACAGTCGATCTATGTATCAAAATAATTTATTTGTCCCAATGTTTTTGCATTACGTGTATTGATTCTATTTTTTTTATTAAGAAGCAAACATTTTTGTATTGGAATTCTTTTCAGTCAGAAACATATGAAATTCGCAATTTTTCTTCAAAGATAGTTTCTGTATGAAAATTGAAAAAGCGTCAATATTTGTAGCAAATATTAAGATTGCCAATGATTGTTGGCTGAACATACGATTAAATAGCTTCTAAGGAAAAGATTCAGGCATATAAAAAAATTATGTTTACATGTAAAATGTCCTTCAATGTTAAAATCTCATTCGTTTCTATTTCAATAATTCGGGTAACTAATACTTTGTGCCAGTTAATTTATATTTTACATCATTTTAGGTTATATTTAATTTCTTAAGCCCGATGGAGAACTCTGATTTCTAAATTTATCGTCACAATTTATAAAAAGTATTTTTAAAGATTGTTTAAAGTAAAAGGAAAGAGAGAAAATCTCGAGCATTTGAATATCAAATACAAAATATTTGGTTTAAAAAGTCTTTTTTGGATGGATAGAAATTGAGCTGTAAGCTGAAAATATATCCAAAATACCGACTTTGCCACACAATTTGCTAATGAAAAGCAACCTGTAAACATTCTGAAAGAATTTATTAACAGATTTTATTTGAAAGAGCAACACAGAAAAGGATAGAAAAACAACAGAGATGCTTTTTTATTAAAATTCTTATTTCGTAAACACTTTTCCTTGATTAAAATTTTAGGTTGTTTTTGTTTAACGTTTGTTCGCAAAGCATAAAATGCTATGATTAAATTAGTAGTGGTAATTACATAATCTCTCTCTTCTTTTTTACAAAACACTCATTCTCTTGAACAGAAAATTTTCCCAAGATAGCTTTTGAATGATGATGATAGACTACATGAACGTAAATTATTAGAAAATGCGTTGGGTTTTGTTTTGCTTAGATAAAGAGGTGGAAAGGGTGACGGTTAATTTATTTTTTGTTTTACCTTCTATAAAACTAGAAAGGTTACTACTATTAGACTTCCTTCGTGTCGTTGTCGGCAGTAAAGTCAATTGTGGATTTTGTTCTATTACGATAGTAAACACACTTCTATATATATGCTCTCGATTTCACTCATTCACCCCTATTTTGACACTGAACTAAGGCATGCTGACACTTGATTCGATGGTCCCGACCATACGGTGTACAAATAGATAAAAATCTTGAATGCCGTATGTACTACATTAACATATATTAGAATAGTATACTACATATGATTAACGTCACCTGATAATGGTTCAAAATTACGAGGTGTTGTCCTCGGATCTGATTCCGGACACGATCGCCAATAACCCGTTGTGTTGCTTCAGTGGAATGATAATCCAAAACATCTTCCAACCTACTACACACACATATATGCATACCGGGGTCAGGGCATGAATATAAAATTGTTCTGTCTATGTTAGGAATAATGATGGCCGCCCATTGGGTGCTCTTTCACAAATGGCCATCACTTCCAACCATTGCAGTGTAGATAGATTGAATTCCAATACGGCCATATGTTTATATATATATATATATATATATATATATATATATATATATATATATATATATATATATATATATATATATGGTAAGGTAAGGTAAGGTAATTTTTAGCTGACGACGTACTAGACCAACACAGCGGGCTATTAATGACGGTCCGGGATCGACCCCTTAAGGGAAAGATCCGAGGACAACACCTCGTAATTTTGAACAACATTCAGATACGAGGCAACACCTGAGCTGGCACCCCACTCTCCAAACTTCCACACCAACCCAACGTGAGGACTTTCATCCCCATATTTTTCAAGTGAGAATGGTATTTAACTGCTGCTAGAGAAGGTAAGTAATCATTCTTGCACTTACTTTTGCGAGTGAAGGGAAAGGCTGGTGATCTAAGCGAATTCGATAGAGGGCAGATCGTAATGTCCGACGACTCGGAAAGAGTATCACCAAAACTGCACGACTGGTAGGCTGTTCACGATCTGCCGTTGTTAGTATTCATGCAAAGTGGATAAATGACGGTGACACCAGCAGTAGACGCCAAGGTGTTGGTCGTCCACGCGTCATCAAAGAAAAAGGACATCGGAGACTGTCCCGCTTGCTAAAGCAAAATTGTCGTGAGGCAGTGGTTCAGCTGACAGCCCAATACTGTGCAGCAGACGTCCCACTCGTGTGCCTCTGTTGACCAAGCGTCATCGTCAATTACGCCTACAGTGGGCCCGGGAACATGGAGACTGGACCATGGATGAGGGGTAGAAAGTTGCCTGGTCAGATGAATCCCGATTTCTCATTTATCACGTCGATGGTCGTGTCAGGGTACGCCGTCTGCCAGGCGAACAGTTGCTCCCTTCATGTACAGAACGTCAAACACAGGCCGGTTGGTGGCGGTATTATGCTTTGGGGGAGGTTCTCATGGGCGACTCTGGGACCCGTAGTTGTGGCAGAACAGACCATGAACGCTGCGAACTATCTGAACATCATTGCGGATCAGTTGCACCCTTACATGGCGTCTGTCTTCCCAACTGGAAATGGAATCTTCCAGCAGGACAACGCCCCATGTCACAAGGCTCGGATTGTGTTGGAGTGGTTCGAGGAGCATACTGATGAATTGCACTTAATGCCCTGGCCACCTAACTTGCCGGATCTTAATCCGATAGAACACATTTGGGGTGTCATGGAGCGGCAGCTCTGAGCTCAAACACCACCATGTCCGATTATATCTCGACATTGCGTGATCGCTGCTTAGACATTTGGTACAACCTGTCTCCAGTCATGTACCAAGAACTTATAGCATCTATGCCCAGGCGAGTTGCAGCTTTTTTGCAGGCCAAAGGAGGCGCAATACGTTATTGAGTAGGTGGTCATAATGTTTCGGCTCTTCAGTGAATGTTTTAATGGATGTTACCTAATAGCTACAGAAATGGTATCGAGTTTGTTTTTAAAGCTTTTTCTTCAAGTTTTGAAAACAAACTCCATGCACTTTCGTACTATTTTGGAAGGGAATAAACGCAATAAAACTAAATATTCCCGCTTACACCTAGCTTAATAACAACGCAGATAACCAATAACTTTTCTTTGTGTGAGCTGTCTGTTCCATTACTCTTACGTACACCGACATTGTTGAGAGGATTACAAGTGTTTAGGTTCCCAACAAAACGTAATGACTCGAGGGGAATAATTAAAAATCTTTGATTTAGGGAAGTCCACCTCAGGTGGTAAGAAAATGTAGCAGAGGCCTCGTGGAGAGACAAGAGAACGAGGGTGTTCCTGGAGGCAATCGGTAATTAATGTGAGGGAAACATGACACTTAACGATACCGGGAGCGCTTTGTACCGGAAATCTATTTCCAAAATGGCTTCTCGGTGTGTTAACTCAAGAATACAAATCCCATAAAGTAATAACAATATTCTTAATCGTGTTCTGCCAGGGAAACAAAAGGGGTGGGATAGTTGGAATTTAGCCATGGCAGAATATTACCGAATTTTCAATTATAAAGAAAGTCTTGTTTTGCAAGAAGGTGTTATTTATCGTTGATGGGAACTCAGAGGATATCAGTATATTGGCATTTTTGTATTGGAGAACTTCGGCCAACATAATAATAAGCTGAATTTCAAGATTTACAGTCCATTAATTTTAAGGTTTTTAAAAAATTCCAAAGTTACAATGACTTGTTCATGTGATCTCTTAAAACTTTCAAGTACTATGCGAGCATTGATTCAAATAATCAGAAATTATCTCGAATACTTAGTTTTAAAAATTTTTCACTGCGCAGTACCTATTAAATTTGTTAAATTCGTAAGTTATGCGTTTTATACGCTACGTTGTACAACGTATAATTCGTTTATATATTATATATAGCCAAGAACAGGAGTTTTTGGCTCTTCGGAAAATTGCATCTAGTAAGCAAATTCAGAAAAGTGTGCTGCATTAAAACGTGATAGTTTAATTTGTAGATTTTAAAAGCAACATAAATTAAAGATTTAATATATGAGAGGCATTTTCTGTTTCGCTAAATATAGGTGGATGTAGCGTTTCTTGTTCGTATTCTGAGCGTGACGTCACTTGGTTGGTTAGATAGTTGATTGGTCAACACCAATTAGTTTAAAAGCTAAAGATATCCCGTGGTGAGCGGTCCAAAACGATGATAAACTACATTTTAAGGTAACTCCAACACGTACTATTATTATACGAGAGCAGTAGTCCAACATAAATCTTCGCAAACCGTCTGGTCTGTTTGGTTATACTAAAAATCCTTTTCAAAATATAAATGACAATTTTGTTTGCAAATTTAACCTTTTGACAACTGCTATAGATATAACAAGCGCGATTCTTATAACTTTCAAGGTACAACTACCATAACGGTCGTAGTCTAAATTCTTTCTTGGCGCGATCCTCATACAACTGCTGTACCCGCCGTAGTCTAAAGGTTAACAAAAACAACATCAATGAAAACTTAATTTATATAAAAAAAACTTTAATTGCAACTATTAAGTTCAAACTTCGCAATATTGAAATAGATGACTCTGCTGAAATTAATGAGCAAATTGTAAGTCTTGTTTTCGGTTGATTATTTGAAAGGGATTAAACCGCATCTTCCTATTGCATTTCGAAAGACAAACGAACGACACGAACAAAAGCCGCGGGGAGAGATAAATTCTTAATTTAATTGTAACATAGTGCTCCCAAAAATAGAGTAACATGAAAATAAATGTCCTTCCGCTGGTGAGAAAAAAAATCCCACCGTCCAAGCTCAAAATATATAATGCGTGGACGCTGAAAAATTGATTATTCGGTATTAAAAATATCATCTCGTTTCAGCGGCATTAATTAACGTTTTTGTTGAGTGAAATCCGAGAAGTTTAGACTCCGATTTTAATGAAAATTAGCGGTGCATTAGATGAGAACGCTTAATCCTCCAATTAGCGGGTTTCCTCCTCCAACGAAAAGAACACCGCGATTTGCAACATGCAAAGGGACCACCGAAAATAATTTAAGATGATAAGTGTCTCAACAAGAATACAATTCCGTTAATTTAAAAGTAGGAGACACAGTCATTTCAGATATAATTAGTTCTCTGTCCCTGTTCTGAATAATTAACCACTGGGTTAGTTCTGGGCGCGGGTTGTTTTTCATTTGCATTAAGGATGCAGAAGATGCCGGAGAATCTGAAGACGGGATTTTAATTGAATGAAGTACCGAAATGCAAAACTTAAAAACCACCGTGTTTCCCGGAAAATGGTGTTTTCTTAAATTTAAAAACTTTGTTAAGTTTTAAAACGGAACCACAACGTTTGGAATTGAATAAAAATTTGAGATGTGTCTATTAGAGACATTTAAATTACAATGGAATATACGATATATATATTTCCCAATTGATTATTAGAATTATTTTAGCATTCATGATATATATTGTGATTATGTTTGGTTTTTGTGTTTCTTGGAACAGTGTGCTCTTAAATTTAAAGACGCAACCACAACGTTTTGAATTGAGTAAAAATTAACGATACTTAGTAGAGAGGTTTTAAATTGCTATAGCATAAGATACATTTCGCAATTGATATTTATAATTTATAAATTTAAGATATGTATTGCGATTTGTGTCTAACTTTGATGTTTCCTGGAATGGTGTGTAGTTTCTTATATTTAAAATTGGAAACACGTCGTTTTGAATTGAATAAAAATTAGCGATATTTGTGACTAGTAGAGACCTTTTGAAATACAAGGGAGTAAGATGCACACTTCGCGATTGATGGAAATAATTACTACCTTTAGGATAAGAATAAGGAACTTGCAGCAGTGAGGAAAATGCTCATTTCAGTGTTTTATTAATAGATTGATCGTCAAAATGTTCAAAAACGACAGTTAAAACCCATAAAATGGACTTAATTAATTAAAATTTCAAGTTTTAAATTACCGAAAAGTGTAGCAAAAGCACATGACCTCAAAACGCTGCGTGACGTCATTGTGCACCACGATGTAATGTTTACGTTTGTCTAGCGCGTTGAAATTTCATATTGTTTGCTCTTTTAATTTTTAAACAATCTATATATATATAATTCTCTTACGTGGCACGCAAAAAAGACGTTATTTGTTATCACGTTTTGGCAATATTGTACGATTGTTGTTTACCACAAAGCCTCGCGCCTCGATTGAATTTATAGCGTTATCGGATGAAATTTTATTGAAAAAAAAATGAATTTTAGTCGAGCTGTTGCAGTTTATAATTAGAAATCAAAGAAAGCAGAGGATCTTTTCAGGGCCATTTAAAAAACGGTCCTTTTCAGAGCCAACAATTATACTTCAACAAGACGCTTTTGACTACAACTTTTGACTACAAACTCAATGAAAAAGTGTGAGTGCCTCGAGTGCTGGGTAAATGTACACACAAACAACATGCTGGGTATTCAATTTCCAAATCAGTGCTCACATTTCGAGTCAAAATTTGCTCAAAGTTTCCATTTGAACTCTGATTCCAGAGGTACTATAAATATCTTTTCTGAAAAACAGCATAAAATTTAGGTTTGAAAAATATTTTTTTGGAATATCATATTTTGTAAACAATTCCTTCTGCTAGGACACATGTCTTCATTGATGCGAGCGAAGCGAGCATAGGTTCGCACAGCGAACCAATGAGGATTGTGAAGCAATCCTCTGGGGGTTGGCGAGCATTAGCGAGCAGGGGGCGGGCCCCCTAGTCCATTTAAATTTTCTTTCTTGCTATTTCAACGTCGCTATCAAAGTAAACAGACCATCATGAGGCACAGTGACCTCACTAGAAGCAGCGTAGGTAAACTAGCGTTTTTGAGGTGAAGTAAATAGTGCGAACTTTTACATTTTTTGTATTTTACCTTTTCGGGCTATAAAAGTAAAAAAGAACAAAAAACGTGCAAGTTTCTCATTGAGATTTTTGTTTAACTTCAGTTTTTCACAATACAGTGATTTTCAAAGCAGCTATCTATGACAGATGAAATGAGATGAAAGTAAATATTAGGTGAATCTTTGTTAGGAAGTGTTAGGAATTCATATTTTCTTCAATATATATTTTTAATTAAAAAAAAATGATGGAGTTTTATGATGAGCACAGATTTTTGAAGCAACATTTCTTTTTAAAAATATTGTATAGAAATTATTTCTTTTGATAGACTAAAACATGTGAGTTACAAAAAAGTTTTTTCTTTTTATTTCTACACTACGAATTTAAAAACTGGTAAAATCCAGTAAAATACTGGATTTTGGAAATTGATGAGACCTGGTATTACCACAACATGGTTTCTCTCTTAGTTTTCTTAGTTATAATTTTGTTTTACAATTTTAACTTATTTTGTTTTGTGTTTTAAAGGTATCATGATGTTTTTAAGGTTTCTATGATCTCAATAGCGGCAAATACCATCAGACTTAACATAATTTCGCCGGAAATTTAATCTGAACTGTAATTTTGTGTCGTAAGGACAAGGTTAAAAAAAAAAAACTTTATCTGTAAATGTCTTGAAAGCCAATTACAAGTTACCCGTGGTCAAATGGTTTTTTTTATTTTTAATAATAGATATATAACTAGTTGCTTAAATTTTTATGTTAGTCTTCCGTAAAGTGGAACATGATAGCTAAACGTACTCTCGTAAACTCCACAACATTTCAAATCGTGCGTGGAAAAGATTGCATCAATCGAAGTTCTGCCTCTCGTTGTCCAATATTTAGGATTTGTCTTTAGATCCAACCAATAGACTTCTCTCAACACTTCGCAGAATTCTTTCCCATCTTCAGTGCTCATGTTGATATTAAAGTCTCCAGCCAAGACTGATTTATACTCGTCACAATCTGTGCCCAATGCTTCTGAGATCGCTTCTAAAATGTCATCTGTACTCGAACCTGGCTTGGCATATAGTACGGCCAAACGAACATTGTTTTTTAAATAGACGACAACAATGTGAACTCCCGTGTCATAATTTGGGAACTGTAGAGCTTCCTGTGTTTCAATATTATTCTTGGCGTAAATGGCAACACCGCTGTGCTTTCTCGTGCGACTTTGGCTCGAATGAATCTCGATGCACAATTTAAAGTCTTGAAACTTGAAGCGATCGGTTGGAATCGTCCTTGTTTCGGCCAACAATAGAAAATCGCTATGCATGAAACTATGATCACAGGCAATGTCTTCATGATGCGCTTGGAGGGATTGGACGTTGTGATACATGAACTGATAGCTGTACTCGTAACTGAATACCGGAATGTGACTGGCTCGTGACAGTCTTGCCTTGCATTCCTACTACAATGCAACTGACTCCTACCAGTCTCGTTGCTCTTATAATGAGTTCTTTCCAGACTAGTAGACAACTACCGTTGTTTAGTATTCCTACATCTTTATATATTTTTTTCTTACACCGGACGACTTGAAAACCCTCTCCGAGAACAAAACCCATTTGACCATGGGTAATAAATATCGGTAAGTAAATTCCTTGGTAGAAAAAACGCGAATTTTTATTATTGTTTGCACGATTTATGTGAGAAAAATATTTATATTCCAGAGTTCAAAGATAATTTTTTTTTGTCATTTATACAAATACTGTATGGAAGTTTTGAGGGAGGTGAGACCTCAGGCGCTGCTCTCATCTGACATTGGTTCAAAATCGGTGTTGTCCACGGATCTCCTTTCGGGATTGATCAAGGACTGTCATAAATAGCCCTCTGTAGAATCGTACTAAATCAGTGCTTCCCGCTAAGAAGAAAAGTAGATGTAAAACCGATATTAAGAAGTTTAGTAAACAATACATCAGTATTAAGAATTGCGTTCATTTTCAAACACAAGTAAGCACATCCTTAATAGCTATTAACTTTTCTTTTCACAGATGAGCTGAAAAATGTTTTGAAATCAAAAACACATGACAGCAGCAATGATCGCGTGTTTAAAAAAGCGCTTTTACACACTCACAGAAACATTCTAAAAATTAATAAAATCCGTGTAAATTTTCTTATTTATCATGAAGTATAAATAAGAATTGTTCTGTATCACGATCTCCACCAGGATTGCAATAATAGAAACATTTTTAGCAAATCTGTTAAGGGTGAATTGCCAAAGGAAATTTTGCAAGGTCTTCATCTTAGTATTCGCTAAAATTTTCAATTTAATATATATTTTTTCTTTTTAGTCAAACCTCCTTTTCTTCCTTTTTAGCCTCATTTAAAACCTATTTTAATCGAATTACTAATTAAAATAAATAAACAAACTGCTATAAGTATGTTTAAACTTTTAAATTTATAATTAGCTACATTGTATAAACTAGTTGTGGTTTTTAAACTAAATATTTTTTTCTTTCTTTTCCATTTAATCGAAACATATTTTAATCGATTAACTAATTAAAATAAATAAATTAACTGCTATAAATATGTTTAAACTTTTGAATTTATAATTAGCTTCATTGTATACACTAATTGCGATGATAGGAATTGTTGTGTAGAAGGTATATATATTCGTAGAACAAATAGAAATTCCAGCACAATCTAGACATGGCCAGACTTTTTGGTTTCTTCATGTTTTTGAGTGATTGGAGTCAAATTCAAATTATAAAAAAAATTTCGTCATTCATCAACTATGGCAGCCCATTCGGCCCTTAAATGTACCATATAGACAGTAGGGAGGTCGTAAAAAGGTTTATTTTAAAATATATTAAAATAAATTTATATTAAAAGGTTTCATTTGCTATCACATTCTAATAGTGCGGAAAAGTTGTCTCATGCAGTAAAACTAATGTGTAAAAAATTTCATCCCGATTTATTGATATCTTTTGCCTTACCAAGGGGTTCAAACCCTCCAAAAAGATCAAAATTCGGGCATTTTTTATAAAAACTAAAAATGTTAAAAATTCCGTTTTAATAGTGCGCAAAAGTAAGCTAAATACAATCAATATTAACGGTAAAAAATTGTTTAGATCAGTACATATCTTCTGCCTCCCCAACGGCGGCCGAATAGCAGAAAAAATTGAAAAAAAATGACATTTTTGCTAAATATCGACTTGTGCAATTTCGGTAAAAACTGGTTAGCTGTTTTTTCTTGTATTCGGAACTAAGGAGAAGATATGTACTGTTCTAAACAATATTTTTTACCATAAAAATTGAATGTATTAGCTTACTTTTGCGCACTATTAGTACGTAATTGTAAACATTTGTATTTTTTATAAATAATTGCGGAACTTTTGATCTTTTTGAAGGGTTTGAACCCCTCGGAAAGGCAAAAGATATCAAGAAATCGGGATGAAGTTTTTTATACATTAGTTTTACTGCATGAGCCAGCTTTTTGGCACTATTAGAATGTGATAGCAAAAGAATCTTTTTCAGACCACCCTAATAGACAGTTCAACTCTAAATCCATACTCCAAGAAACAGAGCTCCCACAAAATTTATTCCAAGAAGACTTACTTGATAAAATAGGTCTTCCCCTCTCTGTCGAAGGCTGCCTCCCATCCATAGGGCAGACCTATCCCTCCAGAATCCCAGGATTCCACGGGTGGTAACCACGAGGAGGTTTTGGTTTCATGGCTGAAAAGACAAGAGGAAAAAACATTAATGACTATGAATATCACCAACAAAAGCATCACAGATAACTCAAAAAAGAAAGTACGAAAGACCTTTATTATACGATTATGTTACGCGACACATTGTGGGGATTTGCCTCCACTATCTTGTTGCAAAATGGCGTAATTGGTTTTGAGGCATCGGTTTCAAGAATTTCTTACGAAGTATCTGAAAATCTGTCATTAATAGTGATGCACTGCTGTTTCATGAAAAATGGATTTCCTAGCGATATTAATGTCTAACTGAAGAAAAAACAAATGCAATAGAATAGTATACGAGTTCTTTAGCTTGTTATTTCTATACCAATCCTATTTATTTAAAATATTTACAAGCACAAAATTGAAAATTTTATATGGTACGCCAAAGAAAAATCCTCCCGTTTTTGAAATGTTGCATTTTAAATACATATTAAAAACATTTTTGAGATTTTTGTTGCACACTTTCAAATGTAACTTTATTTGATGGCTTAAAGTTGACGATTTGAACATTTTTATCAATAATGATGTAGTGACATCAGTTATTGAGTATCTTGTGATGAAGAAGTCTCTCGAAACATTAAATGTTGTAATGAGACATTCTGTTTTCAAGGAAAGAAAAAATATAATTTAAATTCTATGATTTTGTAAACAAATACAAAAAGTTATTTCCTATTCTAGGATTAAAAATTTGCAAGTTGTAAATAATTTAAAATCGTTGTTTTTATTAGTATCTCATTTCTTCTCACATAATAAGAAATAAAATAATTTAAAAAAGAACATACTCGCGATTGAAAAACTTGTGCAATGAAAACAAATTATTCAAGAGAATCCAAATAATTTCTTATTGTTTGAATAAGTGCATAATACTTGAAAGTTCAAGGTAACACGACATCTTGAATGGTTGATAAGTCATTATAATTTAAAATTTTCTTAAAACTTAACAAAATTTCTAGCCTTACAAGTTTGAAAAGTACCTAATGTTGTCCCAGCCCACCAATTTAAAAACTAACACACAATGTAAAAATATAAACAATAAATAAATTTATAGAAACAACTAAAAATCCAAACAACGAATTCAAAGATTATTGCTGAATAAAAACACGAAAATTGTTAACATCGACAAGGTTAAAAGGTTTGCTGTTAGCAAAATCCAAATTCACGAATTGAGTGTGTAAAAGGACAGTAAAAAATAACAACTTTCCCACAACACAATCCCGAAAAAAATCGCAATGACCTGCTCTAGGGAGAAGGATTTCGAGGAAAATAAAAACAAAATTCCGCAAAAGGTGAGACTGGAGGCTAAGCTTCAAAGCATTTACTTAATTTTTACTCTGAGCTTTTATTGATCGAAGACCGCACCATTTTTCATTGGCAGTGTCAGCTCTTTAGTCCACAAAGAAATGTCCGTGTCTCCGAGGCAGGGAGAAGAGAAAAAAGGAAACATTTTAATTTGCGCTTCTTTGATGCTTGTTTGAAAACAATGTTTTCATAACTTTCGATTCGCATTGCTAACGTTGTTTCTCATCCAAGAACTGAACTTAAGCCGCAATGCGGGTTTTTGACTACAAGGCACTTATTGCTTCGCTGTTTTTGCATGTTTTGGAAGGAGGGATTAAAAGTTTATCAAAAGGGAAAGCAATGGCTGGTACGAAATCGCAACACTGTACTCGTATTGGACGTTTAATAACAGCAATTTTGACAATTCAATAATAGTTGGCTTCTTGATAATTGTTAATTACTACTAGCTAAATCTGTTGCTACCACCCAAGAACATTTCTCAAAAAATCATTCCAAATTTTCCGATCATTAATATTATGCCAAATTATAATATTTCAAATCATTGCTTTAAAAAAATACTTATCGAAACAAAAACTTTTCTATTATAAATGAGCTCAAATGTTCTTCAAAAATCTATTTTAAATGTTTTCTTACCTAACATTCAGAATATAAATCCTGAATTATTAACTATTATTAACTAAAATTAACCCATCTATGAGATATCTCGTTTGTGAGATATCTCGTCCATCTAGATCTGATCAATTCTTTTAATGACGCAATACCTCGCCATCGAGGTATTGCCGAGTTTTTTTTGTAGTGACGAGATATCTCGTCCATCAAGATCTGGTCAATTTTGCTTATGATGGACACCTCCTCGAGACACCTGTTAGGAAAGTTAGAGCTCTACTTATGCTGATTTTCATTTTGTAATTTTGTGAGAAATATATTTTATAGTAGAGACTTCACTTCAACTGTCATATAGATGGATGAGTAATTCCCTCTCTTTATTATTCCCAGAGGTAAGGTTAATAGAATGCTATTTTACAGTAATACTCCGACTTACGCGGATTCGGAGATACGAGGTTCATGATTTTTTCGTTTGGCAACAATGCCTGCAACAATACACATTAGAGATGCGACATAGACAGCAAAATATCGATGTTTTGAGACATCGATTTTCAAAATTAAAAAATCGATGTTGATAATACATCGCCCAAAAAGCATCAATGTTTTTAAACATCGATGTTTTTTTAAAAATTTTTCACTATGGCGCTTTTTTTGTTCAAAAATAAAATATCGACAACGTAAAAACATTGACAAAGTAAAAATATCGATGTTAAACAAACATCAGCTCCAATAAATCGATGGTAAATTGCTCAATGTTTTAATAAAACATCAACTCCAATAAATCGATGGTAAATACATCAATGTTTTAATAAAACATCGATGTTTTGAAAACATCGAAATCGAAGTCACATCCCTACTTTTCAGACCCTTCACCCTTGGGCACTTTGGTCTAAAAGTATGTTCAATTTACTGATTGTAAAAAGTAAGCTACTTGGTTATTTTTTTAATTTTTATAATAGTACTGTTTTTATTTTAAAACTAAACATGGACAATGTAAAAACATTTACAATTTTAAAACATCGATGTTAAACAAACCTCGGCTCCAATAAATCGATTGTAAATACATCAGACCCTTCACCCTTGGCCCCTGTGGTCTAAAAGTATGTTCAATTTACTGATTATAAAAATTATGCTACTTGGTTATTTTTTTTTAATTTTTATAATAGCACTGTTTTATATTTTAAAATAAAATATCGACAACGTAAAAACATCGACAAGTATAAATATCGATGGTAAAAAAACATCGGCTCCAATACATCGATGTTTTGAAAACATCGACATCGATGTCGCATCCACATTGGACACGTTTCGCACGAAATCTGCGTGCACGATTACGATTCTGCGATCGATGGAAACTGTACCAAAATTTACGCGAAATCGACTTGAGCTTGTTTCGTCGGTCCCACCTATTGTGGAATTACTGTACTAAGTATTTAGTGGAGTATGTTGGCATGGAACTTATATCCTTGAATGTGTATGGCAATTACCAAGAGTCCATTTATTCGTTTTTTATAAAATATGAATTAGCTATAGTCGTTGGTCTAAATAGATAAGATCTGAATGAAAAACTACACCAGATTCAGAAAATATTGTAAAAAGTTTCACATCAGTTGAGAGAACTATTAATGCATTGCGAACTTTCTCTTCAATGCTAATAATGAACGACTAAATGGAAAAAATTCTACACATGACACAAAGAAAATGCCAGCATTCACTTAAGTAGATTATAAATTGAGTTAAAAAGAGTCTCTCGGAGAAAATATAACAAAATAATGTCAGTTAAAATTCTTAAATCTCTATACACAGAATCCATGTATTCCAGATACATTTTCAATTACTTCTATGAATTATATTATAAATCTTTTTTTATACTATGAAGAAAGTCGTTTTTGTGTCGTTCATTTAAGCATAGATTTAATCGAGTAATTTAAATATCACTTTAATTAAGTGATTTAAATATGATATCAATTTAATTACGTGAAACGCCGAATCAATAAAATGAATGAAATTTTTCAACTAGAAAAGGTCATGCATTTCTCACAAGATAAAAGCACCACTGGAAGAAAGTGAAAATTTGTATTCGTTAAATGATAAACTCACCATCTTCTAAATTCTCATAAATATTTAAATGAAGCTTTAAAAATGTTTAGTAATATTTTTAGCAATATTTAAAATTCAGCGTAGATTTTGATGATAAATACATTGATATTCACGATATTTTTTGATTTTTGTGGTAAATATAATTTTTGTCTCATATGTATTGTTGCATTGGAATTAACGAACATTAAAACAGCCAAAAAGCATTCAACTCTTAGAAATTTTGCAATGTTATAATGCGAATACACAAGCACTTTTTGATGAATAATGATAAGATTTCCTCTGCAATAAGAAAAATAGTCCGAATTAAAAATAATTATTTTATAATTTTAAATTCTTTCCTTTTAAATCGTTTCGACGAAGTGTCTTGTTCAGAAAGATCTGATCGATTTTGCTGATAACAAAATATCTCTTCATCACGAAAACTCTATTGTTTTACGATGACAAGATACGGTCAGTGTTCTTCGAATGACGAGATATCACGTCCATCAATATCTGGTCAGTTTTGCTGACCAGTCAGTTATTCATGACAAGATACCTCGTCGAGATAAGCGCCATGAGAGTTAATAGGTATTGTTTTATATCATTTGGCAATAATAAACCAAACTCACGTATAAATTGTCACACTAAAATGTATTTTTAAATTGTTTTTAGTAGTTGAATTAAAATAACATAAAATTTTGTACAACTAGAATACAGAGCAAGTGTTTCAAAAGAATATAGCTGTGGTTTAACCTAATTACGGTGGTGGACAACAGTCGTGCTAAGAAGTTTAATTCAATCAAACATTAACCCTCCAAGTGATTTCGACGAGATATCTCTCATCCATCCAAATCTGCTAATGGTTTTGTTAATGACGAGATATCTTGTGTACAAATGCAGTCATTTTTATGATAAAGAGATCAAGATCTGATCAGTTTTCTTCGAATAACGAGATAACTCATCCATACAAATCTGCTAAAGGTTTTGCTAATGACGAGATATATCGTGTACAAATGTAGCCATTTTTTATGATGAAGATATCAAGATCTGATCAGTTTTCTTCGAATAACGAGATATCTCATCCATACAAATCTGCTAATGGTTTTGCTAATGACGAGATATATCGTGTACAAATGTAGCCATTTTTTATGATGAAGATATCAAGATCTGATCAGTTTTCTTCGAATAACGAGATATCTCATCCATACAAATCTGCTAATGGTTTTGCTAATGACGAGATATATCGTGTACAAATGTAGCCATTTTTTATGATGAAGATATCAAGATCTGATCAGTTTTCTTCGAATAACGAGATAACTCATCCATACAAATCTGCTAAAGGTTTTGCTAATGACGAGATATATCGTGTACAAATGTAGCCATTTTTTATGATGAAGATATCAAGATCTGATCAGTTTTCTTCGAATAACGAGATAACTCATCCATACAAATCTGCTAAAGGTTTTGCTAATGACGAGATATATCGTGTACAAATGTAGCCATTTTTTATGATGAAGATATCAAGATCTGATCAGTTTTCTTCGAATAACGAGATATCTCATCCATACAAATCTGCTAATGGTTTTGCTAATGACGAGATATATCGTGTACAAATGTAGCCATTTTTTATGATGAAGATATCAAGATCTGATCAGTTTTCTTCGAATAACGAGATAGCTCATCCATACAAATCTGCTAAAGGTTTTGCTAATGACGAGATATATCGTGTACAAATGTAGCCATTTTTTATGATGAAGATATCAAGATCTGATCAGTTTTCTTCGAATAACGAGATATCTCATCCATACAAATCTGCTAATGGTTTTGCTAATGACGAGATATATCGTGTACAAATGTAGCCATTTTTTATGATGAAGATATCAAGATCTGATCAGTTTTCTTCGAATAACGAGATAACTCATCCATACAAATCTGCTAAAGGTTTTGCTAATGACGAGATATATCGTGTACAAATGTAGCCATTTTTTATGATGAAGATATCAAGATCTGATCAGTTTTCTTCGAATAACGAGATATCTCATCCATACAAATCTGCTAATGGTTTTGCTAATGACGAGATATATCGTGTACAAATGTAGCCATTTTTTATGATGAAGATATCAAGATCTGATCAGTTTTCTTCGAATAACGAGATATCTCATCCATACAAATCTGCTAATGGTTTTGCTAATGACGAGATATATCGTGTACAAATGTAGCCATTTTTTATGATGAAGATATCAAGATCTGATCAGTTTTCTTCGAATAACGAGATATCTCATCCATACAAATCTGCTAATGGTTTTGCTAATGACGAGATATATCGTGTACAAATGTAGCCATTTTTTATGATGAAGATATCAAGATCTGATCAGTTTTCTTCGAATAACGAGATAACTCATCCATACAAATCTGCTAAAGGTTTTGCTAATGACGAGATATATCGTGTACAAATGTAGCCATTTTTTATGATGAAGATATCAAGATCTGATCAGTTTTCTTCGAATAACGAGATATCTCATCCATACAAATCTGCTAATGGTTTTGCTAATGACGAGATATATCGTGTACAAATGTAGCCATTTTTTATGATGAAGATATCAAGATCTGATCAGTTTTCTTCGAATAACGAGATAACTCATCCATACAAATCTGCTAAAGGTTTTGCTAATGACGAGATATATCGTGTACAAATGTAGCCATTTTTTATGATGAAGATATCAAGATCTGATCAGTTTTCTTCGAATAACGAGATATCTCATCCATACAAATCTGCTAATGGTTTTGCTAATGACGAGATATATCGTGTACAAATGTAGCCATTTTTTATGATGAAGATATCAAGATCTGATCAGTTTTCTTCGAATAACGAGATATCTCATCCATACAAATCTGCTAATGGTTTTGCTAATGACCCGATATCTCGCCTAAAAATGTAGCCATTTTTTTATGATTGCCATTTTTTAATTGATCCCGATCTGATCAGTTTTCATCGAATAACGAGATATCTCATCCATTCAAATCTGCTTATGGTTTTGCTGATGACTAGATATCTCGTGGAGAACAGCACCAGGAGGGTTAAAGACTAGCATGAGTAAATGGGCAATGTGAATTACCTTACTATCTCAATAGTTTAACAGATACAGTTCCTTTGAATGTCAATAATTGTAAAGCAACATCCATGCTCACTGGAAGTACGTAACTCCAATGCAATTTCCATTATCAAGGATACTCAAAAGAAAACGGAAGCCTTTCTCAGAGGAGAAGAATAATTCTTATCCCTTTTATGTTTCAACGGAACTATAACCGTTCCTTTTTTAGTTCCTGGCCGATAATTTTTCCCGCTTCCACTGTTTTATCGACTCATTTCAAAAGTTTCAATCAGGGAGGATTTCGGCTTGGTATTCAGCGCACGGAGGGGGAGCTGAGATCGATATTTTAAACGCGCTCTGACCCCGCAAAATTCGATTTTTTTCTATAGTCTGGTGACGTTCTTTGACATATAATAGGACATTCTAGACAATGAGGTGGATTTAAAACTGAGGTTTTATTAAAAGGGAAGAGTTTAGTGAGGGAAATTGTGGATAATAAGAGGTAACGATATATTATTTTCATCAATCCTAAAACAATTTCGTGATTTGAAATAACCAAGAAGTGATTTTCCTTGATAGATCCTTAGAAGTAGATTCAAGTATTAATGCGAAGATTTTATTTCCACCAGAGTGTCTTACTTTTAACCAAAAAACTAACATAAAATTATTGTTCTAAACCCATACAAAATGAGAAAAATACCCAAAGGTTCAATGAATTCTATCAATAAATTGAATTACACGAGAAGAAAAAAAAATAGCATGGTGGTTATAATAGAGACAATTGCAACAGGATTTATATTATTATTAACAACTTATTTACGTTAAAACTGGCGAATGACATTAAAATTATGCGTTATTTATTTAATTTTAATGATCAATGAGACCATTTAAATAAAACGACTTTTGGTTTAAATTATAAAATTTCATGTATCACAAGGAATTAAGAAAATCAAAGTAAGAGTTCAGCATATCTTGATAAAACTTTTTAGAATGTATTTTTCCGGCCTTTTCAAATTACGTAAAAAATTCCAAAGTTTATTTCCTTTACTTTGAAACGTATGACAAACATATGAAAGTTCTAACCTTTGACTAAATTTATCAGTTTTCCTCGACATGTTAGAGGTTTTTTAAAGATAAAAATGACATTTTGTACTGAAATTTTAAACAGTTATTAGAATTTACTTTTTAAAAAGAAAAGCAAAATAGAACGGCACATGTAAAAAATATTTTGATAACCTGATCGAACATTACAGCGAGTCTATCTACTTCACTTGTCCTTTTTAGTTTACTTCATGCACACAGATAAACATAAATACACTCATGTACAAAAAAAAATATGGAAGACAATTCCAGACTTTGGTAATGATGCCACTGCATTCAACCTGGTTTTTTACACTTCACGATAAAAACTGAACAAAAAATATTTTTACCAAGAAATTCAGATAAAGAATAGCGAAAGTTGGCAATGGAGCCACAGTACTTTTTAACCGAATTAATAGTGTACGTTATAATGATGGAAAACTTAAAAGATATATTCATAACCAACGAAGTTTGGAATTCTAGAGCCGTTAAGAATGGTGCCACCAAATTTAAGACAGTTGTTTATCTTCATCAGATGATCAAAAACCAAAGATATTTATAACAATGAAAAAATTAGGAAAAGAATACACCAAAAGTTAGTAAAGGAGCCACTGCATCTAACTTAATTTATAATATATATTTATTGTAAAAGAAACATGGGGAAAATATTCCATATTGGCAGTGGTTCCACCCGCACTTACTCGTGATAACACTTTTGTGAGCATAAATATATTCACATACAATTGTACGCCATTAATTCTATTTAAGGATCCAAGTGCCTTAAAACTTTTAAAGTGGACTACATTGCAAGCTACATTGGAATTTAATCTACACTTAAAAACAAGACGTTTGTTACAACTGGATATTTACTCTTGAAATGACGAGTTCTGTTCTGAAAAATTTACTGTTTTCCAATTCCGATAAAATATCAAATCAAAATTTTGCTGGAAAGTTGTGCGAACAATAAATATTAAAATGAAAATAAATTGACACATCAATCTCGAGCTCGCACTCCAGCAACAGTAAAAAAATTATGTATTTGGTAATGAGCCATCACCCATTTAACCCGCATATTACTTTACACATTAAATTCTTAAAAGGATTCCACTAGAATATTAATGTTAGTCATCCAAATAGAATCCAAATGTTAGTCAACATCAGAGGATCGAAAACTGGACAAAAATATATCCATAACAATGAAGATATCAGGAAAAGAATACATGAAAACTCGGCAACTGTGCCACTGGATTTATCCCGGTTAATGATTTACATCCATAGGAATCCAAATGTTAGTCAACATCAGAGGATCGAAAACTGGACAAAAATATATCCATAACAATGAAGATATCAGGAATAGAATGCATCAAAACTCAACAACTGTGCCACTGGATTTATCAAGGTTAATGATTTACATCCATAGGAATCCAAATGTTAGTCAACATCAGAGGATCGAAAACTAGACAAAAATATATCCATAACAATGAAGATATCAGGAAAAGAATGCATCAAAACTCAACAACTGTGCCACTGGATTTATCAAGGTTAATGATTTACATCCATAGGAATCCAAATGTTAGTCAACATCAGAGGATCGAAAACTGGACAAAAATATATCCATAACAATGAAGATATCAGGAAAAGAATACATGAAAACTCGGCAACTGTGCCACTGGATTTATCCCGGTTAATGATTTACATCCATAGGAATCCAAATGTTAGTCAACATCAGAGGATCGAAAACTGGACAAAAAATATATCCATAACAATGAAGATATCAGGAAAAGAATACATCAAAACTCCCAGCAACTGTGCCACTGGATTTATCCCGGTTAATAATTTACATAAAATTATCAAAATTAATAGAATATGTTTTAGAAAAATTCATCTAGAATCTCAGAGGTCGACAATGATGTCACTGTATTTAGTCCAGTTATTAGTTTACATCAATGATCGCGCGAAAGCCGAAAGAAGGTATACTTGTAAGAATAAAAAAAATCATGGGAAAGAATCCCAGAACTTGGCAATGGTGCCACACTCCACTTACGTGTGATAACACTGGAGCAACATGCGTCACAATCAGACCCGGGTACACGACGGAGGGCTTTTTGCTGGCAGTGACAGTCGGGGCAGTATTGCTTGGGCGGGGGAGGTTGACAGGATGAGACGGCACAGGAAGGAGGATGTAGTATTTGCGAGTCGAAGGAGGGGGAGGGCAAGACGCAAAATGTGTGCACGTGTCACGTGGCTGACACCTGGGTAGGGAAAATAGGAGATGTTTCCGCTCTTTTAGCGATGTTACATGTCCATTTTTCGAACGCCCCCTTCTCGTCGAAAGTGGGGGGATCGGTGGCAAGGTTAATTCAAAAACACCTTCTCGTTTCGTGGGTATTCAATCTTTACACAGTTCTTCAGCGCGCTTCACTCCAAAGGTAATCGGGTCCTTGGTAGCCCAGTTGAAACAGCAACGAATTAGCAATTGGAGAGTTGTGAGTTCGAAACTAGGTCGTGCCAAAAACCATCGTGTACACAGAGGTTGGGGAACGTTAAATCTGTCGTGTCCTCATGTTGGAGTGGAAGCTTGGAGAGTGGATTGCAAGCTCAGATGCTGTCCTCATTTGACAGTGGTTCAAGATTACGAGGCCTTGTCTTTGGACCTTTTCCTTAGGGATTGATTCAGAATCGTTGGCAATAGCCAGTTGCGTCGCTCCAGTGAAATGTTAATTAGCTACCTACGTACCAAAGGTAATCAGCTTTTTAAAATGTGCTCATTGTGATCAGCTAACCATTTCAATATGTTAATATTGGTTAGTTAAAAATTCAACTGCTGAAAGTTAATCCTGATTGAAAAATTTGTCATGAACATAATTTAATCAATTAAGTCCTACATTCATTTTTGTAATTTGATGTGTTACGTGATTCTGTTATGTGTGTGTGCATTGTATTAATCAATAAATAATTTAATCATTTTATTCTTTTTTTCAATGTAATTTTAAGTTTCCTCTTCAACATGTGAGTAGGTAGGTATTTTGTTGCAACACTTAACAGAGGCACATACCATTTTTACAGGATTCAAAATGTTGAATGGAGGTATAAAATCAATCATGAATATTAGTCATGATTAATTGATAAAAACTAAAACCTTCATGGAAGGTCAAAAACCAATCAATCATTACACATTAGTCAAAATGAATTTTTTAGTCTTTCAATCATTAGTCAGATTAAACTTTCCCTAACACTGGCTTTGAAGCTGAAGAACAGTCCTTATATGGAATACAAGACCGTTCTCTTTTGTGTAGTTAGTAACCTTGAAGTGTAGTTCAAAAATCACGGTTGTAATTCAGTTGTTTAATAATTTTACAGATACAACGACGTTTACTTTTGTTTCAGAGCGGCACTCCTCGCTTTCAATTCAAAACTAATTTAATCTTTCATAAATTAATCAGTACACTGACTACACTGATTGTGAAAAAAAAAACCAATTTCGATCTACTAAATCCAATTTTAAAAGGCCATTGCATTTCTACAAATAAGAAAATAGTATTTGTAACGATAAACAATTCCTTAGAAATGATACCAAACCCTTATCGTGTCCCATAAGTGAAATAGTCACTAAAGCCAACATTTTATGTGACAAATAGAATGTGTCACAGGTCACTAAAAGTTTATTTAAAAATAAATCCTCTCTGTACAGACACACTGCCCTTTGGTTCAATGAAGTTTAGGGGAACCAGAAAGGGTGAGACTGCCCCAATTCCGAAAGTCATTGTCGAGAGAAAGGAAGGAATTATAATCCAGAGAAGAGGTGTTTGTATGTAGGGTTATCCTTCATCCATCAAATATGACAGGAATCACAATTAATCAGTCCAGCCATACCAGGCCATTTAGACATCCATCACCGAACATGCTCGCTGACCACCTCAGCTAGCAATTCTCCGCTTTGTTCAATTGGTGACAAATCGGAAAAGTTTCCCCTCTGCAGCCACTCATTCTAGCACCCACGACTGCTTGCACAAGATATGATTCTTTGTTGACTCATGAGGAGCTTCTCCAGAAAGGAATCTCTAGAGATATAGCACAGGATTGCTTCTTCAATCTCGAGATCACTTAAATGTTAGGGATGGTCTGTTTCACTTGGAAGTGCTCTCGAGGGGATATGATATATTAAGACTCGTGAGTGAAAGGAAATAATTATTTTTGACGTGTTTTTTACATCTGAAAAGAATTTAGACCCGTGATTCTTAACTTAGGGCTTGTTACCCACCGGGAGGTAAATTGAAAAGTAAAATTAAAAATATTACTATAGCGTCGGTAGCAGTTAAAAAGGCAGTATCTTCAAGTATGGTTAGTGGTTGAGTGTTGTTACATGACGCGTACGATAGGGATTTTTAGAGTAAACAAAACAGAGGTAAGACGAAGATTTAACTTCTAGTTACTCAAAAATTCTCTCTAGCATGATACATATTGGGGGTTACCTTAAAATGAAGTTTATTGTTATAGGATTCGTACAATAGGGATTTTCAGCGTAAACAAAAAAGAGGGAATACGAAGATTTAAGTTCTAGTTACTCAAAAATGTTTTCTCGCGTGATACATATCGGGGGGGGGGGGTACCTTAAAATGAAGTTTATTGTTATAGGATTCGTACAATATGGATTTTCAGTGTAAACTAAACAGAGGTGAGACGAAAATTTCATTTCTAGTTACTCAAAAATGCTCTCGCATTACACATACACATTATACAACATACCGGGGATTACATTAAAATGCAGTTTATTGTCGTTTTGATTACGTTCAATAGGTTGGCAATTGAATAGACTTCGTACTAGAGCAACACAAAGGACTATTGGAGAGGGTCCGAGATGAATCCCTAATAGAAAGATCCGAGGACAATGCCTCATAATTTTGAGCCACGGTCAGGTGACGAGGCCAACACTTGAGCTGACGACATCTCGTGTTTAATCTATCGGCCAACTTATCAACTATAAAATATCGTCACGCTCAGAAAGCACCCTGTTACGCTGCAATAACACTGCATTTAGCTGTACAGAAAAAGGATATAAAATATCTGATACTATATCATAGTATGACCACTGAAAGAGCTGGTGATGAATGCATCATAGGTGTTTTCAAGCGTTATGAGTCTCAAATACTTTTATATGCAGTATTTAATAATCACTATCCATAAAGACAAAAGTTGGAGAAAATGTCTTCCTGACCCTTCTAATATAACAGAAAAAAATATTTGTATTTTAGCAGCAAAGAGAAGCGTGTTTTGTCACAAAACTCGCTTTTGTCTCGTCTGACCCTGGCATGGGCAGAATGGGATACTGTGGTATGGTACAAAAAACGATCAAGAATCACAAGATTGGTCCATCGTAGTTATATATTAGTTATTTAACGCGATTGTTTACGAGAACTTATTGAAACGTGACAAAGAAATGATTGTAGCACACAGTTCTAATTGAGAAAAACTTGGAAGTGATTTAAATACGAATATACCACCCTCCAATGCATACATAGAACTGTTTATGTTGGCTACTAAGTTATTATTCTATAATTTCTAAAGACTATTACACGCACACAAACATAAATGCTTCGAAATAATGTTAAAATGACATTAGAGTAACATATTAAGGCTACATACAAATAAATGCAAAACATTGACTAAAATCTATAGGACATTTTGAAGGGTTCATGCAAGATCTTGCATGATGGACTAACATGCATGTTATTAGTGCAAATAGAACGCATGTCAGTATTTGGATGATTCTGTCGTAGATTTTCCTGTATATGAACCTTCAATTGATATACATAACTTATCATAAAATTTTGCGAAAATAAATACAGCCACGTCTCTTAACTAATCAAAACAATGCATTAATCCATTTATTCTCATTCCATTTATTCGCACTATCTAATGAAAAGGCGGGCAGAGAAAAACATCAATAGTTTCAAGAGTGATATGAGATGCCATATGAGATTTATCATATGTTTAATAACAGGAGACACAAGCTTTCCTACAGTAATATTTCAAACTTATACGCAGTATGCGAATCTCAACTACAAAAATTAGGTGTGATGGTTTCTTGGAGAGAAATAGCTTCTTTTGGGGACAGTTAGGGCTTTACAAAATCCAAATTGTTGGATTCTAATTGATTTATACCATAAATAAAGGCTTTAGTTTTCGAAACAAATTTAGAGAAATAAAGTTTAGGTTAAAAGAATGGAGCCCATTATTACATTTATTTTACCAGCTTACTTTATTACCCCAGCTTATTATTTAAACTTCAAGTATAAAATGACTTCACGATAATTACAATTACTTCTAATATAAAATCAGAAATACTTGATTGAAGTGATCATACCACAATATGAGATATTACGACAGTTTGATGATTTTATAGTAAAGCCGCAAATCGTTTTAACAAAGTAAATCAACACAATTTACTGCACAATAAAAAGGAAGAAGCCGTTTCAGAACTGGGTAATTGGGAAAAAAGGTCTATCATAATGCGTTTTTGAAAAGTTAATGGAAGACACCAATATAAGAAAGAATTTAAAGAGCTGAAACTTTTTGTAAAATGTGCGAGTTAGTAAAATGGATATACCATCAAAAGCAAAGGAATATGCAAACCATATGCCGGAATCTCACGGGAAAATAGGTTCGTAGCTAATCTTACCGAAAACGTTATCGTTAAAATGGAAATCGTATTGAAATTACTCAACTGAACAAGAGCTTAATCTGTGTCATTCATCATTGCATCTGACAGATACAGTTCTAAAAGACATTAATTTTAGAGAATCCTGGGCATCTTTGACGTAGAAACAAAATGAGTTGGATCAGTTTTCCATTAATTTCAAACGTAAAGATAAATTCTTTAGGTTAGATAAAACCGTAAAAGAGGAAGATTTTATTTTTAGTATTTGAGGCTTAAAGTTTACCGAGGGTTTCAAAGGTTGATCTCTTTCAGAAATCTGTTCCATCTTTAGAATTCTTCCCGTAATTATAACGAACGATGTGAAATATAATGATTACCATTTTATTGAAAAAGCAATTTGAGTTGTGGAAGAAACATATTGTGTTAAATATGATATATTTTATGGTTTCGTTTTATTCCAAGGACAAAATTTATGTTTACTGCAAATTTATGCTAAACCTCACTTATGAGTATGGATTTGTATTGTATGTAACGTATGGTATGAAGGTATGAACCACATGTAAAGATAAAACAAATCCGAATGTTCTAATATCATTTAACCTATTGCACAAATTGAAACGAAAAGGTAGCATATCAATGAATGGTATTGAAAATTAAAGCAATAATCAAAGCTTTGTAAATAAACTTTCATTCAAATAGCACTTTTTTCAAAAGTTGTTTGCCTTAGGAAATAACCACTGTTTGTATTCTAAAGCAAGCATGATACCCAAACACAATTCTGACAAAACGTACACATAATTGCAATGAGAAACACTGAAGTAAATTCTGGTTGTGTCATACATGTTTGTCATAAGACAGACTTGTCTATAAGAGATATATATTTTATAGTAGAAAACACAAAATATCTATTGTTTGTAAGTAAAATAATTAATAGTAAATACTAATTTTGTACTTTTCTGACAATTGAGATGTTTTTAAGAAGTAGTATATGTTAAAAATAGTAGACTCCCGCATCATTTCGTTGATTGCATCTATTTACTTTAGAATGAATATTAAATTCAAATAAAAACTCAAAAATTGATTTCACCGATTTAGTGGAGTTGGAAATCAGGAAAAAACACCACTAAGCTGCTAGGAAACATGAATAAGCTATTCAGATGTCAGGTTTTTAAGCACGATTGCTTGATTTGTGTTTTCTTTTTACAAGATGATGCATACATCCTCTACTTCACAGAAGATTTATATTTGTGTGATCAGGATTTCTTTAAGATGGGCGTTAAAGATATCTGGGAAGAAATTCCTTTCACGAGAGCGCGAAGAAGAAAAGTCTCCTCCAATAACCTTCCACACATCGCAGAAAAAATCCTCCCGTATATCCCGCTTAAATTCTCCCTCCGTAAAATACCTTCCCGATACATCACAGAAACTCGGTATGTCACCCAGGAAATAGCAAAAGAAAGTCTGCAATAATAAAAGCAGACGACTGATCCATCTGGTGAAAAGAAGTGAAAAAATGGCGAGGAAACCATTTCGGGATGACGAAGCAGTTACCTTAAGTCACGCAATGGGTTAAGCTGTAAAGAAGTGTGAGTCCGTCTCTATTGTAGGGATCTTACGTCGACTCACCTTGGTACATTCGGCGAAGACATTAATTCCCCTCAGGTATGAAACGTATTGGCTTCTTTTGAAGCTGTTATACAGATTGTATTCTTAAATGGTGGCTGCGTTTGTCAGAAAAATCTATCGACAAATCCTGCCTTTTAACGTTTTAAAAATCAGACCACTACTATTAATATTAGTTTGAGACTAATAATTTACCACATGTGAGGCGTTTTCTGTCACGTTAAATTTAGGAGGCAGTAATTTTTCTGGGACGGAACGTATTTCATGTACGTACTTCGAACGTGACGTTATTTCGCTGGTTTCTCAAATAAGATTTCAGAATATCACCAGTAAAAATTCCGAAGTATGAATTTCAAATTGACATATGATGGTGAATAGTCAGCACCAAATAGATTAAACGTCAAACGTCGCCAAAACGGCAATAAACTGCATTTAAGGTAACGTGTATCATGCAGAAGCATTTGGGTAGCTGAAGTGAAATCTTCACTTAAACGCCAAACGTTTTGAAAATAGCGACAAACTACATTTTATAGAAACCTCAATGTGCAGCTGGCTAGAATTTGAGTAGTGGAAATGATGAAAGAAGCAGAAAGGGGACTGATTTGTTTGTTTACATCGAAAATCTCTTTCCTAAAATAAAACGAACACATGCAATGATTGGCGCAATGTAATGCAATTCATACCGTAATAAAACACGCATCCACAATGCATATGTTATTATACAATTTACGTATTTTATTTCCACAAAACCTGTTCATACGGAAGTATTGAATCGTATTCATTACCATCGCATTACACGACCGTTCTGGCTTACGGAATAAAAGTTGTGAAATTCATGTTCCATTCCATTAGCATTCCTGGAAGCCACATAAGCCCAGACAAAAGAAGGCATTTCTGAGCAAACTTCAATTCCCTAAGACAGATTCTATTCCTTAAGGTGATTGAAAATTCGGGAAATATAAAGTGCATGGAGAATGTGACAGACGTCGGCTCAAACAAACCTTCCTCTCTCTTTCTCTGGACTTTGCTTACTTTGAGTTCATTTTTATTTCGCAGCCGGTCTAGATTGAGCTGGAAATGCATTATCTAAGGAATCTAATATCTGTAGAGCATGTAAAAATTTCCAAAGCTTCAACAACAAAATGAGACTTTCATTTCTCAGAGAATTACATTTATTTTCTTCCGAGCTGTCATCTGAATTTAAAGTCCCTTCGTCTGGAAGCGCATTTGGCAGCAAAGGTCAGTTTAATATGCGTAACGGAACATAATTGTGAAAACGGAGGTAGAATTACATTTGTAATACCGCAGAACTAGTTCTGAAGTGAAACTTAAATACATGTTCATGTCATTTGAATCTTACTGTGCCTCGGGTTTTAATATATTGTTTGAAACGATTGTGCGTGCTATGAAGAATGTGGTTGCTTTGGTAAAAAATTTAGTTTTATATCCACGTCGAAATTTAGCTGCCATGTTACGATTTTATATTATTAGACCTTTTAGTACAAGTTTATGTCAGTTCTCAGAATAATATAAATAAATACGTGATTCTTTTTGCATTCTTAAGAATATGGGATCAGTTTTAGTGTGATTAAATACCCGTAGAAACTCTCTACTAAATGGAAATAATAATAAAAAAATATGTTTTTCTGAATTTTAAAGATACTACATAGAAGAACAGCACATTGCATTTGCGCTAAATTGTTTTATATGCTTATATATATTATGAGAAAGTGTCGTTATCATTTGATATCTTATACTATTCCATTTATAATAAATATAGCATCCATATTCACAAAAATTAATTTTTTACTCCTAAAATGGAATAAATCATCCAAATATATGTAACAACATTTCGTTTTACTGCTGTAAATTCTTATCTGTATGAATGAAAATGGAGTATTTGTACACTGAATATTTTCGTCCCATTTAAAATTATTTATCCGCTTTGAGCCATTTCCATGCAAAATCAGTGGTTTCTGCGTCGCTGACTGTATGTGTGTGCCAATTATATTCTGGCTGGATATATTTTCATGAAACTATGCATACTGTTAGAACTTATAGCAACGTGATGATTGAAATTGATCGTGTTGCTCTGTCTGGCTTCAAGTTTTATGTGTCTGTGTTTGTGCAAGAATCACATATTTATTTGCGATATTTTATAAAATGCTATGTATCATATTTTAGGTTACTGATAACATTATTCAAACCTTATTTGCTTTTCATGTGTGTTTTTGTGTCAGTGCATATATATTTAAAAAAAAAAAGCATCCCATAAAATATATTCAATACAATTTCGTAAAACTTTAAATATTTTAGGAAACATAAACTGGCTTCGAGAATACTTTATCTAAATTTCCTTTGCCTACTGTTTTAGGCGTTTCATGCTAAAACAGCTGAATAATTAATTAATCAACTTAAGGGGACCGGGAAGGCCCTATCTCCTCCATGTTAAATTCACGAAATTCAAGACCCTTTTTCTCAATAACTATAATAGTAATCAACACAAAATTTTTATGGTGGTTAGACTGATATGTTATACAAACTTTAACAGCTAACTTTTTTTTTATTTAAAATTTTTAATTTTATAGAAATTTTTAACTGAATATCACTTTTTAGATAGCATTTTTTAACACATTTAAATTTCTAAAAAATCCAATTTTCAAAAAGTCAAAAAATGCCCCTGTTAAAATCTTTAGAAAAATATAACACAAATATGTCATAAAAATATTAAGTCATTATGTTCAGTAGATTCTGAGAAAATGGGGCATGCATCTTAAAAATCTAAGTTTTGAGAAAAATGGATTTAAACATTTTAAATGAATTTTTATAAATAATTTTACGTCTAACCTTAATGAAATCCTGATTTATATAAAGGGTGATCTCTTTCATTTTTAATACATGTATCTTCAATTTTTTTTATGCTTTTCTTTCTATGGCGGGCCTTTTTACTGTATTCGGAGAGTTTTCGCTCTCCATCGATAACACGGTCTTAGTCCAGTTTTCTCAAAAATTTGTATAAAATGGCAGCCTGGATTGATTTTAACTCTAGATAATGTATAGCACTTTATAATATTTCCACTGTTGCAGCAGGAAACAGCATCAAACACTCCCAGTTTTAAAGTTTGGATGGTTACAAACAAATTTTTTGGAACGCGCGTCCAAATCACATTGTTCACCGATTCATTTGGGTTTTGAGTCTTTCCGTGAACACATTTTTTCAACAATTCTGGATTCGCCAAGTCTCTGAAATTTGATTTAATTGTCTTCAAAATGAAGGCAGTATAAGGCAAGGCAATATGTGTGTCTTTATCATGGTAATACACATTACTTTTAGCTACAGCACGTTGAAATTTCCACCAGCTTTCATTCCCAACTGGACAAAGACCGTGATTTGGATTTAAGTTACTTGACAGTAAATAAAAATATTCTGCCCAGACAGATTGTTGCATATTGTGCAGAAAACCAACATTTATCCTTATTGCTAGTCCATAACAGATCAAATGTCATGTCTCAGAAAAGCTAACTTATATCGCATGGTAAAATTAATAAAAATAGTTAGAAAAAAACTAAATGATTACAGTTAACTATACTGTTACCAGATTATCGAAAATAATTTGAGTAAAGTAAAGTAAAAAATATAATATACATTGTTGAGCAACAAAGATTAGAAATGTCCACAAACGGTTTGTTTACATTTGAAAGGCCGTGTCAGATGTGAAGTGCTTATTGGAAACGTGCATAATTTTCAAACTTCCTCTTATTCTATTACCTAGTGTGATATATCATTGGAAAGAGGAGATTTTGAACTATACAAAGGAGCAATAAAATATAAATTGATTTTTTAGTCGAATTTTGCTTTCCCGGTCCCCTTAAGTTGTTTCAGAAGATTTTAGAACATAATGAAATAAACATACCGATGCTCATGGTCCTAAATTTATTTAATTAAGATATGAAATGTAAATGACAACTGTCTTCCAGTGAATGTACTCACCAGAATAGCTCCAGAGTCTGACGTAATCCTATTTTCTATGGAGATGTTGGAAGAAATTAAACGTATTTATGATTTACACTTGTCGAAAGATCTATTCTAATAAACTACCTTTTTCCCGCACCCAACATCTGCAGAAAAAACGTCATAACCGAATATCACTCGTACTCAAAATGAACAAGGCTTGTTTTTATATTGACTGCCACCATATAGACTTCGTGTAGGGAGGAATTCTCGATATTAACAGATAAAACTAAAGTGTCGATTGCAGTAATTTTACGAATTCCAACAGTTGACCTGAGCACATAGTTCAATTCAGGCAATTATTTTCAGTAATATATCTAGAGTAGCTGAAGGAGAGCCATGAATGCGATGGTTCTTTATACTACTTCAGTTGACTGAAATTAAGCGAATGGAAACAGAATTATTTAGAAATGAAAGGCATCGGAGAATGAATTAATAAGTGAAGTTCCATTCGTTTCTACAGATTGACGTAGAAAATCTAAATTATTCGAGGTATTATGGGATTGAAAGCTGAAAGATTTTTTAACTGGAATAAATATATTTCTGATAAAATGCGTGGGGACAAAAATGAATTAAAAAAGCTTTTGTATGAAGATTCCAGTTTAAATATAGGTTGGTTCATACGTATCTATTTGAAAAGAAGTATCTTTTATTACAATATGGAGCAAAAATAAGGAATGACTCTGTGCTCAGATGGCAAAATGTTATAAGTCGCTTTTCCCAAAAAATTGAGAAAATTATATCCTGGAGTCTGGTTTGTAAATGTTTAGAAGGTGGCAAAATGGCGCAAGTCTTTTTCTTTCAGTTTACGAGAAAACAAAGGTGGAAAAATTGTAATCAGTCAAAAACCACAAGTTGAATCTTGAAATTGCTGTTACGAAAAATTAAAAAAGTGACTTATAACATTTTGCCATCTGAGCAAAGAAATGATCCAAACAAAACTGACACAGATTACAAAGTAGTAAAAATAAGCACAAGTCGACACAAGCAGAGCGATAAAAATGAAACTCAGGATTGCAATGAGTATCGAAATAATTACGGCTTTGGGTCAAAGAAGTCTATTCAGGGTTTTAATTATTGTTTTTTTTGTGGTTAACTACCGAAATAAAATTTAAAACTATATCAGAACTTACAACAAAATAATAGCTTAGTTCATACTTCAGCCAGAAAATCAGTATGTTTCAATATTAGCATACATTTTAACTGTATTGAATTCAAATAAACAATTTCTTGATAAGCCATGAATGAATCTCTTATCTTTTAGAAGCCAATAAATCTACGGAATAAAATATCTAAGATAGGCAACTTTTTTGACCCCTTAATAAAAAAATGTAAGTATACACGAAACATGCAGTGTGGAAACTGTTTTTTCCTTTAGCTCAAGGGGTTGTGGTAGCTTAGTTTGCAGCGTAGTCGGATAACAACCACAGGTTTGCTAGATCAAAATTTTATCCAACCAAAGACCATCGTGTACGTGGGGACTGGTGCACGTTAAATCTGTCATGGCTTCAAATTTACTCAAGTTGACATGGTGTGGAAGTTTGAATATATTGTGGAGCCTGTTGAGATATTGACCTCGTTACTTGTCCGTGTCACAAAATTAAGAGGTGCTGTCCTCGGGTCTTTCCCTTTGGGATTGACGTGGGACCATTGCCAATAGATTGTTGTGTTGTTACATTTCGACGTAAATTCCTCTACCTATCATTTACCTCAAAAACAAAAGACTTAATTACCTAGTTTTGGCATTCAGGTGACACAATGGCAATGTTAAGAATACGAATCGTCGGCAGAAACTCATTAACTGACAAGAAACATTTTAACTGTACGGCACTTAAAAGACTAAGTAATGGTCTGTAGGAAAAAAATAATATATATATATATATATATATATATATATATATATATATATATATATATATATATATATATATATATATATATATATATATATACATATATATAATACACACATATATATATACATATATATAATACACACACATATATATATATACATATATATACACATATATATATACATATATACACACACACACATATATATATATATATATATATACATATACACACACACACACACATATATATATATATATATATATATATATATATATATATATATATATATATATATATATATATATATATATATATATATATATATATTTATATTTATACAGTTTCCACTCTGAGCTAACGCAAGGCGATACTTAATAAAATATTCCGTACTCTTCGCAACAAGTGCTGTCTCATTTTAACAAGGCGCCATAGGGTATCGAACTTAGCAAATTGACAGAACTAATTTCACTCAAGAGTCCTCACAGGCGGCGATCTTCGCCCTTCAAAGTCAGTGGTGACGTTGTGTACTTCAACGGGATTCATTTTTCATTTATCGAATGATCCTGGCATCGATATTCTCTCAGAAATAAAATTAATATTGTTTCAGTGGGCGAGAGAAAGCAGAGCCCGCCAAGACCATAAGTCACGCCAGGCCATATTCTTTGGAATTTATTTTAGGTTTTCGGCGTATCAGCTTCCCATACCAGACAGCAAATCGATTCCCAGTACGACGCAAGAGGCGCTATTTGTCTCAACTCTGCACTCTTTTGATACCTTTATCGATACTATAAAAAATCCGAGGGCGTAAAAATGGGGACAATGAATAAAGGATGGAGAGACTGGACCCTAGATGCCTCGGCCAACTTACTGATCCGTTCCTTTCTTCCTCTGTCGCTCTCCTGGGACACAAAAGTGTGTTTTATTCTTACGTCTTAGAGAGACGTCCAGTGGTGAGTGCCCTACGAGATGACGTTTTGACAATCGGACAGTCTAATTTAAATGTTGGTTGTCAGACACATAGCTTATTTATAACAGAGATCTTACTTGAAACACAAGAGTATGGTTTATTCGTCCAGATAAGAACACATCTGGTGGTGAATGCCATTAATAGATGACGTTGCATCAATTGGAAGTTTAATTTAAATGTTGGTTGTAAGACACACAGAGCTAATTTATAACAGATATCTTGTCTGAGACACAAGAGTCTTGTTTATTCTTCTAGATATGAGCATGACTATTGGTGAATGCCACAATAGCTGACGTTACATTAATTGGATGTCTAATTTAAATGTTGGTTGTAAGACACAGAGCTAATTTATAACAGATATCTTGTCTGAGACACAAGAGTCTTGTTTATTCTTCCAGATATGAGTATGTTTATTGGTGAATGCCACAATAGCTGACGTTACATTAATTGGATGTCTAATTTAAATGTTGGTTGTAAGATGCAGAGCCTTTTTATGACAGATATCTCGCTTGAGACATAAAAAAGTGTTTTATTCTTCCGTCTTAGGGAGACGTCCAATGGTGAGTGCCCTAAGAGATTCATAAGTGCATTTATAGGACAGTCTAATTTAAATGTTGGTTGTAAGATGCTTAGCTTATTTATGAAAGAGATCTTACTTGAAACGCAAGAGTCTGGTTTATTCTTCGAGATAAGAGCACGTTTATTGGTGAATGCCATAATAGATGACGTTGCATCAATTGGAAGTCTAATTTAAATGTTGGTTGTAAGATGCAGAGCTTTTTTATAACAGATATCTCTCTTGAGACAAGAGAGTGAGTTTTATTCCTCTGTAAATCCAAGGACGTAGAGAGACCACTGGATGTCTCTCTACGTTCAGTGGTAAGTGCCTTGTTACCAATGGACTTGTCTCACCAAGATGGCGCTGCATGAATTTGGCAGTCTAATTTAAATATTGATTGCAAGTAACATAGGGTATTTATTTCGTTTGTAAAATAGAGTTCTTACATGAGGCACAAGAGTGTCTGCTTTATTCTTATTGGTTAGAGAAGAGAGCTCGTGATGGAAAGAATCAAGCCACACTATTTCGAATATGGAATCGTTGGGACGAAGTGATCTATGTTAACAAGTGCACCAGCGGAAATTTAATTTTACTCACCCCCCCCCCTTATTAAGCACTGTCGGTACACTCAATAGCCACCTCTACATCTCTGAAGTTTTATCATCGCTTATCTTCAGAGGCTTATTATTCAATATTAGAATGGCAACCATCCGTTTCATACTATCAAACTTGAAATTAATTGCAAGTGGTGTATAACAAATCCTCCATGATCACCAAGTCTCACTTCTATGGCTGGCCCATTCACCAGATATATCGCCCTTGGAACACGTCTGATCGATGATCGCCGTAGGACTATCACACCACCGATCATCCACGGCTACATTATGCGAAATTTGGCACCGTGTAGAAGCAGCATAGATTGACGTGCCCAAAGCACACATCTAAAGCCTTTTTTTCTATGACAAGACGAGTAGCCGCAGTCGTCACCCATGACCAGGCTACACAAAATACTGATTTGTTTCACGTTGCTTATATTATTTATATAATGAATGACTTTGATGTATCTTGTCTTTCATGATGCAGCGGTGTATTCAATAACTACAGCAACTCTTAACCCTCCAAATGGTTTTGACGAGATATCTTGTCCACCAAGATCAGGTTAATTTTTCTAATGATGGGATACCTTGTGGAAACAACCACCAGGAGGGTTAACGACAAATTATATTCGTTAAAACAAAACAAATTCCAGTACAACATATATGTTTAAACCAAATGAAAATTGTCAACAAAATCGTAATGTTCAATAGTTTGGAAAGTATCACATACAATCCACTTACCAACAATTCACAACGCAATCGACGGTATCAAGCAAACCGAGTTCTAACATTTATACACTAGAAGCACGTCAATTCAAAGTTTTAATAACGCTTCTCCAGCGAGCAGGACCACAGAAAGGATAGCAATTCGCATCATTAAACAAGGATTATTCGACAGGCAGTGTCTGAATTACAATAATATGAACAATAAAATTGGCCATCGCTGGGGGAATTTCATTAATTTCCCCGGAAATAATTGTCAACGGACCGCGAATCAAACTTAAATTTTTCCTCAGCAAAATAATTGTCGGGGTTTCAGCTTTCCGTTGTTCCACCAGAGCAGGGAGGTTCGACTTTTGCCAAATAAATCCAAGGATCCAGAACTTAAAGCTACTTAATGAGTTATTTGAAGCCAGGGATCTTGCGCAAGAGCCCGGGGGTTCTTGTTTCCTGAGCATTTAATTCGCTGACTTATGGATCCATTGGGAAGGGATTTCCGACTGCGAGTTATGTATGGGTGCTTGCCTCGAAGGCATTTAAATGAAAGGCGAGCTATTGAGATCTTTCGCCTGTGCCATTGGGATGAAATCAGTGGATGACATAACAAAGAGAGTATATTGACTGCGAACTTTAATTCGCACTCATTATACGCGGAGGAGTGCGATTGTGGAGCATTAACCTGACAGGAGACATAAATGAATAATAATTGATCTGAAAAGAGTGGCAAATCTTTCGACATGGAAAAATTTGATTCCCTTTGCAATTTGATTCCGAGGATAATCTCTGGTGATTGGTATTGTACAAAATAAATGCAGTTTCAGGGCGAGTTTACTGTTGGGCGACACATCGCAGTGTCCTAATTAAATGGTGTGGGTATACATCATTTATGAAAACTGATTACCGCTAATAGTGGTAGGAGGTAGTTTGACAGCACAGTGATAACTCCAACAGATCTTATAAACTGTTGTTTTGTCTCGCATCTCAAGTGCTCAAGGAACCATTTACCAGCTCGATAAATCTCAAACACACAAGTTTCGCATCTCCTTGGGGCCTCCGAGGTGTTTCACGGACCAATTTGAACCTTTAATTTACCAGTATCTCCCTTGTCTGGGATATGCTGACGGTCAATTGCATCGTCCCCGGAATATTGAGTTTCTGTGGAAGCAGCTGCAACATGCTTGGTATTATTAGCCACATGACAACAGAAGGATTTCATTTAACTCTATAGTGGCATGTATCGTCATTGACAAAATAGGCTTTCCAATTTACTAATTTGTGACCTTTATGAATTTACAATAATAGAGGTCTCTAGATTTAATATTGTGATAATGTCAGCAAAGATGAAATTCGGTTTGTATAGATTGGGAATGATAAATTATTTTGAGGATGCGTGCCCTTAGATAATTTATAAATGTATAATACTTTTTGTATATATTTCTATCCTAAATAAAAAAATAATGATCAATCAAGTGTTAGATAGTTTACGATAGCAAAATGTAGAATACGTTTATATGCAATTGAATCTTTTTATGTCATTTTAACAGTAACGTGAAGCTTATTTTCTATTTCTAATCTATGTGTTTTATTGATAGTAGAAGTAAAAAATTAAATAGGCTGCTGTAGATCTAAAACTAGGCTTGTTAAGAATTCATTAGCAAAACAAAGGATATGTTTATAACCAATTGGATGTTTGGTAATATTTTAACGTTAACATAAAAATTTACTCGATTTGCTTTGATGTTAATAGTAGCAGAAGAAAACTAAAAATGTACCTGAAACTTCAACCCACCTAAACTATTTTCTCAATCTTCCAACTCTTTCTCCGCAAAATCTCACAATGCAATCTATTTTAAAGCATCTTATCCCCCATAGAAATATCCCTCCAACGAAAGCGTTGATGAAGCTCCTGCCATGTGCAAAAAATGTTTAAAAAAACGACGCAGAAGTTAGAGCGAAACCAGTGCTGAAAAATTAACCCACACCCATATCCATCGGGGCATTTAAGAGATAAAGCTTGCTGGTTCAGATAAGAGCTTTTAAATTTTCAGAGAAATGGCGCAGTAATTAAGATAAGTTCTCTACTGGGAAGCAAACTCGTTTTCGGTGGCGCACGTGCATCGCAAATGAATCTTTTGGACACCTAGTTATCATGTGAGTTGCTTCAATTGTTTACTGCTGCTCGTTCGGGGAATGGAATATATTACAACTCCAACTTCAACTAGAAGTCTGGAGGGGAGACTTTCCCTTGGTGCTTGAAGCAGTGACTAAGATTCTTGGAGTTAAATTAAACGATTAAATTTTCCACTGAATTGAAGACGCTGAAGTAATAATTCTTGCATGCCGCAAGTGGCGTACACACTGGAAACACAAGGAAGGTGTACTATTTTCAAAGCATTGCACAGTTCAGGATTTTGGGACCGTGTATCATACTGAAATAAAGACTTCTGTGAATGCAAACGTCTGTTGTTGCAAAACAAAATAAATAAATGGAATGAATGTTTTTTATTGTAGTTTGAAGAACTCGATGAAGTGTAAGATCCATTAATAAAAAGTCGCTATTAGCACGTACAAGGAATCATCTTACATAAAAAATATTCTACTTTTTGGGTAATTATTGATATGTATCAGTGACGGCCATTGAAACCCAGAAGCGCAACACCTAACATCTATAATGCGTATGTTCGTTCTTTCCTTATCCACATATATGCTACCGGAGAGATTGACGTTTCTTCAGAGGTAGAATTACAGTATATTGATTGTAATTTCTTGGCTACTATACAAGAATCTATGTGCAGTTCCAAATCTTTAGGAAGATCGCAGCGAAAAGACTGCCTCCTTTGGTTGAATCACCCCATACAGTTCTCTTTTTGTCACCTAGCCCGGATGACCGTTCAAGGACACCCCCGCAAACATCCCTTGGGGATCCAATGGTTTCTTCCGGCCAACATTTCTAAGTGTGTTGGCTGGAGTACCTCACACCATCAAAAACGTTTCGGAGGTACGAAAAGTCACAAATCCTGGAGCAGAAAATATTTTTGAAACGAAACGTAAACTTGAGTGAGACGTCAGTTTCTATTTTAACGTCTTTTATTTTGACCGGAAAAAGATTATCAGAGAGAGAGAGAGAAGATGCCCCTTCTATAGAGCCCAAATGATTTTTTACCATAATTGACAAGAGCACATGGCAGGACCATCAATAAAAATAGTCAATAGATTATCATCAATAGATTATAAGGTGGTCAATCCAAACCAGCACACAAACCCTTGCCTAGTGTGCGAATGTCAGTTTAAATGGGGGAGACTGGATTCAACAGAGCATGTCACAGATGTGGCCTTCCCGTAAAGAACGTTATGTTATAATGTACGCACATATAACACTTACAACATGTCCATTAAAACAACAGAGGTTTAATTTGACGAGTGTTATCGCAGAAGTTCTTTCAATTCCATTGGATTACCCTGTACTGATGAATACAAGATGGTCGCTAGGATCCCATTTCTATATATTCTATTCATGATGATATTAATTACAGTAGTTTGTAAAGCATCAACTAACACATTTTTATTACTTGCCGGAACGAATATCGACGTCATAATCCATTTTCTTATCAATCACAACTAAAGCCTTTGAATACTAGTTGCTTGTTTTATCACTTATTATTGGTTCTTTACAGAAAATCATTCCAATAATATTGCAAGTAACAAGTTGCTTCCACAAGCTTTTCGGAAAACAGGTTTGTGCGATGCATGCAGATTCACAGTCATGACTCACACTCTCAGACAACAACATCTTCATCCCTCCATTGAAAGGAAAATCACCACAGAACACAGATCAACTTCCTCGCACCACAGCTGTACATCATAAAGCAATACACTAAAGGGCAACTCTCACCATAAATAACTCCGCCAATAACAACCCGTATACGTTCTTCCAACTCGAAAGAATGATATCGAGAAAAACAAAGCGACCCCATCCCCGGCCCACCCCTTCCCCCAGACTGCAGAGAGGGAGAGAGACGAAATATTGGTGTTGAAAGGGAAGAGCGGAGCATCGACCATCACAGGAAGCAATTTAGAAATCGGAGCAATAGCAGCGATTTCATTTCGTCAAGAAACAACTCCGGACGTAGAACAACACCAAGAAGAAGTGAAAGAAAGCCGGTTTCTGGGAGATGGCAAAATCACCTAGGAATGCGAACAAAGGACTCCGTTTTTGAATACGAGGAAAGGCGATTCAAAAGAATGGACAGTTTCGACTCGAGGAGGACCTCCCCATTCTTAAGAGGATGAAATACATGGGAAGTAAAAAAAAAAAGAGGAATAAGTAAGGATGACAGAAGAAGAGGAAGTCATTTAAGAATGGAAGAGAGTGGGAGGATGAGAAGCATGTGTTTATGAGTTTTCTCGAGTATGTCATGTATTTCGCTGAAGTAGAACCGCACTTTTTACAAGACGCAGAATGTCTTTAAGAAACGAGCTGGTATTTTTTCGTGGTTGGAAGAGCTGTTTTTTAGTTTGGTTTTGAAGCAAATATTGGAAGTAATTATCCAGCTTGTCAAAAGTTTATTCAACTGCAAATTGGCTTCGGCTGCTTTACCACGGCACGCGTGGGAAAAGTTCTTATTAGAAACTATTTTTTATCAAAAAATAAATGCTCGATAAAATATAGACCAAAGGCTAATCAAATAGAATCAGCATCTATTATGTGTTTGGTAAATTCCTCATTCTGTTCCATATTTAAATCTTTATGGGCTGACATGATTGCATGATGTTGATATCTATTCGTAGTCTCAGACATATTTAGGAAAAATAAAACGATGATGATATAATGAAAGTAAATGGTATCCAAATTTTAGAGGTATTTGTATTTAATATTGTCCAAGACGAATTGGACGTATATCGTAGATGGATTCAGTTTGTTTTCACATTATGATAACTTAAGTTATATCATTAATATAATTACATCATTATGATAACTTTTTGTTATCCGAGGGCTTACTAGACCAGGAACGTTTTGTGTGGGATCTGATTTTAGGATACACCTCCCCATAAGGTTCAATAATATTAATTACTTCAACTATGCAACATATATTTCTGTTCAAATTTGTTTTGGAATGAATAAATGGCAAATTTCAGATTATTTAGATCAGGGATTCCCGACCGATGGTACGCGGTAACGTTTCAGATGGTACGCAAGGATGATACGAGCGACCCATATATTCTACGAAGTTTGTTTGATTTTTTAGCATGTACAACCACGTTATGCTATTTCTTATGCCATTTGTTATTAGTTACTAGTGTGAGAGTGGTTTTTCTGAACTTTTGTATGCAAAAAATAAATATAGAAACAGAGTAAGTGTTGAAGAGGACTTAAGAGTGAAGCTAAGCTCAATTGTTAATGATATTGATACTTTAATAAAAGACAAATAACAACAAGTTTCGCTCTAAAAATTGATTTTTGATTATGTTAATCTCTGTTTGCGTAGTTTGTTTGTTACTTTAGACCTGTGAGTAAAAAATAAAACTGCAATTTTCAATAACCGTTTTGTTTTTTCCTATATTAAACATCATTAATGCGAAATACAAGTGCATTCATCATAAAGTATGAAGCTTTCTTAGTATTTTAATTAAAATAAAACAAGCAATTTAGCACTTTTCTGACATTAGATATGTTTCTAAAAAATAAAACTGGTAGTACGCGAAAAATTTCTAAAGATTTGAAGTGGTACGCAATTACTAAAAGGTTGGGAGCCCCTGATTTAGATGATTTTTAAAAGTGCAAGGGCTAGATCTCATACAACTGCGCAACACCATTGGGGTCTTCCTGATATCCGTAATGACTTAAACTAATAGTAACGGTGGTATTGAGCGCCAACTAAGAAAATGAAGCTGAATAAAACAAAGTTTATTTCGTAAATACACATACAGGGCAAGTTTTTCTGATACAAAAGAGAAAAATACACACAGGCCAGCAACAAGAATTGAACCTCCAGCTCGCAGTCCATTCTAGGAAGTACAGCGCAATGGGCAAACCCGCACTATTCCTCATAGAAAATTCAAAGTTTCAATAGAGTGTGCGAAACATTAAATGGATATCATGACTTCAGAGCAAACATCAAGTCAACATAAATTAAGGTGTGTAACAATATTTGCTTTAAATGTGGTAAATGTGCCGAATCCCATATCAGCATATCAGATAACTTGAGTATTTCCAATGGCATGCAATGCGCTTAGCAACGTTACAATTGCAGAAAGAGTGTTTGATAATGCTGGGAAAGCATTGTACATATATTTCAGAAAATCGTGATGTGTTTCTGGGTCATGTCAATTTGATGTTTTAATGTTCTGGTTATTTAAATCGAAAAAAGAAGTTGAGACATTTATGATGATTGATGTCTCTTTGAAAAAAGAGTAAACCAGAAAATAATTCGTCATGTGACCTCCGTTTCACCAGTTCTGAAGTTGCTTTTACGTACGCTTCCATACATTACAACATGAACTGATAAAATAGAATTTTAAATATATTTTTACATAAATTTCTTACGTTTTTATTTGAACATCTAGAACACATCTTGTTTTATTGCAGAGTCTACCCTTTGATAAAAGACTACACTTTTCTGATCAAATTAATAAACCAACAATTTAAAAAAACCTATGTATTAAAAAACTTCAATTTTCTCAATTTTTGTTTTATGGACAACCGCATTGTCTTCTGAGGGACTCAAATGTTCCCAGATAGTTTTTCTGCTTAAAGAGCTCTATGTCAGTTATAACAATAGCATAAGTAGTAGCATAATAATAAGTTAACAGAACACCAATTTCAGAAATTTCTCATCTCATTTCGAATTATGAATTCAATATTGACTATTTTTTCATACTTGAAAAAATAATTTAACAATATAGTATTTTTTGCAAGCACTTTTATATTACGCAGTATTTTTTGTTGAATTAGACAGTTATATACGTACCATATTGGAATTTAACAAAACGACGAAATCTGAAATACTTTTAAAGTAATAAAACTTCAGTGGAAAAATGTTCAGTTCAATTAATGAAATTAGTCAATCGCAAAGGTGAGTCATTATAAGGAGCAATTTAAACGGATTTTACTTCCTCGGCATGAACAAGAAAGGAAATGCAGGGTTCTGTACAATTTAAGTAAAAATGGAAAGTTATAGAAAATGGGGAAGGAAAATAAATGGAAAGCTCTTTAAATCTTCAAATATTTCTCCATTTATTCTTCCATCGATTTATAAATCGAAGTTTAGGAGGAAAAGAGAAATAACTAAAAAGGCTTAATGATCGGTGTCAAAAATGATAATAAATGATTGGGATAAAGAATTGAAGCTACATTAAATCGAAGTGAATCCTGGGAAGGATGTAAGAGAATTTTGTTTTCTTGAACCCATAATACTGATCGAATTGAAAACAATTATTTCCTTAACAAAATGCAATTTAAATTTAACGAAAAAGAAATTAATTTAATATTAAATTATAATAGGTGAAATGATTAAAAATCGACGAGGTTTCACGGGGTTTACGAATTACGGTTTTAAATCAAAATTTTCATTTTCTAAATAATTCGAAAGAATCCTCCTCGAAGATATGTAATAGGAATCAATTAATTTTATAAGTTTAAATCGGAGAGTGTATAAATGTAAAAAATGTTTCAGAAAATAATGCAATTGATTCGCTGAAAGACTTGTCAAACGTTTGAAGTAATGGCAAGTTTGAGAATTTTTAATGAATCCTGACAGAAAAAGCTACTTGAGCATTCGTTACTTAATACATTGAAGTATATAAAAAAGCGTTGAATATAGAAGTCGAGGTCTGATCAAAAAGTACCCGGCCTCATCTAATATTGCTTTAAACAAATAAAACACGGTGTCAGGACTTTGGAAAATCCAATCTTGTATCCTACTCTGATAGACTGCTGAAACCCACTAGAAAGCTGTTAGATAAGTCACACATTGTTCGACAAGAACATTGGACTGCGAATGCGAGCGGACACTGTTTTTATACAAAACCTTCAGTACAAGCGCGTTTCGGCTTATTTAGCGTTGTTGGACCAATGTCTTATGTCTGCTTGTATGCATCGACCTTGTAATGAAACAGACTGGGTATGTGGAAGGACTCTCTGTCGTAAGATATTTGAAGGGTAAATTACGTCTGCTTTTACAAATCGACTTAGCCTATTGACACTATCTTAGCTTTAGACTATCGTAGCGCAGACTAATGTTTTTGATCATAGGTTTCATGCTTTGCTCCACTTCCACATGGAAGCCACATCAATCCTGCTAGAAGAGTAGCGGATTCACAACCGGAGGACTGCGGGTTCGAAACTAAAACCAACCGAATACCGTCTCTGTATGTAGGGACTGTTGCATGTTAAATTTGACCGAGCGACCAGAACAAACAACATATACACTATATGGACAAAAGTATTTGCACATGCGAAAATTCGGAGGAGAATCCATCTCACTGTAGGGTTGTTTTCCTGGTCAGGACTCAGCCCATTGCTTTATGTACCCAGGTACCATGAACGCTGAAGTGTACCTCGACGTTCTGGATAATTCAGCCTTGCCTACACTATGGCAATGCTACGGCGATGATGGCTGTTTCTTTCAACAGGATCTTGTACCGTGTCATATTGCAAAACGTGTGCTGAACTGGTTTCCTAAAAACGAGATGAATTTGCTTGACTGGCCTGTTCAGAGCCCCGATCTTAATCCGATCGATCACTTGTGGGACAAACTGAAGCGACGAGTACGGCACCGCCCCGCACGTCCATCTTCACAACAATCTTCACAACAGCCTTGCAAGAGGCATAGCAAGCTATACCTGTCCAGACTTACAGGGAACTTGTGGAAAGTATGCCTCAACGCGTTGTAGCTGTAATACAAGTAAAAAGAAGGCCTACCCGTTACTAAATAGAATAAAAACAAGCTCATTTTCTATAAAACATGCAGTGTCCTAATACTTTTGTCCATATTCATTAGAAGACCGATGTGTGTGTGGTATACGTTGCATGAAGTTCTGAAATGCGCCAGTATTGATCCAGATCTCACGAGAAAAAAGATCAGTTATTGTTGCTGAATCTGGCGTTCCTATGGCGCACAGCACTGGCATCTAACAACTACTAAGTTGTTAGATGAAAGATAACTTATTTCAGAGTAGAAACTGGGCAGTAAAATGTTCACAATCCTCATGCGCAAGATGGTTCCATGTTACTCTTGACCGATTCCCAAGCTGAAGATGACGCCCAAAGCATAAAATTTCGGGACAAAAAAGAAACAGACAAATACGAAGAAGCACCTCACAGAGATCTCAAAAAAATAGAAGTGAAAAGACTTCATGAGTACAGTGAATCCGTTTTGAGACTGGGCGTAAATGTCTGACATAGAATGATACAAAGTACATCTAAAGGGGCTGCCCCACAGAAAGCACTAAAACTGATTCAAGGCGAAACTGAATGCGGTGACAACATTAATTAACGTTCTATCCTCAGCGGTGCTGCGAATAAAGGCTGTTATCTCCTGTAGACGAGGGAGGCCAATTAGAAGAAACGGATAAATCTGAGAGGCGTGTAGCGAAGGAATCTCACGCGCCAGAAGGAATCCCCATGGAGCTTCCTATATTTAGAAGTCGCAAACCACAAGGGCGACCGCGCCCAACACATTACCGACAGCTGCTCACTCTCACCTATTGATTTTGTCATCTTTTCCTCAGACACATTAGTTTCGCGGGACCTTCACCGGCTGCTGCTACTATGCACTACTTGCCTTTGTGCCGACAGCATGCATTGATGTTGCACATTGCATTCATTGACATGCATGTTAACAATGCAAATGAGGCAGGTAGTTGAATTCACGTCAGATTGGAGTAACACAACATGCTGTTGGTGACGGTCCGTGATGAATCCCGAAGGGAAAGAAAGAGAGACAACTCGTAATTTTGAACCACTCGTGAAAATGGATAAAACATAAGTCGCATCATAAAACGAAGGAACGAACAATATTCTACAGTGACAGAGTAATCGATTAGCAACCTGCGGGTTGCGAGTTCGAATCCAACCAAAGACCGTTATGTACAAAGGGGGATGGCGCACGTTAAATCTACCGTGGCCTTAAATGTGGCATGGTGTGGAAGATTGGAGAGTGGGCTGTCAGCTCTGGCATTGCCACATCGTCTGATCGGCGAGCAAAATTAAGTGGTTTTGTCCTCGAATCTTTCCTATTGGGATAGATCCCGGACCATCGACAAAAGCCCGTTGAATTGCTCCAGTGCGACGATAATTAAAATACCTACCTACTTATTTTACTGTGGTAAAGACATAAAAAACTGATCTATTGAGGTATAATATAATTTATACTCTGTACACAAACCCATGGTGAAACGTCCAAATGGAGGTTAAAGTCAGAAAAGCAAGAAAAATATGTGTGAAATGGCAAGCAGAGTGCGATAGATGCTCAATCAGCATATTAGATGTTGATTTGAAGGCTTCTGAGAGAGGAATGTCATGGAAATGATTTAATAATGAGTCCGTGCCTTGAGAGCTTTATCGAGGAATGTTTAACAAGTCTGTGCCCGGGAATAATAAGTCTGTCGAGAAGTGAGTAACGAATATAAATAGAGTGCATTAAATAGTAGTGTTTCGGATTTTGGCCACATATTCTGTAAAGTTATGTTAAATCACAACTCTTCTTACAGTTAACTGTTTCAGTTTTTTTATGACAAAATAATTAATGAATGACAATTAAAGTATTGAACATTTTTTCTTTCATGCCAATTTCAGATATTCATGTTCTTCGAATGTACAGTCGGTCAAAAAATATCCGAACATGCTTGTTATTCCCGTCAATGGAATCGCAAACATATATTTTCTTTAGACCTGGAATCCTGCCTACTATAAATAAATGTGTGTTTTATTTGCATAAAGGGTTGTCTTCGTATTTATATAGAAATTATTTTCAAAATGTCATATAATAACACCTTCTATAATGTCATCAAAAGCTCTCCATATCACAATTACGCAAAATATCCCAAGACACAGGAGAAAAACTATAGGGGTTCTGTATCGATATAGGGGTAGAAATATAAATAAAGGTCAAGTACACAGAAAGTTTTAACGTATTTCCAAATTTGCTCTAGAATATGAAGCTTCTTTTATTTTCATTTATACACATGTCTCTTTCGATGATATAGTGCACAATATTTAGACAATATATGCTAAGAAATATAAAAATGTCTAAATAATTTACTTTGATTAATAATATTTTTATGTGACATGTTGGAATTATTTGACATTTTAAGAATATGAAACGAAAGCGAAGCTTTGTTATTACATTTTGGATTCTATTTGACATTGATTCAAACAGCATACAAGATCTTGATTACGTTTATTTAATATCCGTAAATCACAACCTGATGTCCAAAGTGTGTTCATTAGAGATACCACCTCCGAATTGATTTGATTGTTGTTCAAAGATTTTTGATTGGTTGATATCTCCAATAGGGACTTACAGCAGACGAAACGCACAATTTTTTTCATTATTCTAGGATGTCTATTACACAATGTACTGTGATTCTTTTGACGTCACAATGAAGCATGCTTAGTTTGCCAAACTGAAGTATGGAAACATACATCAGCATACATTTGGGAGTACTTAGTAGGAAACACGTGTTCACCAAAAAATAACTGTAGATACACTTACAGCACACGGCTATTTCGTTTGAAGTTTCGGCTGGATTCATAAAGCCCAATTATTTGAACTTTGGCTCATTGTATCATTTGACCGGCATTGACAACTTTACAGATGAGTAATGGCATCAAATAGAACATTTGACCTTAAAAAAATACTAGATATGTAATATTTTGGAACATAAAATTGTCATTAAAACATTATTTTCCAAGTAAATTCAAAATTCCATTTTCGAATGGTCCCTCAAAACAAGTCAAATAGATGCAGTTTTGAATTGGATCTACCGAAAAAATCTACCGAAAAAAATTATTATAAACTTATAACATAAGGATTTAATACACAGTCGATTACATTAAAAGTATATGCACCTTTCAATTCATTATATTTTTTAAAATATGAATTAATTCATTAGTAATAATTAGAAAATACTGTTTTTAAACTAAAATACGGCACACATTTTGAGTTATTTAATAATTTAATCCAGCATAATAATAATCATAAGTTGATTATTTTTTAAAAGCCATAAGATAAAGACCAAAACCCTCATAACATAAAAACTCTGAAGTTCAACACCTCATAACTCATCATAGATTTGACCAAAATAAAAATGTATTCAATATAAATTTCTGGATATTTTGTTACAGAAAATCAGAATTTGTAGTTAAAACAGAGGTTATAGTCTATATAAAATTTGAGTTGATACAAAAGTTAAAATGAAGAGGGACCCTTCCTTTGATTGTACTACTCCAGGAACGCGAATACGAAGGAATTTTTTGAACGGCTGTACAATGAACTATCACGCACACATGACAGCATTTATTACAAACGTATCCATAACATATGCTCTTCTGGGCCAGTAACGATTTCCTTGTGTATGTACACTATTTACTTAAAGTCTGTTTTGCGTTTGGCGTAGGTTGGCCAAATATCACCGTGGTTCAAAAAACCCAACCAAACAATCAAGTCATGCACATCTGTATAATTTCTTCAATAAGGAAAATGTTAGCTCTTTCACGCACTTTTTCAAAATTAAATAAAAAAATATAAAATATCCAGTTTTAATATTTAAAACCTGTATATTAATGGACTAGCTTTTACTTTAAATCATAAAGGCAATGTACTTTTATGAGAAAGTGTCAATTATTATGTGTTTAATTCTCAAATTTATCAAGAATAAAGTATCTAGATCAGTGATTCTCAACCTTTTTTTTTTGTCGTGGCACACTTTTAATGATTTCAAAAATTGGCGGCACACAAAGAAAAAGATAAGGTTAAAAGTTGTTTACTTACCTATAATACACTGCGTAAAATAGTTTGTGATAATAATTTTGAATGTAAAATAAAATAATATAATATGTCCTACAAAAACAACAGTACGTTATATATATATATATATCATGAATATTTTTTAGGATTGCTAAGACAAGTAAAAAATGCTATCTCTCGTAAAATTGGTAACAATTTGAAAGAGAAGTATTGAAACAATCGTAGCTCTTCACTGGCTTATCCTATCCTTTAATCTATTCAAGTTCTTTTCTTTTTCTGAAACAGCAGCGAGTAAAAATTAATCTTTTAAATTAGTTTCAAGATGACTAGAGCGAAATCTTTATAAAAATGCAAGATTAATATATGAACGCTCCCTCAGTGTTATGCTGATGTAGACGAGGGAAATTTTGACTTTCGCAGCTGACATAAAATATCAGTAACTGCCTATTTTTTCCTTAGGCAAACCTTTTTTTCTTTAGAAGAATGCTAAGCGTTCCATCATAAGCTAAAGTCATTATGGAACAAACAAGGCAAAGAAATAAAAACGCACCGAAAATAAACTATTCTCAATTAAGCCCAAAGAAGTCCGCATAATGGACAAAATATTCATGAATTTATTGAGAGCTTATATGGAGTTATTTTTCGAATCCAGTAGGGGTCCAATGGTAAGAAATAAATTTCGTTCTTCTGACGTTCAGTGATTTTCACATTATTTTTTATCGCTACGATCGCAGGAGCAAAATGTTGTTCATTCGCTTGACGTACCATGAATGAATTTGCTTCAACTATATCTATTTATTTCACATGAATACAGCAATGGGGAATTGATAAAAGAGTTATTGACAACCTATTTGGAACTATGTAAAGGGTGTACTGTGTTGAATTTAGAGTAGAGTTTTTAGTCTTGAAAATAATATTTTAACCCTTCAGCTTAGCAACTTAGGCTTGTTATCTCGAGTGTAGAGGGGCTTTGCGAGGATTTTACTGATTTCATGATTAAATATGTATTATCTCGAACTTTGGGTAACTCTGAACATCACTTAGTTTCAAGCGCAATCTTTTAGAGTTGAAATAATGAGAACTTTGAAGTTGATTTGTACAATTGTTGACATTTATTAACTCATACGTGCTTATAAAGATTCTAAATAATTTAAATAAATGTTACAAATAGTTTTCCGATTTTATTTCATTCATAAGCTACTTAACATCCAAAGAGGATTAAGAACTAACTTGAAATTAGATTTAAGAAAGCATTGTTTCTAATTATTTTATCTCATTGATAAGTTCATGAATTTACTAAACAAAATAAAAACAATGTTATTTAATCGACTTGTAAAAGTTTTAACACATGAAAACAACAATATATTTTCAAAAAGCACCACACCCTCTAATACCTTTTAAAATCGTATAAAATTTTCCGATAAGGAAAAATATCTATCAAAAATAAAAGGATTTATTAGGAAACTTTTTATGTTTCAATTTAAAACCACTTGAATAGGGTTTAAACTGTTTGATTTCTTAATACTTCTTTATAGTTCACCCATGCCACAATGCGGAACAAATTTCCCTTTTCTTTTATATTCAAATCGATAGTTAAATCTACATGAAAATCACACACAAAAAAACATACATTCGATCTCCAACAATTCTTCTCAGTCGGGAAACAAATATCCCTTTCAAATGAAGTTTATTTTAAAAATTTAACCAAATAAAGGGTGAAGTTAATACTAGTTAAATAGTACTTAGAACTGTTAGACCAGAATGCAAAATAGATTTGGAGAGATAACGAGATTCTCAACTAATCTAAACTATTTTTATTATTCACAGGAATAAGAAAATTCGTATAATGTCTTGGCTCGAGGATATTTTTTCGTAGTCTTTCCTCCTCAATGCATCTCAAGTTTTCTGACAAGGATTTTTTGGCAGGTAACAAGACAGCTTGGAGGAGAGGCAGATAAAAATAAAAGAGATACTTTCTCCCGTTAATCTAATATATTGAGTTACCTCTTTGTGTAATTGCAAAGTAACTCACAGATTTCTTTCTCCGGTGTTTCAACCGTAAAAAAGAGATGGAGTACAGTCGATGGCAGGTTAATGCAGAGATGAAGGGAAATAACCTCCATCACTACTGTGTATCGTGAATAATAAAAACGCACACACGGATTTATAAGTGATGGATTGCCGTTAAGTTCCTGGGAGTTTGATTAATTTATAAGGACAGGAGATGTATGACATTGTGTGTTATTCACTTTTATGTTTTACTAAACTTGGTGAAGGAAAGGCTCACTCAACTCAAGATAGAAACAACTTATATACCTTCATCGAATAGTTTTGTTTGTCGGAGGAATCTGGAAAATTGGTTTTAGAAATAGCAAGTGTTTGGATGAAAAGGTTTGATTAGAATTTCATTTTTCCGAAAGAAAACTTTTTGTCGTTGACTGGTTTTGTTTAACTGGTTGGTTTGGGTTTTAGGGTGCGAGATCCAAAAATGGATGAACTACGCCAAAAGTAAGACAAAATAAAATCGATTTTACAGATAGGTTTGACTAGAATTTCATGGAAGTAGTTTGTATGAAAAACATGTGTATCATGAGTTAAGAAATGTAAATAGCGATTGTTAATTCCGTAGAACCTTGTGTGTGTGATCATCCAAGCTTCGATTAACCAAATGTGCAAGTTATCCGAGTCGCTTTGATACCGAGATTTCATGAGCGTTCAATAAAGCTTCGTTTCCGAAATAAAACATTTTGTCGTTAACTGGTTTTGTTTAACTGGTTGGTCTGGGTTTTATGGTGCGTGATCCAAAATTGGATGAACTACGCCAAAAGAAAGACCAAATAAAATCGATTTTACAGATTAATCCTCTTGAGGATTGTGTCAACGAAGTATCTCGTCATTAGCCAAACAGATCAGATCTTACTGGGTGATGTATCTCATCATTAGAAGAAAAATAACCAGGTTTTGATCTCATCAACTTAAAAAAAAATCGGCAATATTATGATGACAAGATACCTCGTCATTAGCAAAATTAGCGACGACGCGCAATCAACTGATCTTATATGAATTGGAACAAGAACCTGATAACATTCTCAATAAAATAGATATACCCAGATGTGTTCTGGTTTGAACTATATTCTGAGTCGCCAGAGTGGAACCCAATGACAGAGCGAACGGTAGAATATGACCATGGAAGATGAAAATTCTAAATTTAGCAAGAAAGAATTGCACACAATGTCTTGACAAATGAATGGAATCCTATTATCTTTGTACTTGTCAGTATGGACGTGTGTTGGTGATGTGAAAAGTAACTTGCACTGTCAATTTTCTTTCAATAGTAATAAATCAACGAAATAATTTTTATTTCACGACGCATTTGCATGTATTATGTATTTTAAGTAAAATGCATTTTTTTCCCAAAAGAAAGTCTTTCATCTTTTACATCCATGAAGTGAAAAATGAATGGCCTGTTTTGTCTTACTACGTCCGCATTATCCGTACAATTGTGTTAGTACATCCACACTATAGCCTTTTAGTAAATTTTGCATGTGAGTTTCATGTTGCATAAACAATTCCTGTTCCAAAATTAGTCAATTTTTTTCAAAACAGTGAAATTAAGTTTGTATTGTTCAGTCTCGTCGAAGTTTTTCACCACCAAAAATATCCAGAGGTTGGTTTTGTTAAATATCGTGGTCGATAGTTCGTGTAGAGTGCATCGTAGACAATGGTAGCGTGTGCGCATGCGCATAGCCATATGATTCAGAAAGTGCACTTGGGGTCCGATAAAGAAAGCTCGTAAAGATTGAGTCTTAAAGAGAGCGAAGAAAGCGGGACAGAATTCTAAAAGAACGGAGTGAGCTTTCTACTCTACCCCCTCAAGCCCTCCCCCCGAAATCATTTCGAAACTTTCCTTTTTCTCCAAACAATGTGCTTTGGACAAGGAGTTCCTTTTCTCAAGAAACAGCATGGAGCCTTGGGATAAATCAAGAAGTTGTATTGGAAAAATTTTGCTTTTACCACACAGGACTGATTGCTGGGAAAATTGAAACACAACAGTTTGAGCGATGAAAGAATATTGTCATGTTTGGTTTACAAAATAAAATGACAACGAAAATAGAAAAATTGGATAACTTTAAGACTGAAACACAATTCTGATAAATAAACTGACGAGAAACTATCTTAAAATCAAAATTCATAAATTATGATTACAGGAAACTTTCCAACTTTGGACATTCTGCCAATCTTATTGAATACAATGATCTAAACTATTTTTCAATTATCTGATAATCAAAAACATGAAATAATGGAGTTAGCATTTATGTGAAGTAGGAAGTCACTTCATGCCTCAAATAAATTTCTTTTTAACTTTTAAATATACATACATAACGAAAAACGGTTCATTGTCTAACCCCTTATAAATATTAAAAGTCTGAAAATTTTAACACATAAATTTCATAAACCTGAATTAAAAAACTTTAACGACTGCTGTTTTAATGCAATTTCCGTAGCTAATATATACGTGATATGAAGGGAAATATGTGCTAAATGTGCATATATTGTACAAAAGTGATGTTATCCTTCTAATAATAATCAGTTCATACGAATGATGTAACATGAACTATAGCTTGTATAAAATTGCTTCAATGCTTTTAATAGTGAATTTGTAAATTATACGAAATTTACTGTATTTGAAGCCAATCGGTGCAAAACTATTCATGGATGTTAAACTAGTGATGTAAAGTGTATTGTAATTGGTATGTCTCGGGTCCAAAATATATCGAAACTGGAATGTATTTCATGTAAATCGTGCTGAATCTAATTTATCAGTCCCAAAATTTACCTTAACACGTAACTGATTAAATCTATTATAACTAGCATTAAGAAACAACAAAATATTCTGAAATACAAGGTTTTAATAAATTCAATGAATGATTGAATGTGTCATTTCAATCAATGTTGAAAAATATAATTATAAATCAATATTTATTGGTTTTAATTTATGGTCGTTGTCATTCGGTTCAATGCACTAATATGACATATAATATAATCGATACAATTTTGGCCAACGGTAATTATAAACAATAAGGTTCGGTAAAATTCCTGTAGTGTGAAATGTATTGAGGATCTTCTTTAAGGATAAAGATTTCTGTCAACATCAAAACACTCGAAAATAAAAAATTTAAACAAACTGTTTCGAAATGTATACCCCATATTTGAACATAGATATACTTGAAAATTAAAAAAAAACTCTTAGGAATTCTATACCTAACCAACTAAAAAATACGTCAGCTATAAAAAGAAGATATAGCGGTAAATTGAGAAGACTTAGTCTGGGCTGGATTTCTGAGGATTTCATTGGTGGAAAATTTACGATAATTGGAAGTCATTTAGAAAAGACAACCTTGATAACATTTGAACCACATTACTTTCACGGCAGTTGTAAGAAGTCCCATTTTTCTTAGTTTTCGAAACGTTTCCAGACACGGTATCTCTTAGATGAAAGGATAAACGAAAAAACTTATCAGAATAAACATTGAAACAGAAAAGCTTTTTTGTTTTTAACCATTTTTTACCTTTGCAGAACTTGAAATAAAGACTGACATAAAAGAGCTTTTCTGAACGAAAGTTAAGCGAATATTTGCGGAAAAGACAATTTAAAGCGAAAACAGAAAGAAATCAAAAAGGGAGAATCACTTTAAATTAATTGAAGGGTAAGATTGAATGAGGTCTTATTGTGAACAGCCCGTAGCTCAATATGATCGTAATACCTCAGCTCAAATGAGCAGAACTGAAACAAAAAATGCAACTGGAAACACTGGGAGATAAAACATCATTGTAAAAGAAGGAAGGCACTCAATTAGGCATTTTTCGCCGTGGTTTAATTGAAATTAACGAACACGTTATTACGCGCAGAAAAACATTTTTCTCTTTCGCCAAACAAATGGATTAAAGTTTTGTGTTACTATGAAGCGGCGCTTATTTTCCACGTTAGTTTCACGAATAGTTTTTCACTCCAGAACTTTCAGAAAGTGGTTCCGGAAAAAAAGGAGCGAAATGCTCATTCGGGAAGAAGTAAACTTTCATTGTCTGGAAGAGAAAAATGAAAATAGTTACCTTTCCTTTGGCTCGGGAAATATTTGGGTTTAATAAGTGCAAAAGGGGAGGGGACTGTCAAAGCCGAAACACTTGTGAAATAGCAGCATTAGTAGCGTCAAGTTTTAAAAATACTCCTCTTAAACCGTTTTTCAGTTGCTCAGATACAAAATGAATCGGCTAAAATACAAAATGGGCTAATTAAGTGTGTAACACACGCTTGGAAGATCTCCGTCACTGAATTAAACAATTTTGAAATTAAAAACTAAACATTTACTTACACCCTGTTCTCCTCATGAGGCATTTTCTAGCGCGCGTTTTCCAAGGTCTGATTTCTTATACATTAAATTATGTCTTTTATTCTCCTAATTCAAGTTTCTATCTTTGCGATCGTTGAAGATTGTGTGAAAATTTCAACGGATTTCAAATCAGCGTAAAATTCTACGCCAGATCGATACCAAAAACAGGTTTATAATTTAATTATTTACCATTTGATTATTTAATTATTTATTCATTAATTAAAATAAATTATGAATAAATTAATTATGTGGTACGAGAAAATCACATTTAAGGTATTGATCCGATGTAAAGTTATTCGCAGATTTCAAATCCGTTGAAAATTTCACTCCTTCTTCAACGATCGCAAAGATAGAAACTTGAACTAGGGGAATAAAAAACATACTTTAATGCATAAGAAAGCTGACCTTGGAAACGCGCGTTAGAAAACACCTCATCGGAACAGGGCCTTATAATTTTGTGACAATCTAGCAAACACAGATTCCGATGTATTTTTTCATGATTGTCACTACTTGGAGCCAAAACTTCGAAATTAGCGTCCCTTGGAAAATGTTCTTTAAACAAATTCAAAAAGTATTCTTTCCGAATACTAATATTAAAAAAAAGAGGGAACTAAATTGTTAAATTAAAAAAATCTCCAAAATTTTCGAAAAGTGGCTAAAATTTTCAAATAGTTGCCAAAAAATTTAGAAATTAGTAGCTATTAAGAGGATTTTCCTTAAAAGGATACCCTAATCTTCAGAGTTGGAAAATAGTAGCTAAAAGTCGTGTTTTCGTCACCTATGGCAAACTTGTATGTGAGGTATACGGATTTTCTTCTGTTTGGAGAAACGTTCTGAACAACCGCTCTTCTGAAAGTATAATGAATTATTCATAATTTTATGCTAAAGCTTACAATAAGAAAATGCCGACTAAAAATTAATTTTGGCGACATCTACTTGAAAAATCTTAGTTTTGTAGATATAAGATTAATCTGGAGGTTATGATATTACATCATTTTGCAGTAGTTTTCGTTTCATAGCAGTCAAAGCGAAAATTAAAATTTTTTAGTTTCCTTACAAAACGTAACAGCTTTGAGGATCCGATTACATAGTACTGAAACCAAATTACGAATTGCTGTAAATTAAAAAGGAAGACACGTAACTAAATACCAAACGAATATTATTTTCTTGTCTTAGTTATTAAGCATTCCCCCAGGTGCAGAATAATATTTAGTGTTCTGCAACTCCAAAAAATTGCAATTGTTCTGCAGGCATTTTGTCCGAATTTTGAAAACTGCAGTAAAATCAAAAACAGACGTAAAACAAAATTAACGGCTAAATATGTAATACATATTTTTAATAAAACATCAAAATGAATTAACTTTATTTAAATATTTTAAAATATTGTTTTGGAATATCATAGATTTTAAACAATCTCTTCTTCTAGGTCAAATGTTTTCATAGATACGAGCGAAAAGAGCAAGTTTTTTGTTGCGAACCAATGAGGATCGCAAAGAAATCCTCCGGGGATCGACGAGTGTTAGCGAGCAGGGGGTGGTACTACCCTAGTATCTTCATATTTTGTTTCAAATTGAATGAAAATGTTTGATATTTCTGAAATTGTTCTGTTGTTTCTGAAAATATCTATAGTTTCAGAAATGTTTTTGCCAACAAGGTTGAAAAATTCCAAACATTTAGCAATTATTTCTAAACGTTTCATATTACTAGCCAATCTTGCAATTTTCTAGAACAGGACGAATAACAAAAAATCAATTAAATCAAATGGTTTGATGTGACTTGAAAATTTTTTTGCCTCTTCATTTGCTTTATCTAAAACTAATTGTACAACCTAAGGTACTTTCGAACTTAAAAAGAGGAATCCCGACTTTTGTTCTGTTTTCGTTCATAAAACTAATAGCCATCGATAAAGTTACAAACTACATAATTTCCCTTGACTGAAAAGTCGATATTTGGATTCTTTCAGATAGTCCTAGCTCGATCTAATATTCTAGTTGTTGGATGAAAGTTAGAGACAAAACTTAAGCGGACATTGTAAACAAACCTTAAGGCGGGCTCCAATCCCAGTTATCATATCAAATGGATTCCATCGATTGTATATACATCAAATTTAATGAAATTGCCTGTAGCCTTGTCAGATGAGGCCACGACCTTTTACATATTTACTCACTAACCCATCAGTAGTTATTCACCATAAACAAAAGCTCAAATAATAAAATTTGGAGAGTCAAAAGGTATAAAACTGCCATCTCAAGACTTGCGAGTCCGTAGATCTGATCTCTATACTTCGTTTAGGGCCATAAAGCATTTCCAACGAGTCTAAAATGTTACACTGAGCATGCCTCGACAGTTCATCTTCTGTCCTGTGCTGGTCTGTCAATAGATGATCTTTATGGAAATCCTGATTTAGTGATGAAACTTTTTAAGTGTGTTCGTACTCATGATTTTAATCCAACTGTTTGGATAGACCTAAGGAATAAGCATCAACAACAAAATTATTCCCCTTTCTGGATCTTAATTCTCATTTCAATTAGACTTCAATGTCCAAAAGTTTGAATACGGCTTTACTGAGAAAAGAGTGTAAATTCAGTGAAAGGTTTACAAATGTAAAATAAAATCATAACTTCAGGACGCTTAAACTATAATATTAGAGATGTATTAAAGGTATTCCACTTTAAATTCGACAGTTTTAGGCTCAAACATTTTTAAGGTCTTATACGTTTACTCATTGAAAAGAAAAATATTGAGCGAAGGTGATTGAAGTGTACAATGTTCTGATATATCAGAAGTGAATTTTAACCCAAGATGTTTAAATAAAACTTCCTCTTACACAAGGTCTGAAACATTTTCGAATCATTCCCAAACACCGACAGAAGTTTCCTTTTCTGTTGGCTAGAGAGCAATACTAGTTTCTAAAGGTCGAAGAGTCAGGCAAAGCTATAGGGCAGGAAAATAAATGTTTCACGTCTTTCTGTAACCGAAACTACTGAATCTACTCTTTTATAGCTAAGGGCGGTGGAAAGTTAGCGGAGGAAACGATTTGTTGAGATGACAGCTTGCGACCACATATGGATGAGACAAAATGGAATAGAAGTAAAATACTTCGGTGTGAAAAGTTTTGGCAAATACTATCTGACACCGTCTGATTTTCGCCAATTCACCCAGAAATAGGTTGAAAAAGCGTCTGTTCAGTAGTCAACCCAGAGAAATGAAGTCATTTATGAAATAAAATAAATTCTGCACTGTGTCCGTATATGTGTGAAACATTTTTGTCACTTTTTAAAACGCTTAATTTAATCCATAATTTGTGTTTTTATAGTGTGTGTAAGAAAATAAATGTTTCGCGTGTTTCTGTACCTGAAACTAGTGAATCTATTTCATAGCTACGTGCAGTTTGATAGTTAGCTGGGAAGACGATTTATTGAGACGTCAGTAGACACGTATGGATGAGACAAAATGGAATAGAAGTAAAATACTTCGGTGTGAAAAGTTGGGGCAAATACTATCTGACATATCGTCGGATTTTATCCAATCACCCAAATAGGTCGAAAAAGCGTCTGTTCAGTAGTAAATCGAAATAGAATAAATTCTGTATTGCTGCCGTACATGTACAAAATATTCCTGTGAGTTCTAAAAACGCGTAATTTAATTCATAGTTTGGACTTTTATAATGTGTGGCGGAACGTAAATGTTTTGCGTCTATTTGAAACTACTGAAAGTTCTCTTCTAAAGCAAAGAGCGGTTGGAAAGTTAGCGGAGGAAACGATTTGTTGAGAAGACAACTTGCGAACACGCATGGATGAGACAGTGGGATAGAAGTAAAATACTTTGGCGTGAAAAGTTGGATAAACAACATCTGACATCGTCTGATTTTCGCAAATGCATCCAGAAACTTCCGTTCATGTATGGAACATTTCTGATCACTTAACTAAATTCAACACACTGTAACTCATTCTAATATCGTGTCTCGATGTATAGCTCATTTGGCAGTATCGCTCGTTTAGCTTGTCAATTTTCGGTATTTGAAAAGGAGAGGTAATCACACCCCATTTGTTTTAGAATAGAGAGATCTTAAGGTCTTAACAAAGCAGTCAATTCTAAACAAATTTTGCAAGATTGGGATGTCTTAAAAGCGTGAATGAAAAGGAATTTTCGTTTTCAAACATTAAACAGCTTTTTGTGTTATGAAAAAGGATTGGACACACATTTTTATCAACTAAGTTTTACATAATATATAAAATAATAGAAACACTGACTTTAATGCAAATTCGGAATATTTTATTTCTTATATAGAAGTTTCGTCGTCTCTTGCTACTATCTCTCATCACAAATGGCTGTAAACCAATGGATTACTATATTTAGTTTACATTTAACCAACTATGTTATATACCTATGCATGTGTGATCTCATTCGGAATATTATGAGTTAGAAAACAAATAGGTAGTTAGTTAGGAAAGTTAAAAGTAGTAAAGTGGGCTGGTAGATAAATAGTTAATAAAGCAGTCAAGGTTCTGGCTTCAGGATCTAAAAGTTTTCTGGCTCGAATCTGTGGTAAGGCTTGGATGTTTGTCCTTTAGAAGATAATGTATATCCTCTCTGCAAACATGTTGCGCTTATAATGCACAATATGCATGTGAGATGGGACATGAACCCACCCCTTTGTGCACCAAACTAATACGAAATGGTTCACAATGATTACTGCTCAATTGGCTGGCCATCGAGAAAAATAAAAAGATAACGAGCGACAGTCAATTTTAAAACACTAAAATGATAATTTCCATCAATTTACGTCGGGTTTCATCCTGGACTGTCCCTTATAGCTACTGTGACCATACCGTTCCGAAAAAAATGGGACAGTCCCGATTTCAAGGGTTGCGTCACGGCGTTCCAAATAATGAAATAATTGTCCCAAATTGTATAATAATTTTTCCGAATAATGAAATAATTGACCCCGACAGAATAAACGAAACAGAAAATCTCGACAGAGCAAAAATGGTTGACTGTGTTCAGGATTTGAAAAAAAAATGAGATAAGTGTCCTTAATCTCAAGATGTTTGTGGAGTTTGTCGTTTCCCTGCCGGGAACTAATGCTTCAGTTGAGCGAGCGTTCTCGTTGATAAACATTTTTTGGGGTACTGAAAAGTCCTCAATGTCAATCAAGTGTGTTAAAACCATTTTAGTTATTCAAATGAACTGTTTTCATTCCAAAGTAAGAAGAACAAGACCCTGTTATAAAAAGCATCGGCCTCGTCAGAGAGGTATGGCAAGGATGACAACTTAAAAAACAAGACAGGACTTGATGAGTTCAGTAGTTTTGAAAATAAAACTTTTACTTTAATTTTTCTTTAACAACTCTGTCCGGTGATTGTAATGTGTGTCTTAAACTTTCCAAAATAAACAAAAATATCTTGAAAGGTTGGTACTTCTATTTGAAGAAAATTAGATTCTTAGCAAATTTTTTTTAGATCTTAATAATATGATAATATGTGATAGGCAATGGTGGGGGACATAAACAGCGAGTTGCCATTGAACCATCCCAATCAATGACCAAGCTGGAGGGAAGGAGGGGGAAAATATATCACATCCCTCTTTCATCATAATTTTACTTCTTAATCCAAAAATATTGGATCATTTGATATAGATTTTAGAGACTTAAAATGGCTTCAAAACACTTATAAAGGCCAGAATTGTCAAAATATTCCGGATTAAGGCCCTCAAACTCCCCTTCATATCTCAATGTCCCGATTTGCATTATCGGAAATATGGTCACAGTACCTATAACCCATTATGATACTCCTGTGTGGTGTTAATGAAACACCATACCACAAAATTTGAATATTTTGGGATACGATATTTCCCCGTTCCAAAACACTCGAATTCTTACATTCTGTTCCAAATGTTACCGAATGCTTGGGAGCCGTCATAATTATAAAATTCAGTTGCTCTTAAAAACATTATTGCGTGACTGAAGTCCATGAACAGTAAGCACAAGCATAAAATGAAATCACAGTAATAGATTTAGAAAACGTTTTATAACAAAGCTTTTAAAGCTAAACTACTTAACGCCGAATGGAAAAAGTAAAGTAAAATTTAATTCGGAATAAACAACATGTTAATTTTTTCGAAATTATAACTTACTCTCTTTCAAACTAGACGGTTAATTTAAGTTGCGATAAAAACTAAAGTTCTTCGTGCGCGAAATGATGACAACTTAAGTGTTTATTTAATGAATTTCAAATCAGTAGCCAGGGTTTTCATGTTAACTCCTAATGTTAAAGTTCCACTTGACAAGTTACTTCGATTTATTTGTTTTTAACTTCAATTTGTTTGTTTATTAATTATATTTATTTGTTTATAAATTCTATTTATTTGTTTATTATTTCAACTTTTTTTTTTTAATTTCAATTTTGGTTGTTTAGTATTTCAATTTACTTGTTTATAATTTCAATGTATTTGTTTATTATTTCAATTCATTTGTTTATAATTTCAATTTGTTTGTTTATTTTTTCAATTTTATTTGTTTATAAGATGCGTTTTTGTGATGCATTTCTAATGAAAAATATTATGAATAAAATTTCAACGAGAATGACTTGATTTAAAAATTGTATCTAATGTTTAAAATTAAGTGAACAGCGAATTTCGATATTGTTTTACACTACATAATACTAAATGCGAAATGTAAATTCCTTAAAGAGCGTAGATTCAATTGCACGACTCATACACTGACACTCGCATAACGTGTAATCAAAACATGTGCACATATGGACTATGTATGGATACATGCAAGGTAACTGTTATTTCATCTCTTTTTTTGCGTCTGTGGTTGCTATTGAGGACAGAAAATATTTGCTGACACTTAAAATAACAATCTATCTTTAGAACATCTAGGGCTTGGTTTAATTTGCCGCTTAACTTATTTTTCATTACAGGAGGGTAGCTAGTATAAAACAACACAGATGATAGTTTGCAGAATACGAAAGCCTTTGGAACATTAAAAATCCATCGCAGTGTAGAAGCACATTCTATCCTGTATAGCACAGTTCTCTAAACTATGGCCTTGTGAATAGATACACTACCCTACAATAATGGACCGGACAACAAGATGTGATGGTATAAGGGAAAGAATACATGCTTTAATAGGCGGATGATCCCCCACGTGCTGCAATTACACTAACAACCCTTGGCATACTTTCAACAAGATTTTGCTACACAGCTATAAGTATTTGTTTCCATTCCAGCTGCAAGAATGTCGCCAGCTCAGCTGTAGATTTCGGACGTGGTTCCTTGGTCTGTAAGCGTCGCTCTAACTCGTCCCAAAAATGTTCTATGGGGTTTACGTCGGGACTCTGATCAGGCCAGGGAAGACGTTTTACATACATATCTTGATACAACTGCTTGACAGAGGCTGCAGCATGACATAGAGCGTTGTCGTCCTGGAAGTAACATTCGTCCCTTCCACAAAATTGCCAGAGCGTAGAAGAAGTGATTGTCCAAAATGTTCACTTGACCAGGAACAACATGCAAAAGTCCCAGGCCATACCACGAAAAACACACCCAAACAAGCAGTCGGTTTTTATGTAAATTCTCTGGAGTTCGGTTCATTATTGTAGGGTAGTGCGTATCCATTTTTTATTTATATGCTTAAGAGTATAGTGATTTGTATGGTTTAGATTTTTCCCCCTTTGCTTTTAAGAATGTTACTGATTGCACTAATTTTTGTATGATCCCATGTTTGAAAGAATGCTGAAGTGAAAACAAAACATCTTCTCTTCTATAGGAAATTTGAGATTGTATAGTATACGCGAGCATAATTAAATTACTAATCTTCGTGATCAAAAACAAAATTACAAAACCGCCAAACATTCTTAATGTTAAAAAACAATATATACAACATTTAATAAGACATCAAAGAAAAAAATAAAACAAACTGAATCTAAAAAACCCATGATATCCAATAGACAAACAGTTCTTAAAAAAAAATCCAAATTACTGTCTGAAAATCAATGACAAAAGCGTTTTTTATGACAATAACTTAATTAATTGTAACTCAGCCTTTATCAAAAAATTCACCCTTGAGGCTCAACATTTTGCGGTGACGCATACACACACAAAAAAAAGGAGAAAATAATCTCCTAAATTATATTCTTTTGGCATTAGCATTTCGAAAACACTGAGAAGCCAGTATTGATAAAGCACGTAGTCATTCATCATTTTAAACGAAATAAAAAAGTATTTTGACGGCGTAACGCGACATTGATTTCCCTGATAAGGGCAAAAAATATACCCCTTCGAAAATATAAAAACATATCCCTAGTAATTATGCCGGAGAAGATTTTCTTCCCCGTATTTAGGACAAAATATGACGCTTATCGCTTAAGGGGCAATATATAATTCTGAGCCTAAGGCTGAGCACAGCACGCGGGATGGGTAAATAGATTTTTTACGATCGTTTTATGTTCGTTAGACCATAATTTTTCAATCACGGAAATGATAATTCGTTACATTATGGAACTCAGAAGATTTATACTTAAAAACATATTAAGATAGGTGGGTGGTAAAATTAAAAAGCAAAATGCTAAAATTAAGTTTTGAATATTATTATCTAATGGATGATGAAAAGACGAGATTCTCTCTTATCTTTGCATGATTGACTCAAAAAATGTTTGAAGATGGTAGTCTCCCTGTCGAGATATTTTATCTTCTAAAAATTCTCCCTCTACTATTCTTGAATTGTTATTTGGAAAAATATTCGTTTCAAGCAAGGTATTATCTGTTGAAAATTAATATCTGTGAATCCGATTCATGGAATAAAATATCTAACAAGTTTTTTTTTTAAATAATGTCGATTTATTATAATTATTAAATACTAATTCTAATAAATTAACATTATTAATGCTAATTTATTAAATATTGTTATCTAATGTTAATTTATTATTGTTATCTAATGGAAGAGGAAAAGGCGAGATTCTTTCCTATCATTACTTGGTTATTTCAAAAAATGCTTTGAAGATGGTAATCTCCTGTCGAGATATTTTATCTTTTTCTAAAAATTCTCCCTCAACTATACTTGAATTGTTATTTTGAAAAATACTCAATTCAAGTAAAGTATTATCTTTTGAAAATTAATATCTGTGGATCCGATTCATGGAATAAAATATCTAAAAAATGTGCTTTTAATAATGTTCATTTTTAACTACGGAAATATTATTGTTGGTAAGAAATGAGCAGTTACACAAAGAAATACATCTTTAGCAATTTTAAATTTCTCCAAAATGCCATCAATGTCGAAATCAAAGATGGAACACAACACAAAGACTTATATAATTGAACTTTCAATTTTATAAAACATTCAAAAATATTCATAAGAACGTTGCAGTATCATATTTTTCCAAGATAAATTTGCATACAGTGTTGTGCTATTTACTTGTTTTACTTGTTATTACACACTGCAAGGCTTTTTCTATTCTTGTAAGAACAGAAAATAATTTTGTACGAACATTTAGAGGTAATATTTTATATTTCTAGATAAATTTTAAATAAATATTCGTTTTATTTACACGGGTACAGATTTCATGTTAAGAAAGGGCTAGGAGGAAGTTTACGACAAAAATAAATTTAAGTAATTGTGCCTGTAGAGTAATTAATTTCTTTTCAAACACATTCCAAAGATTAATTTTTACGGCGTTATTCTTTTGTTGCTAAAAGTATATATATATATATATATATATATATATATGTTAAAATAACAAATTAAAGAGCATATCTTCTTATAAGAATTTAATAAAAGCATATAAATAATTTTGCAGTTAGTAAATAGTCCCTCGAAAGTTGCTTAGATATTCTAATCAGACTTATCAAAATGCTCAGTTTTGCAATAAACAAACCCATAAATACTACTCTTGATCGATTGGTATGGCATAGGAAAAAGCTAACGAAGTCTGAGCGAACTGAAAGAATTCTTCCATGGATTATAGATGTCAAGACATGATGAATAAAATATCTTCAATACATTTCAAACAGCAAGACAAGACTGGGTAAAATAAATATCTGTGGAAATTAAATTTTACGCCATTGGCCATCTAGCTGATTCTGAAGATAAAATACCAAAGAATCACCTTGAAGATGGTACTCGGTGAAGAAAGAATTGAAAGAAATGAACTCAGCAAACAGACACATTTTGTCGGAGAATTGGATTTGACTTTCATGAATAATAATTACGTTTCTATAATTTATTGCATCTCATAGCAAGTCACCAAAGAGTATTGCATTACGTATTAAGAAAGAAACACAGAACGTCCATTGGAAGAAGATAATCACATTCACATCTTGTAAGAAAATACTATAATTAATAAAGTATGCATGGTTTTGAAATTGTTTTCTGCTCATAAAAAATTTACTCTTACTCATAAACTCTTGAGTATCTTTAAGATAAGCAATGATGTATAGAATCAACAGATGCGTAAATGATTTATTTATGACATATGTGCAAAGGTTGAATGAGGGATACTAGGAACAAATGAATTTGCAGTTTGAAAATGCAATTGTTTTGTACTTGTTGCTGTAAATTAGACTAGCCTATGGAGGACTGAATACATAATAGGAAATTTTTTTTATTCAGTTAGCAGGATGCGTTATTATTTACTATACTCGAATGTTTACATATAGTTTCCATACTGTCAAGGTATCGTTTCATACCAGTTTGAATTAATAAACTAGTATAAAACATACAAATAGGATGCTAATACGTATAAAAATGTTTAAAATTGCATCATTAAAAACACGCATAGTTTGTTAGCATTAATTTCCAATTTCAATATTCTAAATATTACTTCAAAATCAAAAATATTTTCACAGGACTGAGATTTCTTCATAAAATTCGTCGAGAATTAAATATGCTTTTCAGAAACAGAAATCTAACTAGTTACCACCATCCTAGTCCAAGCCATTCGGTGCATCGCCACGTAATTTTGAACCACGGTCAGATGACGAGGCAACATCTGAGTTGGAACCCCACTCTCCAAACTTTCCACACGAACAAACCGTGAAGACTCTCCGCCACGACAGATTGAAGGAGCACCAGCCGCTCCTACACAATACGCTTATAAGTATACATGCCCTGACCCTGATTCGAACTAGGAACCTGCTGATCCAGAGGCTAACACCTTAACCACCATACCAGTTGGTCGGCTCTCAGAAGTAGTTCTATGTAGATGTGAAAATAATTAAATCTACTTGGAAACACTTTTTAACCCTCTAAGAGGTTTACACGCAATTCTTTGTCCTGCAACATTTAATCCGCCTTGTATGACTTCCAAGTTTCGACCTCTATGATCAGTAAAATCTTTCCTGGGATTCTTTCTACCAATAGATATGGTTATTAAGTCACTAATACGAGATGTGGGAAAAGCTAAAATCCTCGATTTCCTGGGATTTTTTCTACCAATAGATGTGGTTATTTAGTCACTAATACGAGATGTGGGAAAAGCATTCCTAAAATCCTCGGAAATATATTGACTCTCAGAAGGTTTATCCATCTGGTGATTGTCTTAACGAGGCGTCATTAGAAAAACAGACCAGATCTTGATATCATCATCAGCAAAATTGATCAAATCTTCATTGACGAGAAATCTCGTCAAAACCTCTTGGAGATTCAAAGTTTGAAAATGGTAAGAAATAATGCCTAATAAATCGAACTGTCGTAAAATTTTCCCACGAATCGGAAATAATACTCAGTTTTCTTAAGATTTGTAATTTTTATAAAATTATTTATGTATATCTTAGAAGTCCAGAGGAAAACTGATAAGTAGCGTGGACAAATGATTGGACAAAAGATTGATAGATCTCGTCATCACAAAAAAAAATCGGCAGTATCATGGTGATGATATTTATCGTTATTAGCAAAATATGCCAAATCTTGAAGTGCGTCTACCTCACTATCTCTGGGGGTTAAAGCATTGGAAAAAGTAAGAAATAATACCTATTAAATAGAACTATTTCGTTAAACCTTCCCACGATTCGAAAATAGTTATCAGCTTTGGTATTAGAAGTATTTAGTTAAGGTTAAACGCATTTATAATCGGCGATAGGTTCAGTGTTCCTTCATACCGATGCCTCAAAGAAAAAGATTGAATTGGACACCACAGAATACTTAATACCAAGGCTGTAAATGAATGCTAGATTAAAAAAGTTTTTCCGAACGCGCAGTGAAAATAATGTAGCGATACCCAAACGGCGATTGATATCACAACCCGGGACTAAAGGTTTGTTTATCGTTCCACGCGAGAACTCCCACCATTAACAACGCAGCAACACAAACAAAAGGTCTCCGGTAACTAGTCGTAAAGGTTAAACAACCGAACAGCTAGCGGACAGATCAAGTAGCCAAGAAACGCAGTCCCGAATTGTCTTTGCTTCCATTCCAGATCGTTGGGCTCGCTCTCAGTAAAGCCACATTGTTTACAGTCCGTCGCTCAGTAGGCGTAATCTGTAAGACAAGCTTTTAAGGATATCGCTTCCCCTTCCGCTTTTTGCAACCCCCCCGCACACAGATGCTAAGAGAAAAAGTACATATGCCATTGATTTGCCAGTCGAACAGGTTTGCCGTTTTTTGAGAAACTTTGGGGAGAATTTAGAGGTCAATCCTGAAAAGAGATTAGATTTGTGTTTGTCTCGGAGCTTTGCTGGAAATGGAACTGAAAATTCCCTTTTATTTTTTTATAAAGCCACCATTTCTTTACCATACTTTATCAGGATGCGTTCTTGAAATGCTTTAAATCCGCACGACCGGCAAAGTTTAAAAGCCCGTTCTAAAGATCTGGAAAATAGGAAGTTTTGTAATTGAAATAGCCATTTCAAAATGGTTGAACAATAAGAAGCAGTATGGAGTGGGAATTTCTGTGTAAACAAACAAACCTGACGATTAGTTTGTTTTGTGGGGGTTTTATGGCGCAATGGCCATATTTCGTCACACACAAGACATCCAATATATAGTAATAGACGAACGCAGTGAAAGTTTCAATGACACAGAAGAGAGAACTATACCAAGGGAGGAATACACCTGACAGGAATCAAACCTGCACCTCCTATTTTTCGAAGGTTGCTAGGGCAATGGGCATACCGACTGAGATACGATGGTCTATAAAACAAACCACACTGAATGAGTAGAATTCCGCTACTTTAATGCTTTCGTATGATGTATATCGGGGCAACCTTTAAATGTAGCTTATAACCATTTCGCTGTAATCGAATTCGCATTGTCCAATCAACTCCCACACATCACTTCAGAATACGTTCTCTGGAATTTTTACTGTCAACGTGCAGAAATAGTATTTGAAACACAAGACAAGTGACTTAACGTTCGAAATACGTGCAGGAAACAAATTTAGCCACATAAACACTACTGTCGTCTACATTCGACTTGATAGAAAATACCTCTCCTAGGGTGGTACATTTAAAGTTCACATGCATCTGCATATTGCGTTCACGTCTTTACAAGGCAGTTAGTTGCTCACCACGATTTTGAATTATAAAAAAGTCGTTATGACTTAGCGAATTTTTTTTCAGACACTTGACTTAATGATCCGTGTGTAGCTTCACAGTGCATTTACCAATACTTGTATGCATACATTTATTAATAATTGAAGGTTTACAACTCTATAATATCGACCTAAAGATGCTAGTATTGATTTTTTAGAGAATAACACTTTTCAGCTTAGACATTAGAGTTTGAATTCGGAATATATCTTATATAGTTGTTTTGTGTCATATATTAAAAATATATATGTAATGAGATATATCGTCGCAATAGAAAATGTAAGGTGATAGTGAAAAACAGAAAATAATCTCAAACGAACATTTTCATGATTCAATACAATTAAGATGATTAGACAATTGTTTTTGGTATATTTTCTACGGTTACTTCGTGCAAAATGATTGCTGATAACACAAAGATCTACAGCCTAAAGTAGATAATGAACCACAAAGAACATGCCAAGACCGGGATTCAAGCGCACGGCTTTTTTTGAGACTCAACTAATCTATCTCGAAAAGTAAGATGTAGTGCTCAGATGGCAAAATATTATAAGTCACTTTTCACAAATAATTGACTAAGTCCCATCCTGGAGTCTTTTTTGTTAATGTTTAGAAGGTAGCAAGATGTCGTATGTCTTCTTCTTTCAGTTTATATGGAAACAGAGGTGGGAAAATTGTAATAAATCAAAAACAACGGTACCAGGTGTTGAATCTTGAATCTTAAAATTGCTGTCCCGAAAAATTAAAAAAAAAAAAAAAAAAAGAGACTTTTAACATTTTGTCATTTAAACACAGTATTGTTCAGTGCTTGCCCAAATTTTTCCAACAGGAACATAATTAAATAGCTTTTCAATTTGATGGATCATTACTGTTGTTAAGTAATCATGTCTTCTTTAACTCTCAAAGCGTCACGAGATTCCCAAGTATAGTGGCATTTATTTTATCCCACAACACATATCTAATAACTAAAGAGTTCTCATCTATTGGTTGAAAGAATCCTAGCAATGATTCTATTGATCAAGAAGGTCAAAACTTCTGTAGATGTCATGCAGGGAAGATTGCAGGTTGCAGAATAGATATATTAATGCGAATCTCACAGAGTTAAAATCAATAAAAACTATAGCTTTTAAAGGTTTAAATCTCTAATTAAAATTATACCAGGGCGTTTTAGTTTATTTTTTAATAGCAATAACAATACGACAAATTTCTGATATCAAGTTTTCCAGCACAAAAAGTAATACCACTTTCAAATTGCAGTTGCAGAAAGTTAAATGTTACGAAATATTTAAGAGGCATAAAGCACTTACGAATATCTATCATAAATGTGAGATCGCACTCGACTAAACGCACTTGGGTTTTATACCTAAGAATCATTAACATATACAAAATGAAATATGTTGAAGCAAATTCAAATTGTTTCGGGAAGTTTCTTGTTTGCTTTGAAATAGTAAAAAAGGCACTCCAAAGTTGTTGTGTTGTCGAGCTTCCAAGTTCTAAAAAGCAGCACTACTTGCAAATCGCAGTCACCAAAAGTTAAGTGCTACGAAATATTTACGAGGCAAAAAGCAGTTACGAATATCTACCATTAATGAGACAGCACTCAACTGAACGCACTGGAGTTTTATGCCTCGAAATCAACAAATCCAAAATGGAATATGTTAAAGTTAAGTACTTAGCTCCGATGGGAGAAGAAAGCACACACCGCTCAACGAACAATACGGAAGGGAACGAAGAAGCAAAAACCACAATTTCAGCCAAACGCCAGATAATTCCCGAAAACAAGTTTACCCCCGAACCCCTGCACGAACTGCTAATAACTCCCTCTTCCCGAAGAATAAAACATCCCGGAAAGTGCCTTTAAAAATCCGTCGGAAATATTACTGCACGCGCGATAAGAACTCGCAGCCTCCGTATATTAATCCGCCCAAAATGAATTCATCGATTTTTCCATCCGCAAGTAAATGGTATTTGTGAATCCTTACCGGCTCCAGTTTCACCTCAAAACTCCTTTAAAATTCCATGGAGTCTTTTTACACATCTGGAGTACAAAAGCCTTCTACCCGCGTCGTGTTTATTCCAGAATAATTAATTCACCGAAGCAACCTCCTTTCTCTGCCTCCGTCAGAAATCCCTCGGAAATTACCATATTCTGGAAGAGCCCTAACCTCAACCCCCCACCCCTCCCTAAACAAACAAGTAGGTACCGCTTGCGGACGTTTAAGACAATCTGTCTTGAAGATTCTCGTCTTGGGAGAGATGAATGACTGCAATTAGGACTGCGAGCCAGCGGATGGACGGTAAAACCGTCCATCCCGTGTCGATGATTTACATCGAAGAGGAACAATCGCCACGAAAACCTGACACAGACATATATCTGAAAGTTTTTTTTTTTGCTGCTGAAGAGGACCACCTTAGCTAACAAGGATTCGTAGTCAGATAAATTTTAAATTTAAGACAACACCTTTACCTTTATCTAAGAAAATGACATCCAGTACACTCGCTTGTTATTTGGTATTGGTATTTTTAAGTAACTTCGCACTGGGAACAACGCAACGGGTATGGGCATCAATTTGATTGAATTGCAATAACACAACGGATGTGAAAACAATATAAAATAAACCGATACTGCATTCTTTGGCCAACTCTACGTATTAGTTTAAATAAGTTAGATTTCATCGATGGAATCTGCATATAGTATTGCTAAAACTACATCTGGTAGAGTTGGCCCCTCTAATGGAATTTTCAGCAGTGTGATTTCAGAAAGCAATGAGGTTAGCACTAGGGATGCGACATCGATGTCGATGTTTTCAAAACATCGATGTTTTTGAAAAAACATCGATGTATTGGGGTCGATGTTTTGGTAACATCGATGTTTATACGTGTCGATGTTTTTACGTTGTCGATGTTTTATTTTTAAATGAAAAAAGTACCGTTATGCAAATTTAAAAAATAACCAAGTAGCATAATTTTCATAATCAGCAAATTGAACATACTTTTAGACCAAAGTGACCAAGGATAAAGGGTCTGAAAAGTAGGGATGCGACATCGATGTCGATGTTTTCTAAACATTGATGTTTTAGAAAAAAACATCGATGTATTGGAGCCGATGTCGCATCACTAGTTGCAAAACCAGTTTTAAGAAATGGGGAAACAAGTTTAAATACACTGAATTTTAAAAACATCGATGGTTTGGGGGCGATGTATTATCAACTTCGATGTTTTAATTTTGAACATAGATGTTTTGCTGTCGATGTCGCATCACTAGTTGCTAAACCAGTTTTAAGAAATGGGGAAACAAGTTTAAATACACTGAATTTTAAAAACATCGATGGTTTTGAGGCGATGTATTCACTAAAATTCATCAATATTTTCAACATCGATGTTTTAATTATAATATTTATTATTATAATAATTAATTAATTAATTAATATAATTAATTAATTATTATAATATTTTCAACATCGATGTTTTAATTTTGAACATCAAAATTTCAAAACATCGATGTTTTGCTGTCTATGTTGCATCACAAGTTGCTAACCAGTTTTAAGAACTGGGGGGGGGAGTTTAAATACACTGAATTTTAAAAGCATCGATGTTTCAAAACATCGATGTTTTTGGGTCGATGTATGATGTTTTGGGTATTATCAACATCGATGTTTTAATTTTGAAGATATTTCAAAATATCGATGTTTTGCGATCGATGTAGCATCCATAGTATGGGCACCAATTTGATTGAATGACAATAACACAACGGATGTGAAAACAATATAAAATAAACCGATACTGGATTCTTTCGCCAACTCTACGTATTAGTTTAAATAAGCTATATTCATCGATGAATCTGCATATAGTATTGCTAAAACTAAACCTGGTAGAGTTGGCCCCTCTAATGGAATTTTCAGCAGTGTGATTTCAGAAAGCAATGAGGTTAGCACATAAAAGAAAACACGAGTAAAAATAGCTAGGTAGGTATTGTAATTAAAGTCACACTGAAGCAACGCAACGAGCTATTAGCGACGGTCCGGGAACTATCCCCCAAAGGAGAGATCCAATTACAACGCCACGTAATTTTGAACCACGGTCAGAGGACAAGGTCACATCTGAGATGCCATCCCACTTTAAGGGGGGCTGGGACACAAAAAACCTTCAAAAAGTTCTTTTTTGTTTTATATTCTCAAAAAATTTGAAATTGAATTCTCTTTTGTTTGACACCAATTTTAAGTTTTAAAACGAAAAATCTGTCGACTTATCCGAAAAACTGATAACAAAAGTACAATTGCATACAAATTGTACCGTAGAAAGGTACAATTAGCCAAAATAAACCTTACTCAAAGGTCTGAAGACATTAACGGATTTACTTACGTACTCGGAGTGAAAAATCCATCAGGTACTAAAATTTCACCTTCTGTAACTGATTTTCATTAATGAAACTTTAAGGTGATTTTTCTCCATGATGGATTTTTCACACTTTTCCCAACTTTAAAATGATATAACTCAAAATCTATTCTAGATAATTGCATGAAATTTGGTATGTATATTCTTCGTATATATTTAAGTGATTTGTCTTCAGCAATTTTAAAAATTATTGATATGTTATAAAATTTAAGTGTTTTTATAAATTATAAAATAAAAAAATGCTCATTTTTAATTAAAATTTTTTTAATATTTTTTTATATGCATGTATTAAAAAACTGTGAAGACAAATTTTTAAATATAATATCTGCTTCTAGAAAATGTAAATATTGGTTATGTTCCTAAATAATTTCTCAAGTTATATCAAAAGTGAAAACAGTCACTTTTTTGAAAATTAAAATTTTTTTTAAAACTGATATCAAGTTAATTTTTTATAATTTTCTATTTATAAATTAGGTCCTATGTCTTCATTAAAAATTCCAAAGCAATATCTTTATTAGCAAAAAAAAAATAGAAATTGTGTCCCGGCCCCCCTTAAAAGCTTCCATACCACGCCAATGTGAGGACATTTGATGCCATGTTTGACTTAACGTGCACTAGCCTCCTCCTCTGGTTGCTAATCCGTTACTCTTCCAACTGGGCTACAGCGGCCATCGCTTGCTATTTGGAAAAGACTTACGAGCACGTTCTTTACTAGGGTAAATTAAACTTGAGATCATATAGCTTAACCCTCCTTGTGGTTGTTTCGACTGATTATATTTTCATTAAGAGAAAACTGACCAGATCTGCGTAGGTGACGCATCTTGACATTAGAAGAAAACTGACTAGATTTTGATCCCGCCATTATAAAAAATCTACAGTATCTTGACGGATTAAATTGCTAACTGTTTTCTTTATTTGTTTTAACAATTTAGTATCACTAGAGTAAATTATTTAATTAACTCTTTGAAGTGTTTTCATACAAGAGAACAAAAGTTTTAAAGCAGTTTTGTTCTGAATAGGTGTCGTTTCTATTAAGAAACCGAATGTACAAATTTAAAAAAAATATTAAAGTGCCGTAGGTTGAAGGAAAGAAAATCCAAAGATCTTGGAAAAACATTGATGACAGAAAATATCGCAAACTAGGATTTTTGAAAAACTAAATATTCTTTGAAGAAGTTAAAAAATTTGTTTAAAACAATAATGTTCTCTTTAAAAAATAGCGGCCCAACTAGTTATTTTTTTGTCAATTGGGTTTCTTTTTCTTTTCATTTGAAACTTAATGGAATTCGAAAGGGAAAAAATGCCATTTATAGGCTTTTAAAAACATTTGCCATCAAATTGTTTCTCTTATTACCAAATTATTTTGTCCTTTCCCCTTAGTGGTGATTAAATTCCGAAACATCGTATTTTCTTTGAGAAAGAGAACCACAAGTAAAAACAGATGGATAGTAAAACTGTGAGTTCATGTGTATATGCAATAGATTCGTTGTATCAGTTTTACAGGAAATGAACTTTAGTATGGGAATTCCATAATCATTCTATAACTCAAAAGCAAATTTAGTAGTCTCTTACAGTCACTTTTCATAGTTTTGTCTTATTATAGGGATACGAAGCATATGAAATAGAATTTGAGATATACAGTGAAACTTCGATTAACCATCAGGGTCGGTACCGTGATCGTGACGGTTAATCGAAGACGAATAACAGAAAACCTTAAATAACAACCCACCCCCATCCATTGCCCATGAACAAATTTAAAAATACTCGTTTACGTACTGGAAATACACTGTACATACATGTATTTTATTTTACCGAAACAAACAATATACAACTTACATTAAATACAGTATAGTGCACATGGACATATAGTTACACGAACTTGCGTTTTAGACGTACATACATATTCAAATTTTAAACTAGTCTGTCATTTTCTTTTGCTCAGTAGAAAAGCGAGGATGATTTTTTGTTGCAATCTGGTTAATGGACATAGAGTACAGTATATATGTACAAATAACTATTAATATTTAATTAATTAACTTTCAAAAACTAACTGATGGTATAAAGAGTGACGGTTAACCGAATTTTCACTGTAGCGTGTATTCAATTTGGATCCAAATTAATCTGTAGACATTATAAAAACGTCTAAATGCTGTTACAAACATTTTCCCGGACATATAATGACATTTCAATTCTTCCGAAAGTGAAAATTCTGCTTACTTTTCCAATCTATAGTTAAGCAATTAAACTCGATTAATTCCGGATAATTCTGCTAGTAAAATAATAAAAATCAAAAGGCGATTTCTTCGTTAAAAATAAGATATCATTAGATCAATAAGGAAACTTTCAGTATAGAAACTTTTTATATCTAACTCGATTTAATGATGTCTCAAATTCTGCATGCCTTTTACTTATAAGTAGGTTGATATGTAATTGAAGTTAAAAAAGGATCTGAATAAAACAAACTAAGCCCCCTTTGCAAAGAAAACCTCCCTGTTGAAAGTCTTCATTATGTAGTGTAGCGTGTTTTTCAATCATTAGCAAACTAACATCAGAAAATGCAATCTTACAGCAAATAAATTGCAACACGAAAAGAATTTTGTTTTACTAACAGCTGAAGGCTATATCGAATTCATTTACCTAAATGAATTTGTATTAGCCAACTTACTTTGCTCCAGATATGCGAATTTTCATTAAAAAAATCATGAATTATTTTGAGTAAGAATATAATTTGCTTACCTTAGAGGTTTAGAATATTAGATCTGAAACATATTCTGATGTTAAAATAGGGAGATTTTTTTCCCCGAAACATGTTGCTTGACTTTGAGACATCAAGATTTTAGAGTCGTGTTAAGGAATTCTGGAGAGCAGGTACCCTCATTAAATTAAATTAATGAGACACTCCTTTCTCCTATATCTTTCTGCTACGAAACTTAGCATCTATTTTTTTTCAATTCTTGCTTCTTTGATTTCACTTATGTGCCCCGTTACTGGATACTAAGCATATTAAATTTCCCTCAGAATTTTTCTAGCCTCTTAAGAAATACATCTCCTTACAACGCTCCCTTGAAGTTTATAATTTTTTTTATTAAAAAACGTTGAACGCGATCTGGATACATTTTGGCTTCCAAAAATAAACCGAGTAGAATTTCTTAAAAATAATGAGAGTTAGAATTAAATGCTTAAAGAAAGAACATTATTTCGTATATAATCTCTCAAGAATGCAATTATTTTAGGAGAAATGTGAGTTTTCGTTACAGGTTCTAATTCAAAGTGTCTTTTTAACTATGAGTTCGTGAACAAGCTCAAGACATAACATTTTTTTGAATAATCATTCGATATTCTCGATAAGTTCTATCTGTTGTAATAATATTAAAAATATATGATATAAATGTTGGAAATGCAAGTTTGTCTAGATTATTTGGTGAGAAATGACTTTTAGAAAACTCACAAAAATTTTTATATAGCAAAATATAGACTTTATATAGAGACAAATATAGAGACTTTATATAGAGACAAATATAAATGGTTTTATATAAAGACTAGGGAAATAACATTCTAATTTGTTAATTTTTTGGTTTACAATTCAATATAAATTCAAGATAATTCCATTTTTGTAACATAATTATGTAAGTTATTACTAAGTATTATGAAGTAAGTTATTACTTTCATTCATTGAAATTTTTTACTGCATTTTCAATAAAGAATAATTTTACCAGTCTTTCTCCAATTTACAAATAACCGATAGCTTTCTTTTCGCACGTAACAACCAACAAATAGAAGATCAAAGATCTAGAGTTCAGGAATTTTGTTTTGAGCACACTCAAGTTGAAAAGTATGAGTAAGCTTGGTTTTTATGTTTGTTTTTCAATTAATTCAGGATTCTAACTGGGAAGTGCATTTGTAAGTTTCTGTAAAGGGAGTCGAGTTGTATTCTAGATAATAGTTTATGTAAGACTCTCAGTGACTACGAATGTATCAGAAATTGAAACCGTTTGTTTTAATTCAATAGAATATTAAACTTTACAACAATCAGTGAAAAATTTGAAAGTCAATTTATATTTTACTTTTTTCAGCTTTAAATGAAAAGTTTCCTGTCCCAAAGAAAAATATTCTGGGTTAAAAAGTGTAACTAAATATTAGTAAACAAAACTAAAACCTACTTTCAAAACAAAGCTGGCTATCGAAATAGAAGACTCATACAATAGCCTGAAATTTGCGCGAATGCATAGATCCTGAAACGATATGCAAATGATTAACACTGTTAGGTATATGCAAATCTTGTACGCCAGTAACGCTCATGATAAGCAGTATAAAAAGTGAGAACGTAGACCCGGTTTTTTATATTGTAATTGTGTTTTCTAGCTGCTTGTACAGGAACCTCAATTATGCCTCGTCTAAAAAAAGTCTGTCACACGAGTCCATTTCTGTGTCTGAATGAGGGATAATGTCGAGACTGCAGATTACCTTTCCAAGAAATCGGTGTTCGTACTTGACAAAATCAAGCTACGGTGATTCGAATATGGAATCAGAGGGTGCAGGAGAGACGAACTGACCGATGTAAACGATTTCAGCAGCTTTGACATACCACTAAAGACAATGCAGACTGGAGATGCGACATCGACTACAAAACCTCGATGTTCAAAATTAAAACATCGATGTTCAAAATTAAAACATCGATGTTTAAAATTAAAACATCGATGTTTAAAATTAAAACATCGATGTTTAAAATTAAAACATCGATGTTTAAAATTAAAACATCGTTTAAAATTAAAACATCGATGTCCAAAATTATACATCGATGTTCAAATTTAAAACATCGATGTTGATAATACATCGCCCAAAAATCATAGATGTTTTTAAAATCCTCCCCTTCATTTCATAAAACTGGTTTAGTAACATCTAACATTAATGTTCGCCTGAGGGGGGGAGATTTAATTTGTCATTTGTTGCCTTTTTTTTATTTAAAACTAAGATTTTTTTAATCTATCAAAACAAAGTCAAAAACTTTAATACGTACAATTACCAAATCTTTTATTTTCAAATTGAATAAGATAAAAAAAGTAATATTTACAACATTTTGACATAGGTAGTACTAACTATGAGTATAATTAGGTAGGTAAAACAACAATAATTATTGTTAGTTATTATTAATTATTCACCAACTTATGGGGGGGGGGTACATAACAAACTTATTTTTTATTTACTGTAAATAAAAAATATTGTGGCTTATAATTATAATATGCTTTAAAATTTGTGTGGCATTTATAGTTCATAAAAAAAGAAGTTTGTTAACCTTCTCCACCTTAAGCCGACTTCTTTTTCTACTATCCCACCAGTTAAGGAAAAAACACTAACAAATAGTTGCACGGTTATTTTACTTAATTTTTACTATGGTACTTTTCTATGCAAAAAAAAAATATCGACAAGTATAAACATCGATGTAAAAAAAGCATCGGCTCCAATACATCGATGTTTTTTTATAAAGCATCGATGTTTTTATTGAACATCAAAGTTTTTTACCATAAACTATCGATGTTTTTTATTATAAAACATCGATGTTTTTTATTATAAAACATCGATGTTTTGAAAACATCCACATCGATGCCGCATCCCTAGTGCAGAAACCTTGTTCTCATGGCTATTACCGATCACACAGCAGCATCAAGAACACGAGCTCAAGAATTTGTGTGCGTTGCTCAGCAACCTTTGTCAATTCAACGCTATCTACAGCAGCAGGGAAATTTGTCGAGGCGTCCATTGCTGAGACAGCAACAAGCGTCTGCAGATGTAATTGTGCGTAGAACACCCAACATGGATTAATGAATTCTATGGTATTGACCTTACATATGCTACTCCAGACGAACTTTGGCAGCGTGCGGAAACAGCAGGGACTGACTTACTCCAAATACACATACAGTCTGCCCTTTTAATGTCTAGACGTGCAGCAGCAGTTATTGGCATCCATGGTGTCTACAAAAAATACTGATTTTTCCGCGTTCTTTAAGTAAAATGGAGCTGTATAATTTCAATCATTTCACCCTAGTGATTTATGTTATTTGTACAATAAATATACTTTTGATATCTCTTTGTCTTCATGTATTGTATTTTAGATGGTCAGCATTGTACTTTATCAATGTTTTGCTCTAAAAATTTCTAAAATTGTCATTCATGGAGACTTTTGATACAATTTAATTTGTTTGAAATGTATAGCTAATACTTTTATATAGTTAATTAAATAGTATTTAAAAATATGTGGTTGAAAAAAAAATTCAATTTTTTGAAGAAATTAGCAAAATGTAATGAAAGAGGGAAAACATAATATAGAAAAGCGAATCTGAGAACAAAAATGTATTTCAATTTATATTTGAAGGTAAGACCTTGCTACTTCAGGATACAAAATGGAGGCAATTTTAATAGCTTGTGTAAATACTAATTTCAGGGTAAGTTGTAAACTACCAAGTGAATTTGTACTAGACATGTTACTTTATGTTCAACTTTTATACTGAAATATAAATATCAAGGAAATTGAAATAAGTAAAGAAAATCTTGATTTTCGTTAGTGGGAAACTCTATTTCAATTTACTTCTCGAATAAATTAAAAAAAAGTTTTTAACATAAATCATTCGCTTCCGACGGAGAAGTGACAACTTAGAAAACTAAAGCTTGTTCCGTGTAAAAAATCTAATAAATTTATTTAGTGGAATCTCAGTTTCCAGGATAATAAAAGAGAATCGCTTGTTTATATACGATAAAAGTTATAACAAAAATGGAGAGAAAAACAGCCCTACTCAAGAAAAACATCTTGAGTCACAAACAAGTCTGTCATTGAAAAAAAGCAAAACGCATTTTACGCATTTTTTTTGCAAAAATTCCAAATCAGTAAGAAGTTTCCATGCTGGTGTTTTTCTTTGCAGGAGCCCTTCTTTCCCTTCCTTTTTCTCTTATCTCTTTCTCAAAAATGCAAATTCCCTTATATCTCTCTCATCTTAGAAACGAATGTAAATGCCTTCTTTCTAAGGCATAGACTTACTTTTTCCTTTTCTGTTTCTCGCTATTATTGTTTCGAGGTGGACGACGGGGAATAGAATTCTGTCTCTTCAAAAAATTCGACTTTTTCGTCTACAAGTTTTCGTGAGTTTTTGGAATCTATATTTTATTTTGGGATGGTTAATATAATTACAGAACGCACACATGAATCCTCCTAGGAATACACAGGGAAATATATATGTTTATATTGTTGAGAGATGCGAATAATTCTTTTGATGTCTATTCGGTTGAAAAAGTTCGAAGCTTCGTAGTTACTTGGCTCTCGGGGAGAAAGTTATGCAAATACATACGCTGTTATGATCACTGGACATCAATGTGTTGTAAATCTTGTTGTTTGTCTCACTCGGAATTAATAAAAAAAATATATGCCAAGCTCATTATCTCATGAGCCTTGAGGCCCTCAAAACCCAGCCCAGAATGATGAATAAGCTAGTCCGAGGGTCAGCCTGGACAACAGATTTGTGCTCAGACGAAATCTGAGCTGAATTGCATTTAGAACAGAGAGTAAAATGCTTGCAACCCAATTCTAGTTTCATTGGCTTCAAGTGTAAGTTACGAAGCCCATAGAGAGAGAGAGAGGGAGAGAGAGAGCAGTTTGGTCTTTGTTGCCCGTTTTACCCAGAAAGGCACCCGGTTGACGACTGCAAAAATACCAGTCATTTTATAATTATATAATCTGAATAAGCTCTTATGATCGAATAGCTATAAGCTTACAGTTATATCTATGTTGTAAGTAAGCTTATGATTGACATTGGAAATCTGAATAGAAATCTCGCCAACGTGTTTATAAATTTCATGGTTCCAACAGTTGGACGTACAGCTAATGAATATTGGCTGCTTGTAGAAAAACCGGTTTTCATTTACGTACTTGCAATAAATCAATGGATTACTAAGTTTACTACTGAGTTTGAGACAGTAATGAAACTATCCTGGAGAAAAGTTTGGAGTCAACTCAAATCTATTATTCCAGATTACAATCAAACCAAGAATAATTAATTCGTTAATTAAAAAAAAAATCTAAAACTTTTGCTAGAATTTACCATTGTTAATCCTTAAGTGGTTTGTTTGCATCATTTGTCTATCCAACTCTTACTATACACGGTTATCGCTTCCGACACCGAAGAATAAATAGGAGACACAGTGAACTAAAAACGCTAGATGTGAGAACTCATGTGTTGCGTTGTCGAGAGAAAGTACCACGGGATAAACGATAACACTTTTTATTCTATCAAATGGACATCAAATGCAGAGACACGGAGAAAAGAAAGAACACCAACGTAATACAAGAAAAAAGACACACAGAATATTCATTAAAGTAGAAGTTAAAGTTATTCGAAAGTCGTCTGCTACTTTCCGGCGTGCGCTCATATCAGTATTGTTCCGCGGAGCAATACCTTTATGGAGTAGGCACAACGCGCGTTTATAACAACATCACTCCGCGGAAGCCAACTTGGTGGAGTGGGCAAAGGTTTCTAATCTAGGGTTGGAACACCATGGTTTACGCTTAACCTGTAACCTATTTTCTTAAATTAACAAATATTCGTGACTCAAACGCGAATGTTTCAGTCAGGCTACATTCATGGTTCTTAGACTCTTCGAGTTTTTCAGATTTTCGTTAGATAGAATTCCAGAATACACTCTACGACTTTCCACTCCTCTGATGGATGGGCACAGCAACGACACTTTTCCGGATTAGAAGTCCATAACTTCTACTTACCCCACGTGCCACTGTGGATTATTCACAAAAACGGACACCCCAAACAAAACCCGAAAGTGGCGCAAACAATGGCTCTAAACGACAGGTACTCGTGCACTTAAAGATCAAGAGAAGCAGTGGCGTCCAAATGTCTTTTCTTCCCAAAACGGAAATCCTCCGCCGAACTTTTCGCGTTGCCATTCCTCATTTCGAAAAGAAGATCCAAATTAATGGCGAAAGGGGGGTTATTAGTCTTCCCTGGGGAGCATTGTTCTTGATCGCTCAGGAATGGAGAGTGACAGGGGAATTATGAAAAGTGGAAAAGAAAACACGCCTGGAGGGAGAAGGAACGGAAACAGAAATTCGAAAGGAATCCATATCCGAGGAAAAGTCTAAGGGAAGGACAGCCGCACGAGATGAAAGAGGTATAATTATCATCGGATGAAAGGAAAGGAAACTATTCTGTGGGGATGAGGTTCGTATCAGATGAGCTCATTTTGTGAGATTTAAATAGCTCTAATGCGAGTTTAGAGGGTGGGGATAATCTAGATGATAGGGTTATGAATAAAATTAACTAATGGAAATGGTATTTACTTTTGATTCAGCACGTATGAAGACTAAAGTTTTAATTTGCTGCTATTTTTAGTTTTCCCATTTATATTCAAATAAAGTAACAAAACAAAAAAGTAAGACCCTAATGGTTGCAGTAGTGCGTAAAATAGCACTCTAATAGTTACTGTAGCATTTAAAATAGTACTCTTATGATTGTAGTAGTACATAAAATTGCACTCAAACAGTTACTGTTCCATATTAAATATTACTCTAATGGTTGCTGTAGCATATAAAATAGTACTTGAATGGTTACTGTAGCAGATTCAGCAGTTTTGCGAGTAGTTGTAATAGTTGTTTACAGATACATCATATACCAACTAATCGGGATGGTATTCATGGTGCTGGCTTCTAAATAGAAAGGTTCCTGGTTCGAATCCGGTGGAGAATATCGATGTTTGTCCGTATAGTGGCAGTGTGGGCTCCATAAACATGTTATGTTTTGGAATGTATGCGAGGTGCAATGTGAATCCATACAAAATTATGAAAAGGGTTATGCCAAATTGTTCAGAACTTAGCCATTTATACTATGCTGATTAAAGTACAATACATCCCCTAACAAGTTCAAATTGGCCGGACATTGATAACAAAAACATAAACCATAAAATATAGTTAATCTATAAGTTTTTGGTTTGTCAATTACGGTCACTATTAAATATACTAGGGCAAAATAGACCATTGTTTATGTATAAACCACATGGTGTAAAAATAATATATTTATGAACCGTTTAATCCATAGAAGTTGATGTATCTATATTGTATATCACCCATACAACCATCAAGTAACGCGTCAATATCGATGAAACTGTCAATTTTCTAGATTTCAATCCACAAATCAAAAGAAATGTTGGTATAAAAAGTAATTTCATTTTATGTAGTTGTTATAAAATGTGGTTAATATGTATCCATAATTTAATTACCGGTTTTAATAGCACGTTTGAATTCCCGTTTTAATTTTAATGTTCAAATTTAAATGCATATTTAATGTTTCCGGAAGATTAAAGAGTGAACAATGGTAATTTAAATGCTTTGTTTTGTTAATATGAAAAAAATAAATTTATACTTCTTTGCTAAATACCTTTGTTGTCATACAATACATTAAAACAATATACGAGTCGATATTTTTGAAAGTGGTATAAGTCCTTTTTTTCATACATCGAGATATTTAGGTTTCGTGTTTATATTAATTTAAAAATATTGGCAAACGTTACTCAATTTGGATGATGTTTTTAACACTATAAACCTGTTAAATTTTACCATGCAATAATAATTAATAAAATTGTTAAAGAAAATAAACACTGTTTTTTGTTTTTTTAAGTGGACTTATACCACTTTCAAAAATATCGGCTCATATGCACATTGAATAAAGCTGTCACAATGTGAAAAATTCAAGTTAACACATTCTATTATAACTTAACACAATTTAAACAAATTACTATGAAAAGTTCATGAGAGAAAATGAGCCTTCACGTCATAGATGGTTATTAGCTTAAATAAAATAATTAAAAGCTTAAATCACTAAAAATGATTTTGGGAAAAATAGTTGTTTTTCGTGAATTTTGAACAGAAACAACATAAAATAGACTGACTTATACATCACAAAAAACTCCTCTCTGCAGGAAGATTCCGTCACGTTACGCAAAAGCATCGGTATCATGTATCAGATTTATGAAGCCCAAGAACCATGTTCAAACATACACCACATTTGTTTCCTTCCCCAAAGCAGAATTTGTATTTCAAGCTCCGAAAGCATCTCATTTTAAAATACTTTCCATTTTTCAACATTTCAAGAGTCACCCAAACAGAAATCTATAAAATATGACCGAACGGGAAAACACCTCCCCAAAAAATCAGAAAATACCTGGAAAATAGCAACACAATAAATTTTTTGAAAACCACAATGCCTTTTTTTTTCAGGAAAAAAGTCCCCCTTCTTCGCTCTCAGTTTTCTCTGATTTATGAGTGAAATGATAAACTGCTCTATCCTAGTACCTAAAAGGAACCCGTCCCCCCTATACGCAGGATAAGAGCAAATAAATGGATTTTGGCAGTCTCATGCGATTTGAAACCTGTCATTTAAAGTAAGAAAAATAATCCTTTATGGCTTTTTCGTATTAGCCGTTATCAGCCTTTGATTTAGAGCAAGAAGTATTGGAAAGTCAGTGCTTCACACATTTCCACGTAAGTCACTTTTCTTCTATAGTGATATAAAAGGGAAGATGGGTATAGTGGTTGAAATTTGCAGCAGGACAACGTCGTTAAGTTTCGTGTAATGCTAAAGTATTGAAATGAATAAGAAATTTTAAATTACATTGTTGCAGGGTTTTATTGAAAGAATTTATTTGATAACGCGCGATACTGTAATCTGAATCAGCATACAGCAGTATGATAAATCGTATCACAACACAAAAAAGGCATATGTCAAGTGAAGTTCAAAGGTGGGAAATTGAATTAACGTCACACTGGAGCAACACAACGGGGTTTAAGTGACGGTCCTTGATCAATCCCGAACGGGGACGCCACGACAGATTTAACGTACCCACCTCGTATAAGATGGTCTTGGGTTGGATCGAGTTTCGAACTCGCAACATTAGAATTTCTAATCCACTGCTCTTCAAAAGAAGCTTCCTACCCGAGAAGCTGACAGGAGGCATGAATAAAACTATACCTAATGTCACAAATCTGTTTTAGCTGGGTCGCACTCTGGAACAACATGCGACAAAATATACGACACGTGCATGAGAGCTTCGTTTCTGTACCACCATCGACGCTAACGGTGGGATTACGAACGGTAAAAACACTAAGTACATATAATCGGATTCGAGTAGAAGCTCATTAACTGACAAAAAAGAAAGTATTTGTTCTTTGCAAGCGTTTAAATATTAACTAAAAGTTTTCAGGTCATAAATAGTGAAGGTGTTTAGTATCTTTTAAACCGATTACAGTGTATTTCTGATCATCATGTAAATTAACATTTAGTGTGTCTGAAAAAGTGTTTCGTTAATGTGTTTCTGCAACAAGCCAATGGTATGAGAGGGTTTGTTAAGGTAAATAAACAAATCTCCAGAAGAAAAGGATTTTACTTTCAGCTATTCGATAGGGAATACGCACAGGGACGCTCGTAATATCACAAAAAAAACCGGCATTGATATTTAGCTTTACAGGAAACGCGTCACAGCAAATAATACGATAAACCTATATTCAAAACAGTAACTTATGCAACAACAAAAACATTTCAATAAGAAGAGGAATTTGTCACAAATTCCAATTCAAAATAGTACAGTTCTAATTTTACTTCTACATCTGTAACTAATTGAAAAAAAAATCTAAAATAATTCAAAATTTGAATCCAAAATAATACAAAATTCAAATCTAAAATAATACAAAATTCAAATCAAAAATCAAACAGATCCAAAAAAAACAAATCCAAAATGTTTCCAGTCCTGAATTTTACTTCTATATCTGTAACTAATAGCATCAACTGTTGTCGCGGAATTATACCATAGCTTCAACATTTACAATTTAGGAGAGTTTCAACAATATCCCTATCAGTTAGGAAGATATTAACTTCAATGGTAAAATTACTTATGGAAATAAGAGGGACACCGCAGAGACATTCCTGATGAAGAGAGTTCTTTTTTAATTTACAAGACTTCCCTTACAAAACGGTGTAGGGGCAAACTGAGATTTATACCCAATAAGGTAATGAGAAAAATTTTACGATGATATTCGCTACGGAGTCAAATGATTGAAAACGTTAAGATGGATTGAGGAAATAAGGGCTTTACGGCTAACATCTTGTCAAGTTGAAGGTGATTGATCTAACGTGCTTGAGACCACGTAGATTATAGATGTCTGGAGGTGACAGCTCTTATTATCCTTCAGAGCGAAACTATTTAAGTAAAAATATTAACATGCGAATATAAGAGCAATCTTTTACTTTTTCTAAAAGCATAAAGCATGTTTAATTTAAAATATTAATTATGTTACTAGAAAATTTTTCGAGGAAATGAATTTCATTAATCAATTTATTCAGAGCTACACTTTCGAGTAGTTATTTGAAAAAAAAAATCATATTGTTGTATTATTAGGCATAATGTTGTAGAAAAAGGTAAAAGTTTGTGGCCTTGAAATATCTTTTGTAGCATTTACTTTCAAATTGAAAGATTCTTCAAAACAGTTACATATGTATGTACATTATATACATTCATTGATATGCCTAAAACTAGGGAAAAAAAGTTTAAAAAATTACAAAAAAAATTTATTTAATGTAGAAATTGATAAAATTAGCAACTACAAAATTATTTGAAAGTTCTTAACGAACATTTTTTTAGCTTAATCTGAAATTAATAAATTTTTTAATCAAACTAATCAAATTTGTAATTTTTAATAAAAATAGAATAAACAGACAGGTAGAAAAAAATTAATTATAAGATTCCTTTCATGAAGTAATTAAAAAACAAATTTGAATTTATTGCAAACATGTATAAATTAACGAGTTCTGCAAATTAAATTAATTCCACAAAGATGAAAATGTTTCTTCAAATCAACTTAGTAATTTAATGAAAACATTCTTTTTGAGAAAAATTTGGCATTGTATCCATTATTATTTTTATCTTTTATTCATTAATATTCGGTAAATACTTTTGATATCTAGTTTACAATCATACCAAAAGATCTGTAATTACATTAAACACTGAGTTTTCTCATGATTAAAATATTAATACAAAAACTGAGGTTAAGAGAATTTAAGGCTAAATTAAATAAAAATCGGTGCTGTTACTTAGTGTGAATAATTTAATTCCAGTTTCAGAAATATTGTACCTGAAATTCGCATAAAAATATATCTTAAACCTTTAAAATTTATTTATTCTATGTTGAATCACAGCTATTGAAGATAATATAAAGATGAAGAAATGCAAATGTTTCATATCGTCACTCAAAGTGCAAAAGATCGTGTGTCAAAAATTCCATTTTTTCTTCTTTTTTTTATTGTTACATGTAGCATTTTGTGTATTTTACCTGGGGTCAAAATCTCTTACGTCATCAGCTTTATGTTATTTCTTCCGGACGCTAGGTTTGAAGATATGTGGGAAAAATCATGAATTATAAATTATAGATTGGTTAAAGTGATTATCCATTGTGATCATAAACACTAGCCAAAGCTTCGATAGCCAATCAGCTGAAACGTTTCAAAAGCCCACGTGATCTACCCCTCCAGAAATCTTACAACAGCGACTCCGTCAACATGCTCTGTCTATTTTATTAGAAGGTCTATGGAGCAAGCATAATTGACTGGTTTTTGAATGCAGGTTGTAATCACATAGAAACGACACGTGAATTTAATTTTTATTGCGCACATGCATCTGCATCTAATGTATTTATGAAAGTTATTGTGTCTTGATATAATATTTATTAAACACGCGTAAAGTATAATATTAGCAATTGTATTTTTAAATATTCACGTGTATACTGTGATATTGAGATTGTAATTTTAAGGATGCACCTGGCAACCAATAACCATGATATGGAATACGATAAAAATCTAAGTTGGTAGTTTATAAGATTTGGAGACGGAGTGAAAAAGGAAGTTGGTAAATGTTCTTTGTAATTTTTAGTTTTGTAATAAATATCAACTTCTGTCTCACAAGCTTTAGTTTCCTTGAGTGAAAACTAAGAGCTTCTGAACAACTATTTAATGCAATCAAATTGATATTATGTTTATTCGAAAAGTGAATAGAGCGAGTCTTTACTTCCACGGTGAATCAAGAGCCAACTTAGATCCCCACGCTCCATTCGAAGATTAAATCCCCCGCTCAAACAGATGAAACATACTATGCAGTATTTCTAAGAAAAAAAACTAAAGCCTTAAAGGATTTTTAAGGTTTTTCTTCGAATATTAAGAACTGACCCTTAAAAATCAGGCCTCTAAGGTCCTTAGAAACCCTGAATTCTACAAGTTTTGATACAAAAGGGAATCAATTTTAGTAAAATTTATTAAATCAGGGCATTTGAATTCATTAAAATAACGCATTAATGCTAAAGGAAGCAAGTTGAAAGGAGCAATTTGCATTCAAAAAATGAATACAAACGTTATATCCGATGCAACGTCCCATCTTTGATAACTTGATCTGGAGGAACACATCTTCACCAACAGTGCTCAAGATACATCTTTAATCTTCAGAAACCTTTGTTTAGTTGGAAACGAAAGGCTCAACTCAGGCAATGTATTGTAGAGCTAGCTCCCTGTCGGAATTCCATCGTCTAGAAAAGCAGGCCTATCGATTTCTATCCCACCTCTAACTGTGCCTTCTTTATTGGTTTTAGGGGAGGGCGAGGGATAGACTAAGGGGAAATGGAGGAAAAAATCTCCCCTAAAAGAGAGGGACAGAGGTTAGGCAAGGAAGCAAACATTTGCACCGAATCGTTTGGCACCTATCGTCACCTACGACCTCCTCCAAAACTCGAGTATGGCGTGATCTATTTACTCGAAAAAGAAAGTCTAATGAAAAAGAGGTTGATATTCCTGTCCTACAGGGTAAATGAGACACGATTTGTAAATCGAAGAGAAAGCAACTAGTTTCCCAGTTCTCCTTTTCCAGCTTTTTGAGCTGAAGGAAAATTTTTGGTGATCAAGCAATTACATAACTAGGAATATCGATGTGCTATGTTAGAAGGCTAGTGGAAATGGATAAATAAATCCTTAAACATACTAATAATATCGAGTGATAAATACCCGGAATGGGTTGCTAACTTTCCAAGGAGTTTGAATTTTCTGAATTCAAAGATTGCTTTCCACTAGTTTTCCAAATTGACGTCTCAACGAATTACCTCGTTGTTAGTAAAACTCAACAGATCATGACGGACGAGTTATCATGTCATTAGGAGATAACCGACATCATCTTGCATCCATTACTGAACACATCATTGTCGGACATGAGTTTGACAAACAAAATTAACCCTCCTGATGGTTTATTCGTCGAGGTATGCAAAATTGGCCCGATCTTGATTTATGCAATATCTCACCATTAGGAGAATACTAACCAAATCTTGATCTTATCATCATCATCAAAAAGTCGGCAGTATCTTGAGGATGGATATCTGGTCCTGGTCATTAGAAAAATTGATCACTATATACACTACCCTACAATAATGGACCGGGCAGTAAGATGTGATGGTATAAAGTAGAAATAACATGCTTTAATAAGGTATGTTCCCCCACGTGCTGCAATTACACTAGCAGCCCTTCTGGGCATACTTTCAACAAGGTTTTGATACACAGCTATGAGTATTTGTTTCCATTCCAGCTGCAAGAATGTCGCCAGCCTAGCTGTAGATTTCGGACGTGGTTCCCTGGCCCGTAAGCTTCGCTCCAACTCGTACCACAAATGTTCTATGGGGTTTAGGTCGGGACTCTGAGCAGGCTAGAGAAAACTTTTTACATCCATATCTTGATAGCACTGCTTGACAGAGGCTGCAACATGAAATGGAGCGTTGAAGTCCTGGAAGTAACATTTGTATGTTCCATAAAATTACTTGAGCGTAGGAAGAACCTGATTGTCCAAAATGTTCATGTAAGCGTCGGAGTACAATTTACCAGGAACAACATGCAAAGGTTCCAGGCCATACACATCCCCAAACAAGCAGTCGAATTTTATGCAAATCCGCTGGCGTCCGGTCCATTATTGTAGGGTAGTGCATTCATCTATATCTATTTGTTATACAGTTATCTGTAAACAGTTATACTTCAAAAAGAGGAAGATAAAACTTTTATTAACCAAATGGAAACATTATTCACGAAACAATGAATTTGAATATTAGTCCCTCTGGAGTGGTTCTGACGGTTTTCATAAAATATCTACGTTTGTGACACGATCCTCTCAGTGTTCTAAACCACTGAATAATATATCAACATATTAATAGTGTTTTCATATCAATAAACACTTTTCCGAGAAATAGATACAAAAATGTTTTTTTCCTTAAATATTCTTATGACGACAAAATATTGATAAATTTTTTCCCTAAATTACGGATCAGACCTATGAATCATAAATCGTATATTCAACTTAGAGCAGGGCTCGAAATACCCGGGTGCACATGAAAATAAAATTGTGCACCTAATTTTTTTCCCGCTAGGCGCACCTGTGCACCTAATTTAAAAACGTAGGTGCACCTTGTGCACCTGTATTAAAAAATATATTTCGAGGCCTGGCTTAGAGATATATCTCGCTGTTCTAGACTCTATGGCTGTGTTGACACACCCTGATACTTACTGTGCGTAATTTGTTTATTCTCTCCTTTTATCTCGAAACTCGTATTTGCACATGCATAAATGAGCCTCAGAATATACGTAATGATGGACAATTATGATACTTTTGCCAATCTCAAATGAAATCATTTTGCTAAGTTCTACCCTAAATCTAAAAATAGCTGCCAATACCGAGTTCTGAATTTTGTTAGATGGGGCTTTACAATTTACTGTATTTGTTACACCAGATATATATCTCAAAAGGAAACTGAATACAAGGAGTTTATTTAGGAGTTACAATTGTTGAGTTAATCCTTTTAACCAAATGAGTCCTAAGTAAAGATGTATCAAAATATATCAAGCCTAACTTATTAATTGTGGCATGAGATTCGTTGTATAGTGTGTTGAAGGTATAGTTACATTTTTAACTGACGAAAAGTCGTAAAGATCCTGTAATTAATTTGAACCAAAATAGATTCTTAGTAACATATTTAAAACGGGTGATGAAACAATATAGTGTATAGAAACAATATAAAGTGTATGAGAAACACGTGAATTTCAATGACATGCAACATAGTATAATTTATGAACATAATTGTGTGAATTTTCATCCGAAAATTCACACAATTATGTTTAAAAGCGTTAATTCTTTAGAAGGTATTCTAGGCTCAGAAGTTAAATGGTGTTGTCTTCGTAACTCTCCCTTGGGGTTTGATTATCAATTGCCCTTTATGTTGCTACAGTGTGACGTTAATTAAAATACCAACCAATAGAGCATTTTATAACCATAGGCGTAAAACTGAAGGCCTTGATAACTTAGGAAATTTTACTGACCGCAATGAAGAAAAGTTTTCATAGGGCAGAAAATGAAAAAAAGTAATTTCGTCATTAATGAAACGTGTGTATAAAAGGTTGGTTGGTTCTTTTCTGGTTTAAATGGTACAGTGACGTACTTTGTCATGCATGCTGCGCCAATATAAAAGGAGAGTCAATGGTATTTTGGAGTTTGTCAAGCCACAAAAATAAAAAAAAATTTCAGAGCTAGATGGAATGTAATTCTATACTACCCTCTTCTGGGCGTCACGAGATTTATAAATAGTAAATTGTTGTATTTACCCCGTGCCACATATATAATTACTATATAACCCCATCTATTAATTAAAGGAATCATGAATGATTCTATTGACCAAGAAGGACGAAATTTGTTTGTGCTGATGCGCTAAACACAGCAGGTTGCAGATCGAATGCATGTGAATCCTTTGGAGGACAAATCCTCGAGATATCCAAGACCTGGTAAATTCTTCAAAGGACGATATATATCAGACGAAACGTCCACACGTTCGGTTGGTGTGGATGTTTGGAGGGTAGGGTGCTCGCTCAGATGTTGCCTCGTCATCTGACCGTGGTTCAAAATTACGTGGTGTTGTAATTGCGATACACCGAATGGCTAAGCCTGGAATGGTGGTAACTAGTTGAATATCAGACGAAACTATGTTATGACTTCAAAAGGAAATGAATATCAAAGTATGGAAAAACAAATTATTCTTTGTCCACAACTGGTGACAGTTTTGAACAGGTGTCTGCACCAGAGTCTGGTTACTTCAGGCCAGTTTTCGATAAAAAATATAAATCATTAAGGGGATATGGGACCCAAAAAAAGACTTAGAAATTTGAATATGACGAAAAAAACAACTTTGATTTAAAAAAAAATGTTTGTACTATTTTGCACCCATCAAAAGTAAAAATTTTGAATTCTGATGATTTTTAAAATAGTTATAGGCATTTTTATCGAGGGGGGCGTGGCCGTTTCAAACAGCTGACATTTGTTTACATTGTGAAAAAAGAGCCTTTACATTTATTTTATTCAGAATTTTTATTTCTTTCGGTTCAATTGGCAACACAGTACTTAACTGCAACTGAAATTGTTGTTCTTAGCCGATTGTTTACATTCAGCTAGCGAGAATAACACGTTTATTTTGCTACTTCGATTTTTCAGTATTCGTGTTTTTTACGAAAGTTTACGTTTTCGAAATATTTTTGTTTTGCTACACGAAGTATTCTTTGATTGTTCGATTAGTTTTGATCGATTTTCATTGCACAATACTATTTTGCTGCTGTAAAGTACCACTAGATTAGCAATTCAAGGTTCAACAGAACTTTTCTTTTGTTGTGATGGAAAAGTGCAAAGCACCTCGTTCAAATGGACGTATTTTGAAAAAACGGCCATCTAAATCTTCCAACAAAGGAAGAAACCTCAATCAGAAGAGGTGGGAATCTCATGTTTCAGCCAATAATAATGATAATGCAGATGCAGCTTCAAACATTATTGCAGTTCCTGTTTTGCAACCAACTCATCTTTCCAGTACATCTGCATGTTCTTCTTCCTCAACCCAAACTGTTGTCAGCGTTGATGATAAAGCCACATCTTTTTCCACAAGTGAAAAGAAGCTGGATGCATTCAACCAGAATTGAAGTGACTCTGTACAAGCTGCAGATAGTGTGCAATATTCTGTGATCCACAAGAATGTTTGGGCAGATCTCCTAAAAGATGTTTGTTGCAGCAACTGCTATGCAAAAAGCCTCTACGTCCATTTTTCCCAACGTAATGCTTTTGCCAGCAAAATTGAACTTCACTGTACGTCATGTGGAACACATCACAATTCCACGTATTCCTCTCCACATCTACCTGGTAAGAAATCATTTGATATAAATCGAAGGGTGGTGAATTATTTTTTGAGCATTGGAAAAGGTTCATCCGCCCTCGAAAAATTTTCACTGGGTATGAGCATGGATACGATGGACACCAGAACATTTACGAGCCACATGAAGCAAGTTGCAGTCGAAGGAGAAGAATTGAAAGAGGAAGTATTAGAAAAGGCGAGGAAAATTGTTCGAGAAGCCCATGAAGCCATTGACGAGAACCTCAATACAAAGGACGTTCTCGACATTGCTGTTTCGTATGACGGGACGTGGCAAAAACGTGGCCATTCCTCATTATATGGAATTGGCTTTGTGATTGACATTTTGACTGGTCTCGTGATCGACTACAAGTTGCTGTCAAAATACTGCCATATCTGTTCTCAAACTAAATCTGACCTTGGCGAAAATTCTCCTGAATTTAAAATTTGGTTTGAAGGTCATAAACCGTCATGTGACAAAACTATGACAGTTCTTCGAACTCTATGGAAGTTGAAATTGCTGAAATTCTCTGGAAAAGATCAGAGAACAAGTGTAAAATGCGCTACACTGTTGTTCTATCTGATGGAGATTCCAAAGCTTATCAGCATGTGCAGAAATTGAACGTTCATGGGAACCATGGAATCGAAGAAGAAGAGTGCCTCAACCATGTTTCTAAACGACTCGGAACGGGGTTACGAAACATTGTGAAAGAATGGAAGGTGAAGAAGACAACCTTGGGAGGTCGTGCAAAAGGCAGTCTAAAGGAAACAACAATAAAAAAACTGCAACATTACTATCGATGTGCAATAAAAAACAATATGCCGAATGTCGTGCAGACAAAAAGTGCAATTTTCGCAACACTGAAACATTGCATGTCAACAGACGCAAGTCCTCATCATCAAAAATATCCAGGAGGTCCAGATTCGTGGTGTTTTTTCAACCGAGCTGTAGCGAAAGGTGAAACACCTCAAAAGCATAATACGATGAAAATTACATTAAATGAGTTAGTCGTTGAGAAAATTATGCCTCTTTACGAACGGCTTGCATCAGATGACCTGTTGAAAAGATGTAGCCGAGGTAAAACACAGAACAACAACGAGAGTTTGCACAGTGTAGTATGGTCGCGCTGCTCGAAAGAGGTTTTTGTTTCCAAGAAACGACTGTGTATAGCTGTAATTTCAGCAGTCAGCAATTTTAATATGGGCTGCACTGCATCTATAAGAATGATGAATTCCTTGTCAAAAACTTCTACTTGTGAATCTGCTTATAAAATTGGACGAAAAGTGGATAAACGTAGAATTTTAAATTCCAGACGTAAAAGTGACAAACGGATGCAGCTGGCAAAACAACGTTTAAAAAGACTTAAAATAGACATTGAGAACTGTAAAATTAAGGCTGAAGGTGTTAAGTATGGAGCTGGAAAGTTTTAAGGTTGTATTTATTCACTTATTTTGCTAAATCTATTTCCCAATGTTTAAATCCTGTTTTCTCAATAAAATTTTTTTCTGTGTTTTCCTAACTTCAAATTGCTCCTCGCGATTCAAATATCAATAGATCTCTCTAATATTTTATATTTACTTTGTTTATTGTATTTAAAAGAAAATGACACATGGATTTCACTCTGATTACATAATTTCTTACCTAATTCATCAAATGTAGTAAAATTTTACCCGTAATTTAAAAAAAAATTTGTTCGCTAATTTTAGAAATTTTTTTTTCAAAAAGTATACATTGTATGTAAAAAAGCATGTGTCAAATTATTTAAAATATATTTAAGAATCCTTATAAATTATTTGGAACAAATTTATAAAAATTTGAATCGCAAGGAGCAAATTTAAATTTACAATACTAAATTTTTTTAAACTTCAATATTAAAATTTTTTTTTGTTTAATTTTGATGAAACTTTACAAGTGCAATACAAATGTTGTGTTTAATTACTGAACAAAAAATTGAAAAAATCTGTTGGTAATTAAAAATAATAATATTTTGGGTCCCGTATCCCCTTAAGAGTGTTAAAAGGATGTGCGTGTCAAACTGAATGTAACCACCCAATTATACTTTAAACATCCATTTTCCTGATAAACTTTTTTTTTTTAATTTTCATGCTTTGTTACTTCAATGTTGAGGCATTTCACAGCAAAAAGCCAGTAATTTTCCAGTATTTGCGGAAAAAATGTTGAAAAATAATTATGAGTGGTGTAGCCATAAACTCTTGTGTGAATTATTCTTACCAACTCGTAATATAACCCTCTTTGACGCATGAACAATTTACCAGTATACGCGTCGAGCTGCACACCTGTTAAATTCATTTTCAACGAAAATGGATATACGCCCTTTTGCAGTGACACCCTCAGTTTAATACCACCAAAAAACCCAAACAATGCGTTTATGTTTCTAAGTGATTGCACCAGGTCTTTATGTGTTCACTTTCGCCTTGCACCGACCCATCTCATGCATCTTCATGCCTCCTCCTGATGCCCACATCACCTTTCATTCCGACTGGCAGAAAGATTTCCGATCCAATGAGGAAGCCTTTCAACAGTAAAAGGGAGGTGGGGACTTCTAACAAGGTTTCACTCTTTTTTTGCTGCACCCCAACGGACAAAGCCCGCGGAGGAACACCTCGATTAGATGCGCAAAGAGGCGCAGAGAATAAGAATCCCTCGCATTATGTCCCGGAGTTGCGAAATCCGAGTTGATTCGTTTATTTACGATCCGGCTCTGCAACAGACTCCCGTGACGGCGCATGCCAAGTCGCTCTACGAAAGGGCCACCGTCAGATCTCATTTCAGATTCTGCCTCCGCCCCTGCCGTCTTCACAGGGAGGAGAGAACCCTGGGGACGACAATGGCCCTGGGTCGGGGAGAAAGGCACGTGAGAACGAAGTCAGTCTTCTCACCTATGGAATGTACTGTTTCTTTTTCGGGTGGTGTTCTTCCCTTTTGTCAAGGTAGCGCCAATGGAGTCATTTGCATTTCGGGCTTTCGCAATTTGGGAATGAGGTGGATTGGGGAATTTACCTCTGTGGAAATTTATTTCGAGCAGCCATTGTGCGTGCTTGGTAGAATGCTTTTGGTTTCATGTTTTGAATCCGAAAAGCTCTTTAATCCTCTCAGGGGAGGTGGGACTTTTGGCTTTCCAACTCCTTAAAATGGTTAGAGCTGGTGTATGTAATACACACACTCTGGTTTCCATAAATTAACTTTTAGACTACGGCCGGTAAAACAATTGTACTTTGAACGCGTCAAGAAATAATTTAGATTACGGAAAGTACAGCAGATTTTCCTGGAAAGTTATAAAAATCACCCCAAGAAGGAATTTAGACAACGGCCGGAACAGAAGTTTTACCTGGAAAGTTATAAGAATCCCACAAAGAAAGAATTTAGACTATGGCTGGAACAGCCGATTTACTTTGAAAGTTATAAGAATTGCAAGAATTTAGACTACAGCTGGAACAGCAGTTGTACTTTGAAAGTTATAAGACTCGCGCCAAGAAAGAATTTAGACTACGGTTGGAACAGCAGTTGTGCCTTGAAAGTTATAGGAATCGCGCCAAGAAAGAATTTAGACTACGGCTGGAACAGCAGTTGTACCTTGAAAGTTGTAAGAATCACGCCAAGAAAGAATTTAGACTACGGTCGGAACAGCAGTTGTACTTTCAAAGTTATAAGAATCGCGCCAAGAAAGAATTGAGGTTACGGCCGGTACAGCAGTTGTATCTTGAAAGTTATAAGAATCGCGCCAAGAAAGAATTTTGACTACGGCCGTAACAGCAGTTGCACCTTGAAAATTAGAAGAATCGCGCCAAGAAAGAATTTAGACTACGGCTGGAACAGCCGTTTTACCTTGAAAGTTAAAAGAATCGGGCAATATATTCATAGCCGTAGTAAAAGGGTTAAGGAAAGAAGTTAAAAATTGCGTGAAAAAACATTTACGATTGGCTTTAAACTTGGTGAAATCGCCAATGATGGTATGCCACTCACACGCATTTAATGCAAATTTGTCGGAGTGATTCAGTCGGCAGTAATCTAAAACTAATATTGGAAGGAGATGGGATTTCTCATAGTGAAAACGAGAAAGGAAACACAGTCCTTTTATAAACGACATAGCGGCAACATTTGACTACAGAAATACAACACAGAGCTGTTGACAGATTTAAGGTGGGAACAGTCAGTTTAATGTTACAAGATGCAAGACTGTGGAAGCAGTTTCAGGCAACATAATAAGTATTTCAATCGATTGTAACTACAGCTTGAACGGTAGAATGCAAGTCTCATACATCCTGTCACAGAAGGGGACATTTAAATTCGTCAACTGGGGAAGACAATATCAATATAGGTCTATACTATCCATGGAGGAGTTCAAAGTGTCTATTCAAAGTGATTCGAGATGCATTTTCATTCATTGGGAAAGATTCTGGGTCCATTGTAACTACAGCTTGAACGGTAGAATGCAAGTCTCATACGTCCTGTCACAGAAGGGGACATTTAAATTCGTCAACTGGGGAAGACAATATCAATATAGGTCTATACTATCCATGGAGGAGTTCAAAGTGTCTATTCAAAGTGATTCGAGATGCATTTTCATTCACTGGGAAAGATTCTGGGTCCTGATATCATCCCTCTCAAGTCAACGAAAAGGACAGATATGTTAGTGGTAATGTATTCGCTTGGGAAAGCATGCCTAAAGGCCTGTTTACGATTCTCCGTATGTCCGTATGCGTAGGCTCCGACTTAACGCATACGAAGCTACAGATAGGGTCTGCGTAATCCCGCCCATCTGTCAATCACGTGGTTCTCCTCTATCATTGGTTCGACGCATACGGACATAAGGAGAATCGTAAACGGGCCGTTAAGGTGGAGAGTACTCACGTGGCTGAAGCATGAATGCTCATAGCTGCAGACATGAGGATATGGACCCCATAGTTTTACTGGCTTTCTGATATGCTGGAATTCATATATGCAGCTGATTTAGGGAAGCACATTTTTTTACCAACAATGTTCCCAGGGAGTGTTTAGGGGTAATGGGTAGTAACCTTTGCGGATTTCAGTTTTAAAAGACTTAAATGTTCTTGAAAAAGTTTAAAAAAAATTCACAAATGTACAAAAACCCAGAAAATTTTGAAAGGCAAATTTGCAATATAAAATATTTGCTCAAATTATTTCCGTGGAAAGACGTATCGGCACAGTTTCACATTGAATACATTGTTCTAAAAAATCATCTTTAGCCAATCTATGTCCAAAATAGATGAAATTAAACCGTTTCTCTTTGATGTTAGATACACTATGAGGCCCTGACCAGTAAAAGAACATGGTATTAAAATAATCTGCAGAAGTTTGAAATTGGGTATTAGCGAATGATGGGAGAAAACAAATTCACATAGCAGTTAAATCGAAAACCACACATGTTAATATTGTGAAGGGCCATCAATACAAAAAAATTGTTGAGTGTACACAGAATAAGTTTAGACAAAATTGAAAAAATACGATTTATTAATCCGATTTTTAGGTGCTGTCACTTTCAGCTTATGACGATTACAAATGTAGCTTAAGTTTTTGTCTTTATTTGATCCTTATTTTTAAAATGGAGTTTCGTAAAAGACGGGAAGCACGTTTGGTAAATTCTGGATAGTTAATTACGAAGTATTTTATTCTGTAGATGATTGTGCCTTAAACTAAATGAATTCTTCTTTTGTTGCCAAATAAGATACAATATATACCCAACATTATGAACGTTTCTCATGACTAGAGAATTCTAAGCAGATTAGCAAAATAACTTGAAAAGCGATTAATGTCAGTATATAGCAATAACTTTATGAAATTCGTGATATTAAAAAGAACGCATCTAAACAGTGTAACGTCGTCTTAGACGCAAGTCTTTCTCGATACATAAATTGTTTATTCAGCTCTAGAAAACAAGTTGCCATGAATATACTGAACTCGTCAAATTAATACTCATAAATTGTAACTACTAATTTTGAGATGGATTTATCGATGTGCTGCAATCCGCGTGTAGCTGTAATTCCTCATGCCAGCCTGCGACTTTTAATATGAAAGGTAAAACAGGTGGTCATATCACCTGCACGTAACTGTGCTGTCAAACTACCTGTCGTAAGTGAGGACTCCTAAGCCATTACACAAAGACAGCGGTGCGCCATTTTACAGTTTAGCTTATTTTCCCATAGGATAATATAAGGACTCCATTTGACGCAAAGGCATTGATATGTAACGACCTCAGATTGACTCTACAACTTTTACTTTATGACCTTTCTGATGTAATTCTGCAATACCAAAAAATCCTTTAGATATGATGATCATTTCTTTTTATATGTTTATGTACAATACATCACATAATGTTGCTTTCTGAACTCAGAATGCTTCAATTAGCTCAGTGAGTATAGGAAGGAATTATTTGGTACAGAGAGTGTGTATAAAGATAGATACAATAAATTTCAGGATTATCTAGCCCTGATTGGCATGAGCAAATAGTTTAATCTTTTAAATTTTCCCCATTTAAAAACGACTCTTTTTAAAATATTCAGCATAACTTTAAACGCTCAGTAGCATTCAATTTTTGTTACTACATACTTTTTATTGGATATAATAATTAACGAGAGAATGTGAATAACCGCAACGACTTGCTCTTGGTATTGTGCATGCACAAGCTTCAACAGTTGTATTTTATAAAAAAAATCAACCAATCACATATCAATTGAAAAATGGCATATTAGAAGAGCAATAAGTAGAAGAAATTAGTAAACTCTCCCATCCTGTATTGTCTTGATAACCCATTACCGTATAATGAGGATGTATAAATTCAGTACACTCGCCATATCTTGAGTGCGATTCGTAGGTTATTTCAAAATGTTTTATGTTTATTCCTGTTTGATGGAATACAGTAGAAATAAATTTCTCTTTTAGCGTTGATACACTCTCCATTTAGATCTATTTCTGTTGTATAATTAAACATAGCACACATGCAAGTATTAGTAAAACACTTTCATCAAATAAACTTTTGTATTACTGATATATTTTACGAATGGATGACAAATAAACACGCATTGTTGTTGTCTGTGAGCATTTGGTATTGATAGATTTCGTTAGGAAAATAACTTCAGCCTCTGTACAGTGCCATCACTGTTGCTCATTATTACGGTCATAGATTGCAATACAGCTCAATAAACATCAATTACTCCATTTTAACAAAACAACGGCATAATACTAATCTGAAATCAATTTATAAATCTACTACAGTCAAACATAGCGAATTTAACACTTCCAAATTAAATCTTACCTGTATGCAGGAAAAGCTTTCGATCTTTTGTTAGAAAGGCACTGGGCCACGTTGGAGCTTCGGTTTCCCATAGAGAAGGATATTAGGAGAAACCTATCATCTACATATAGTCAATTCATTTCCAAATGCATTCTTCAAGGCAGACTTTTAGTAAATGCACATAATGAGTCCTCTTTCACAAAGTTTTCTTCTTGGAGTTTGGTTTCGAAATAAAATTTATTTTATAGTTTAATTTCAGTGGTAGTTACGCTTTTAATTAGCAAGTGAAGCCAATGTTTGGTTATAAAGAAACTCTTTAAAAATTCCAAGTACGACATATCAACAATGTATAAATTTGCAGCAAAAGCAAACGATCTTAGTTTAATCAGACTAGTTTCCATGCATAATTCGATCCAAAATGTTCGAATAATCTTCGAAAGGATAACTTTATTTTCTTTGCCAATTTATTCCAAGAGATATAATCGCAACTTATTACACGATCATAAACCTCTTACCGGGTTGTGAATACACATTGAAAAACTTCCATATAGTTTAATCAACAACAAAAATGTATTTAGGGTGAAATATTTGTTTACTTTTGTAATAATCCCTATGTGAAATTTGAAATCGCCTCTAACATTCCCCATACTCAAAACTCATAAATCTACTATTTATTACATCACGTACGAAATATTTCTAGGTCTTTTTACAGTGTGTCAAGGGACCGATCCATTTAAAATGCTACGCATGGTACGTTCCATTACTTTTATGGCTGTATGTATTTCATTCCATAAAAAGAAATGTAGCTTATCCTTAAAAACATTCCAGTTTATGTTTTTAAATTATCATTCGGACAAATACTAGATTGTAAATAGAAGAGTGTCAGTATAAACATTTGTTGAAATCAACACAAAACGCACAAAAATAAATTTATCAATTTTGGAAATAAATAAATATGCATAGAGATAGATTTAAGTATATAAGAATGCTTCCTTAATTATTCAGTGTAATCAGGAACTTAGTATTAAAATATAAAAATAATTTTCACGACTGTGAAATACGAATTGTTCTCTCTTACAATTTTCTGATTAAGCAGTTTTAATCTCTGTCAGAATTTAATTTGCATAATTCCTTACCTATATCTATTTTTCTTATAAACCTCATTTAAAAAGTAATTTTCTTAAAAATACTACTCTGAGAAACGATGAAAGTTGACGAAACGAAACTCATCTGGGAGTGATAGCAAACATTGAAGTTATAAAAATACATTCTTATTACGCATTTCATATTTATAATGTAATTGTATTGAGAAAAAGTAATTTGATTAATAAATAATAATTTCTTAGAATTAATTTTAGAGCTTCGGAGGTAAAAACAATCAGCAAATTAGCATTAATCAATATGAAAGAAAAAAGTTTTATTCTTGGAAAATTTTAGTGAACTACTTTAAAAATTAACTCAGAAAACCTTAAGTTACTTCAGGAAACATGTACTTTAAATTTATGTCATTAAAATAATAAGCATTAGTGTTAACTTTTATAAGGAGTATAGTTCATACAATTTAATCTAAGATTTTCAGTTACAGACAATTTTACATGGAATTAAATAAACCTACTACATACTCAAATAAGATAAATTTTACTGTTCCTGTATTGGTCTATAAATTCTCTATTTCAATGTAAATTCTTCAAAAGTAAGAAATTAAAATCTGTCATTAATGTTTTTAAACCTAACTGACATCCAAAATTAGTGACTCTCCAAAAATACACCAAAGCTATTACGAAAATCGAATAAGGAATTAGTATCAAAACAAATGTATTTAAGAGGCTATAATACTATTCCAATGATAAACTGACACAATGCTCTCTATAGAAACTAATATCCTTTGTCACTGTTCGTCACCAACCTAATCTAAGTACTAAAGTATCCGATCTTAAACATTGCACATCGTAGGGAACAGCGAAAATGCAAGCTCATGTTCACATAACTTTCACTTGACACACGATCAAAAATGCAAAGTGAATTCCACCGGTTGACACTAAAAACTATGGGATCAAAATATTTGTTAAAGGATATTTTCGTCCGGACAGGGAGTAAAGCACTAAAGGCAGATCCGCAGGTTCATCTTCGACAGAGAGTAAGCGAGAACTGTGGAGATTCTGTCCGCATCTTTCCCCGTGAATCTGCAGCGGCCGATAGATGGCGCTGCGCCTCATTCGATTATTTAAAAGAATTCAGTGCTAGCTTATCCAGTATAATACCATTTATCACAGCTTTCAACTTCAACACGCGAATGTGTAAATGGGAAGCGAGATTTTTTCTATGAGAGGGACAGTGAACTTTTGAAATTTTTCTTTGCTTCTATTTTTATCCTTTCTGAATTGCGGCGTTTTTTTTTTTTGCTGAAAGGAAAATTCTGGGGTAAAAATGAATATTTTTGCCACATGAGCAGGATCTGACAAGAGCAACATTCTATAGTGGTTATACGCTTCACTTATCTTTCTTTACCCACGAAAAAGTTGGGAGAGTGATCGTGAATTCTGGTTTGGGGGCAGTGATGTATTTTTAACACATACATTTTACAACAACTTATTAAAAAAATATTTATTTAACTCAATGATTTATGCACTCGCATTTACTCTCTCTGCAGTCTCTCCTATACAACGTCAAATCAGAGTATTGACTTTCTTGATAAATGAAATTTCTCCTGGGGTTCTTTAAGCCAATATATTCGGTTATAGTGTCATTGCGTGTTCTGTGGGATGAAAGTAATACTACGCAAGTCGAAAATCTCTCGTTTTAAAGAGTTAAGGAGCATTCGACATCTTTTGTTCTCTCAAAAAATTTCGAAAAGTGATGAAGAACGACTAGTTCTTCATCAGTTATTCATTTGCAACGGATAACATAAAATGAACATAGTTAATCTCTTACTATGGTTTTTTAGGCGTGGCGTTTTTGGATGATTGTGCATATGGCGCCAGGAGTATATTTGGGAAATCTGCCTCAAACACAAGATAGATAACATCAAGTATTGGACGTACATACACAAGGAAAGTTTTAACTTATACAGAAGAGAGAAACAATAGTGTCTGCAAATCCACTGAGCTACAAGTGTACCGTGACAGAAAGTTAAAATTCATTCTTTCACTTACACTACAAAAAATTTCTGAACGAAAAAATATACTTCAAGTGTCAGCTGTCAGTAGAATTTTCTTTTCTCGTCTGTTTTTGTTGTTGGACAAACGCAACAAATGTGGGGTTAGTTCAATAACTATTTACTTAACCCTGCACAATGATTTCAAAAACAGAGTAGAACTTTTACACTATGAGTAAGTTATAGTTCAAAGGAAATAAATAACTTTATTTCCTTACCACACATGGAATAAAAAATTAAATGATAAAAAATTGTACTAAACAGAAAACTATGACACCTAGACAAGGAAACAGAAGTGTAAAAAAAATAGGATTTCTTAGCTAAATAAATATATGCAAGAGCCGTAATGAAAAAAAAAATTTATAAAATAAATTTATTTTCTAAAGAACTATTCAAAACTTTTTTAAATTATAATTAGTATTAAATTATGTTAAAGTAATTATTATAAACACCAAAAATGAAATGAGTAATGAAAAAATTTAAGCGAAGTAACACTCTGAGGTTATCGCATTATATCTTAGAATGGATTTCATCACTACATCTACTACGTTTGCAAAAACTAACAGTTTATAAAACAAAGAAGTTACTAAAAAATACAAAAATGATGCAGATAGACATCATTTGAAGAGTCCCGTAGCCGAAGTTAATTCTGCACAATCAGCTTTAAATTTGCTTTTCTCCTAAGTTACGTTCAAGAAATATATGTTCAAGAAATACATAACGGGCTTAAGACAAATATCGGTTTCAAATTCTACATTATTTTTCACATGAAATAATGGATTCTACAATGTTTTAAAAAGCTACGATGTAGCTAGTTATAAAAATGCGAAGAGCAAATCCCAAAGGCAATTTTTATTAATATTAAACGATAATCTTAAATCAATACTTTTTCGAAGATTGCAACCAATCATTTAAGTGAGTAAATTTACAAAAATGCTTGAATTGACAATCGCATAGTATAGGATGTATTCTGTAATTTTCAACGCTTATTACTTTCTATTGCGATTCTTAATCAAATAAATCTGATTTAGAATATTCTGCTTCTCGACAGCACGGACAAGTGTGTTTCTCTGCCGAAAGGCTAATACTGCCGTGAAACAACTTTTACAGCAAATTTCCGATGTGGGAAGTATTGATTCTTTCTCCTCAGGTTCTACAAACCCGATAATTGAAAATTTCGAAAGATGCGGTATCCATCAGATACCAATATACATTTTCAATGCTGGATACTTAAAGCGATAGCGTAATGTATGGGGATATATTTCATATATTTCAACCGATTATACCTTATCATTAACTCATTCGTTATTCCACTGTCCAATACACCCAAGCCTAAGATATGTTCTTAATCCCATAGAAGGAAGTGTGACATCTTAGACAAACTTGTCTCGTAAATAAGCAGTTTCATAAGGCGTAGGCTATTAGGTATCACTTCTGTGTTAATAAACTTAGATACGTCGGTTTCAGTGGCGTGTTAGGATTGGTAGGTTTGGGTGTAGTAGCTTGAAGGTCGCTTCCTAATGGGCCTTGTTTGGTACACAATATGAAATAATACTATTCTAGTAAACCGACTGGTAAAGACAAGTTGTATTTACATTCTTCCTATGACAATTCTTTTCCCAATATAATAATTAAATCGTTTCAATTAAACTTTCTACAAAAAAAAATTAGCATCTTGACGAAGGCGAAAAAATTTGGACAAATTTCAAATCACAACAAAATCACATGCATACTAGTTACTATTATACAATTTTTTTTTACAAAAGTTTTATCAAAAATAAAGTTTTAATTTTTTACTTCCAAGTTAGATTTTCACCTTATATTTGATGCATTTATTTTGAATTTTAAAAGAAAGAAGAGTTTAAAAATATTTCACATACTACAAGGAAACTGGAAACAGTTTATTCATTTCATTAGACATTGAAGTGAATATAAAATAAAGGGTCGAGAAAACTAATGCGAGTTTAGTTCAAAAGCATTTAATCAAGTTACAACCATTAAACCATCAATCCGAAACGCATCAAATATTTAATGCCTTATTTGTAACGTCTAGTTTTCTGAACTGAATTATATTCACATAAAAATTAATTTGAAGTGAACATAGTTTTTACAATAATCAGAGAAGTGAGAAATTAATTCTTTTCAAAAGTATTTAAACAACCGCATAAAAGTATATTATTACCTTATAGCGTATATTAAATAATTCATTAAACATAAAAACTTCCATCATAAGATAGAAGGCATGAAAGAAGTATATTTGCCGGTCTATATAATAACCACATTTTTCAAGAACCTGAAAACCAATATCTTTTAGACATATCTACTTTAATCTGTTTTAATATCGAATATAATTTATTAGACTTTGGTTGTTTGGATACATACGATTTAAAAATCTAACAAACGTTGTAATTAACCATTTGAGTGCCTTTTCAATATACCATAAAGGGGCTTTCATAATAAATAGCTTTATAAGGGCTAACATAATGGGACATTGTCGTCACAACTCTTGAAGTCTCTTTTAGTATCGAATATTAGTTATTAGACTTTTGCTGTTTGCATGATAATAGTGTGGAAAAAAATCTGACATGTAGTAAATACCATTTGCCTTTTCAGTTTCCATCAAAGTTTCATTCATAATAAACTAGCAATATAAGAGCCAACATAATGGAACATTGTAATCTCAAATCGGAGAAACATTCTCCTTCTTAATGCAATTGATGGGGCTTTAAATATGCATGGATGATCTGAAAGAATTTAAACAAAAAACAAAATGAACAACAACGATACAGTTAAGACTTAAAAACACGAATGTATTTAAATTATTTCTCTTATTTAAATTCTGTCAAAAAGAGGGAAAAGCTAAAACTCTATTTCAAAAGGAGAATCAATTATACAGGTTGAAAATGTCACAAAGAAAGAAAAGAAAATCCTCTCAGACAAAGAAAGATACCGTAGATCACAGGAAAGAAATCATGAAAAGTTGAATGAGATTAGAGCTGTTCAGTTCGTACAGAAAAAAGTAAGAGATCGTTAAACATAAACAAAACCATTAAAATAAATTTAAATTAAAAAATAATTATTTTCGCCACATTTTTGTAAACAAAATGTTGAACGGATGCTTGAAGTTATTTTCATCACTTAATGAGCAAGCGAATAAATTTGCTTTAAAAGTGTTTTTAATTATACTAAATAGTTTAAGCTGTGATATTTTGTAAAATTTCAGTAATCGTATTGCATCTGGTACATATTAATATAAAATAAAAAAGGCTACCATGATATGAGTATGTGTTTTTATTGAGTTTTTTAAGTCACTGTAATGAAAACACGGATAAAAGAAAATATAGCAGAAACTTTTAAATGGAAATGCAAATGAGAATAGCCATTCATTTTAAATGCCCAGTTTCGCAACATTAGATATTGGGCTTCCCATATTTATTCTCATTATAATACAAATGAAGCACACAAAATGATATTCATGATTATATATTTAAATATATTCATTATGCATTTCTTAAAAAGAAACTCAAGTATCCCACATAAGAATTATTCTTCCGAATGCCCATTCATCGCATTGAAAGAAACTACAGCGGAATGGCTTATACATACGGAACAAACAAAACGAAAAAAAAAAGAATGATGTCGTCGTTGAAATAATGATCACAAAGCCGAATAGTATACGTTTCATGAAACTACTCAATAAACCCTGACAGGGCAACCATCCAATTTTATCAACCTACCTTTAAGATATTTATCAACATTTCTGGATAAGCCGCCACAAGACATATTAAAAATGGTAGAAATTCAATAGATAATAGACAGAAATAAAAAGGATCTCTCGTATACGAGATAGACTATTATTTTCCCGATCAACAACGTCCAATAACAATTCCAGGAGAAGACAGCTCTAAATTTTTCAGTACACGGTTAGAGCAAAGGAACCCTTCAATTCTGTATATAAACACCGTTCTTTCTGCTGTGGAATTCTTGAAAACGCTTTTTTTTTCGTTCCTCTGTGGGAATCAAGGGGTGTAGAAAGGAGGCGGTTTGGAATGATGGATGTTCCACGGGAATGACATTCTGATGAAGGATGAGGGTTCGGTACGGAAAAGACTCGGCCGGAAAAGTTGGTATCGAATGTTTATTAATGGAAACTAAATAATTCTGAATATTTTTTGACGAAAGAATCTAATTTGGTGAAAGAATTCGGAAAAAAATATCCGTGTTTTTAATAATGTCTTCTTTATTCTAGGGTATAGGCCATTTCTCCCATACGGTATTTCTAGCTAATACGGATAAAAATAAGACTAAGGCTGATCTCTATAATTTAAAATAAATGGATTATTAGTATTGTAAAACACAGTAGTAAACATCCAACAGTATATACCCAGTTAAAAAGCTACTATTATGAAAAAAGTGAGGTTTTTTCTTTAAAAGAATTGCCTTAATAGAGAAAGTAATAATAAATATAAACCGTTGTTTAATGCTGTTAACTTTTATTTGGGTATAAAATCAATTTCCCCCATCACGTATTTGTAGTTAATACGGATAAAAATAAGATTAAGGTTTATTTCTATAAATTAAAATAAATGGATTTTTAGCAATGTAAAACACACAATAGAAAACATCCAATAATCTATCTTCCAGTTAAATATCTACTATAATGAAACAATAGTGACAGGTTTTTATGTATATGTATTCCAATATTCTTTAAAAGAATTGTCTTAATAGAGAAAGTAGTAATAAATATTAACCAATGTTTAATAATGTCAACCTTTATTCGAGGGTATAGGCCAGTTCCCCTATCCGGAATTTCTAGCCAATAAGGATAAAAATAAGTTTAATGTTTATTTTTATAATTTAAAATAAATTGATTATTAGTAATGTAAAACACAATAGAAAACATTCAATATTATATCTCCAGTTAAAATTCTACTTTGATGAAACACAGTTGCATGTTTTTATGTAGATGTATTCCATTATATTCTTTACAAGAATTGTCTTAATAGAGGAAGTTTGACCTCATACATGTACAATCAGACAAACACACGCGAAAGTAATCTAAGCATTTGAAACTACTTAACTGTTAACTAAATATAAACCGATGAGTAATCTAACGTAGTTTCTACTCCTGATTCGTTATTTTGTTTATATGTATGAAAAAAATTTTATTGAAATTTTTGAGGTAATACCAATTCAAACTTTTATTTGAAACAAAGTTCTTTTATTATCGAAATTTGAATAAGAGCTTAATAAACGAAAAATAACATTACCAAAAGGTAATTTTTTTTGAAACTAATAAGCCCAGTGATATTTAATTCTCAATTATATTTGTCTACATTAATCAATGCACGAATGCAGACGATTATTATGGAGAGCAAATCAATATAAACTTTTAAATCATTGAGACTAATTTACCATAATGTCGATGCGTTTACGTCAAAAAAGCATAAATATGGGAAACATAAATAGTATATACGACTAATAGACAAAAATATAAACTAAATAAAGTTTAAACTAGTCATTTTTATATTTTCAAAAACTAAAACTGTAGTAAAAGACTGATGATAAATAGCCAGATAACCTTACTTTCAAGGAAAACAATGCAAAGAATATTTCTAAAAATATTCCCTTGTCATAATCGATAAGTATGCTGCTATGGTTTGGCTAGGTGAATACTAAATAGAAAAAAGGTAATTTTTAAATTTTCAACGGCTTTACAGCGCGTCTATGTAAAGTTTAGTGCTCCAAAGAATGCAGATAATCAGATTTCAAAGAACACAAAGGTAAAAAAAAATGATAAAATTGCGGGGCATAAAAAATTATACAAATGGGAAAAACATCTGGATCTCCTCTTTTTTTTTAAATTTTATATCCCTGCTTCCTAGAGTTCTGTGATCTCCTAACATTTTTTCTCCCGTTTTTCTTTTAGTTCCTTGGCATTAGCTTCTTTGACTTGTGTTTATATAAATATATATAAATAAATGGATGAAATTCATGGAATGTGAATATTAAAAATAGTTGTAGCGAATATGACTGGTCCTGGTGCTTTGGAAAATATCTACTTTTCGTTTTGGTAACCCTGGTAACAGTTTAATATTCCATTCACTTTTATTGCTGTTAGTATAATACGTGGATTAGCGAAAAATGGTTAGTTAACATATTTTTTCATCCACTGAATTGTAAAGACAGTTTCGGTGATTCTAACATATTATACACAAAGCTTTCAAATTAATAAAATTCTTACATTAAATTTCATTAAAAATTATCAATTTGATTACACATAAAAATGCATATTTAAAAAAATCATTGTTTGCAAAACCTAAATATTATATATCAGGTGCAGACTTAAAAGAGCTTAGAAAAATCTTCTTAACTTGCTTAAGTTGTTACAGCGTTAATAGTTGCATTCGTCATCTGAACGTCATTCAAAATTACGATGCGTTTTCCTGAGATCTTTCCCTTCGGTATTGAACCCGGACAGTCTTCAATAGTCCGTTGTGATGCTCTTTACGAAGTTAATTAACTACCTATCTACCTGAATAATCTTTCAGTAGAACAAATTGAATTCTTATAATATAATAAATTGTTATCTCTCTATATTAAAAAAATGTTACCGCCACCGCCGCCGCCGCAGGATTAAAAACTGTGTTGTTTAGCTCGATTCTTAGACGGTTTCCCGAGAAAGTACTGATCGGAAAAAAATGAAATTAACATGCTTTGTTCTTCATCGTATTCCCTGGATAATTATTAAGATTTTTTTCCGATGCGGCTATTAGTTTAGGTTTTATTAAGTGTTAAAGTTGAAGAAGTGAAATTTCTTCCGCGAGTGAGCAAAACACATTCAAATTTTCAGTCTTCAGTCGTGAGTTTTTTTTAAGAGTACCTCTCAACGTAAATTTTTGCAGCTCGTCGAGTTTTTTTTTAAATTTCAATTTGGTTCTTGATAATATTTTTTTGAAATTCAGGAAAAATCGGGACATTTTTGTTACTTTTTTTTTAAACTGCCGTATCTATATCTAATTACTATTAGTTTTTAATTTTTAAAATATCGCAGTATACCTCAGAATATACTCTTTCTTACAGTACTATTATTTTTGAAATCGGTTAATAATTAAATTGGATGCGATCAAAAGTTCGTCATACAAAATTCGGAATCTTTGGATATTTTCGCTACTTATTGTTAAAACCGTTTTGTCTACGGCAAAAGCCATTATTTTTTAAATTTGAAAACATCACTGAATGCATTACATTACACTCTTTCTTATGGTACAGTTATTTTTCAAATTGGTTAATAAATAAAATCGATGCAATTAAAAGTTGGTCATACAATTTTCGGAACTTTCAGATCGTAACTTCCGATACAAAACTAAAATGGTCATATCTGTATAGTATTACTGTTAGTTTTTAATTTAAAAAATATTGCAGTATACCTCAGAATATACTCTTTCTTACGGTACAATTATTTTTAAAATTGGTTCATAAATAAATTCGATGCAATCAAAAGTTGGTGTCACAAATTTCGTATTTTTCAGTTCGCATAGCTGCTTCCGAAAGCAGTAGTGGGTTGCACTTTTGACTATCGAGTTTGCCAGATATCAAATTTATCGTAGCAACAATTGCCATAAAAACGATTTATTTTTATTTGGCGAGGAAAAAGGCTCGCTTTTTTCCCTCTGTTCTCAAGACAGTTTACCGACAAAGTACAGATCGTAAAGTTTGGATATTAACAATGTTTACTTAAAATTGTACAGGGAACAAGATGCAGAAGATTTTTTACTGATGCGGCTATTAGTTTAGGGTGCATTAAGTGTTAAAGCAAAAAAAAAATTAAATCACTTGCGAAAGAAGTATTGGTTTGAGAAAGCAAACTAAACGGATTGCGTAGCAATCTCCGGGGTCGGCGAGCGTAAGCGAGACGCAGCGAAGCCCTCGCTGTGACGTCATGAACCGGAAAGTGAAATCAGCATAATACGAATTATTCAGATAGTTTCACTCTGTGAAAGTAAGAAAGTTGGTTTGCGAAGCAAATCAAATGGCATCTGTGACAGGAGTGTTGGTTTGCGAAGCAAACCAAATGGGATTGCGCAGCAATCCCCGGGGGTTGGCGAGCGTAAGCGAGCAGGGGGCGGAGCCCCCTAGTATTATAAGAAATTAAAAAATATTTAAAAAAAAATAATTATAATAAAAAAAATAGTATAATAATTAATCATCAATAATATATAAAATTATTGATGATGACATTGTCCAACAGCAATTGTTTTTTCTAAAACTCGCAGTCTACTAATTACATTTATGGTGTAGTGACATCCTAATGTTCTGATGGGCAAAATTAATAATCTACCGTATTTTGTTAGTAGAATACTATATTTTTCAGCTATTGCATATTCGCATTGTTATATTTTATTACATTCTTTAATTGATGTTTTAAAACATGTTATCGTCAAAATGCAAAAGTAAAATGTCGTTTTCTGGTTGACCAGATCTTGAAAGCATGGTATAAGACCTTTTCTCTTCATGTAATCAATTTAGAAGCTTAATCATGGTAAATTGCGTGTTTGTGTAGTTAATTCGCAGCTCTCCTGGGGTTCTCTCGAAGGGCTATGTCGTTACTTTCAGTGAAACTAAAAATATCTTGATGGACGACATGTCTCGTTCTTTGAAAAAAACCCGGAAAAACGGAAGATATCTTAAACTAGTCATTATAAAAAATGTGCAGCGTTTTGGTGGAAAGATACTTCGCTATGAGAAAAGATGGTCAAAATGGAGGGTTCACAAAGAGAGTAAGATTTAAAATGTAATTGAAGTGAACAATATCAAAATAAAAACTTCAAAAGCATGAAAAAGTAAATGTATTAAAAAATATTATCAACATCCAAAGTAAAATGTAAGTTTATTGGTTGACCAGATCTTGGTGGTTGGTCAGAAAACTAGTCAGATCTTTACAGAGGAAATCTCTTGTCGAAACTCCTTAGAGGGGTAGTAAAAAATAATTTGTAAACTTCAAAATTAGAATCTTCAAATGAAATTGAATCCTTCATATATATTTTTTGATAAAATTAACTTATCAATGTGACAAGTGAAATTTTTAATTCATCCGAAGACATTTATGGCTCGTTTTTTTCTTCGCATACACAGTTTAAATCAGGAGAGGGTAAAGAAGTCTACTCTGTCCAAAATATGTCTACCTCCGTACCATGATGACCACTTTCCCATCCTCTTCCAAAGAACATTCTCTGCGAATTTATTAATATTTTTCACTCAGGAAACTATCTTGATAGAGAATACACACACGGGCATTTCTTATCGAAACTAAACCCAAACTCTTTGTTACGTGGTGGGTATTAAACCCTTTTGCAATCGGAAGCTTGAGCGGACGGTACAATTTTTACAATCCGAAGCAACAATTTTTTATTCATCCGAAGACTTTCTTGGCTCGTTTTTTTCTTGGGCCCACACGGTTGGAATCAGGAGATGGTAAAGAAGTCTACTCTCTCCGAACTGTCTACCTTTGTACCAAGATGACCACTTTTTCATCCTCTTCCGAAGAAACATTCTCTGCGAATTTATTAATATTTTCACTTAGGAAACCATCTTGATAGAGAATGCATATACAGGCATTCCTAATCGAAACTAAACCGAAACTCTTTGTTGCGTGGTGAGTATTAAAACCTTTCGCAATTGTTAAGCTTGAGCGGTCGGGAGGAAGATGGAATAACGGTGCCTTCGGGCGGACACGCATGATTCGGTGGCTCTGCTCCTGACCCTCACGAAGGGCGGCAGGATTCAATTTGGAATCCCTGACACGCGAGGATATTAATTGCGAATTAAGGCCAGGATTACGCTGCGGATATATCAAGCCCCACCGCCGGAATTTTCCATGGGACAGTGCATGAATCAACAAATAAATGGAGGTGGGAGTTTCCATCGCAAAATTGCATCGTACGAGAAAGCGCTTATGGGTCTTAGTCGCACCCGGTCTTCAAATGCATTCTGTAATCATTTTCTTTAGACTTAAATTCGGGCGAAAACTGACTGTGTTTTGATTGATGGCCTGCTTATTTCTTTCGATTAAAACCGAAAGATTGCCTAGTTACTACATTTGTAAAGATGCTGCAAGTTTCTGAATTTTGATACTCTGAGGGCATGCACGTATTATTACGCCATGGACTGCAGTTTTCCCAGCATAACTTCTAACCAATTTCAGACTTCTTGACCAATATATAGAATCCTTTCTAGAAATCTTTCAGCCATGATATTAAGTTAATGTGGTATGCGTCTAATCTAACTGGAAGTAACCGATCATTATTCCAAAATTCATTCTTTGGAATTTTTACTGGCGTAATGCTATTCGAAAAACAATCTAGGTGATCCAACATTCGGAATACAAATAGGAAATCCAACCACTAAGTACATTTAGCTTGTCAGGAAACGCCTCTCATAGTACATACGAGTCGTCAAGAATACGTCAAAGAACGAAAAGGCAAAAATATCTTTTTGTTCTACTTAAATATAGTAGAAATAGGTAGATAGAAAGGTATTCCAAAATTCATTCTTTGGAATTTTTATTGGCGTAATGCCATTTGAAAACCGATCAAGGTGATTCAACGTTCGGAATGCATACAGGAAACCCTACCATTAAGTACATTTAGCTTGTCCGGAAATGCCTTTCATAGTACAACCGAGTCGTCAAGAATACGGCAAAGAACAAAAAGGCAAGAAGATCTTTTTGTTCTACTTGAATATAGTTGAAAAAGGTTTTAATGGCAACCAAGTCGGCCTTTAACAAACTTGTATCACAATCCTCAAAGTCAACAAATCGCTTTTAAATCCCCGCATTTCAAAACGAGACGTTGAACCATCTTTCACCTAATCACGACTCCTTCGAAAGTTCACCCTCAAAGATTCGCATCAGACACTAGCCACCGGAACGAAATCTCAAGCCGAGCACATTAATATTCACAGCCGAAGCACACCTCTTAGAGCATTGCTAATAACAAACCCTGTTCCTTGTACAGTCCATTCCTTTTCCTGCGCTCAGTCAGTGACGGAACTCGGTGCATCGAGTGGCAGTATTAAAGCGAGTATTCATTTCCCGTCATTGCAAGTGCCTGGGGTCATCTGTTTCGGCAGCGGACTGTCCGACTCCAATTCAATTTGTGGCTAGCAGTCCTACTCCTACTCGATATTTAATTCGGGAACACGAAAGGAATATTAGGCGGAATATAAATGGGAACTATCTCTGAATACGTGTCTCGCAAAGTGAGATAAATGGATTTGTGGTAGAATACACGGGAAGAGTTGTATTATCCTGGCGTCTTTTGTACGAAGCAGGTAGATAAGAAACTAATGTGCTGAAGATGGGTGTACAAAGTAATAGAGCATGGCAGTTGACAATTGGAGCGGATATTATCAAAGCCATTATCTAACAAGTATCCGACGCTGAATACACATCTTTATAAATATCTCCAGAAGCGAGTTAAGAATATCGGTTTATAATCGATTATTCAAATAATAGATTGAGCCCGTTTTATATATTCCTCTTTTCGGATAAATTAAATAAAGATGAGTTGAAGATTGAGTGAATGAAATAATAGAGCGTGGCAGTTGACAATTGGAGCGGTAGGTCAGTAGGTAGTTCTTTTAACATCGCACTGGAGCAACACATAGGGCTATTAATCAGAGAGGATATTATAGATTTCTAACCAGAAAAAAAACTAGCTAAACTATTAACAAGAATCTGACATTGAATACGGATCCTTATCAATATCTCCAGAAACGAGTTGAGAATGTCGGTTTAGAATTGATGCGTTATATAATAAACTGTGTCTATTTTACATTTATCTACTAAGATATATTAATTACATAAAATGTGTTGATGATTGAGTGTATTAAATAATAGAACATGACTCCTGACAATTGGAAGATGGACGAAAAGTTAGGTAGGTTAGAAATTGAATTAATGTAACATTGAAATACAAATTGGAGCAGTATCAATATCATATCTAACAAGTATCCGATACCGAATTTATATCTTTTAAAATATCTCCAAAAGCTATTTCAGATAGTCGGTTTATAATTGATGCGTTAAATTATAAAACGTTGAGTCCATTTTACATTTATCTACTCTGGCTAATGTCCTGAAGATTGGATGTAAGAAATTTTAAAGTATGGCAGATGTCAATTGGAAGGGATAGAATAAATGTCGTTATTCTAACAAGCATCTGGCGCTGAATGCACATCCTTATAATTATCATTTTGTAGATGCAAGATAATAAAGGAAAGTTAGTTTAGAATTGCTTTGTTAAACAATACAGAATGAGTCTATTTTGCCTTTATCTACTCCTATTAATTAAATATAGATGTATTCAAATTTATGGGAACTCGCAGCAGATGTTGCTTTGGTAGTGTAATGGAGGTGATACGCATACAGACAATCCAGAAGATGAATTTAAAAAGACTTATGAATCTATTAAAAATTTAAAGTATATCTCCAGTGTTGAATTCAAAGGAAATTGCTAAACACACTTATTAACATTAAGTTTGTACATTTGATGACATCTTAATGTATATTATCATATGTAGCATGATGATCAAAAAGATTCATAACAGGTGCAAAGCTCATGATTGAAGGGGGTTGTGCAGCTTCTTTTTTATGAGCACCCAGGGGGTAGAAGTCCGACTTGGCTCCCATGCCTACTGACTTTAGCTGGGCACATTGGTCTGACCTTCACCCCTAGGGTGGCCCTGCCAGGAGAAGATCTCACGATGTACTGCACCCAGTCGCCCAGTGACACCCCCTCGCCACTCTGAGGTAGTCAGTAGGACTTGACAACATCATATGTAAAAGACATTACAGAGTTTGGATATGCTGTTTGCAACTCAAAATAAAAATAATAAATAAATTTATATATATATATATATATATATATATATATATATATATATATATATATATATATATATGTATACATATGTATGAATATATGTATATATATGTATATATATGTGTATATATATGTGTATATATATGTATATATATATATATATATATATATATATATATATATATATATATATATATATATATATATATATATATATATATATATATATATATATATATATATATATATATATACACACACACTACCCCGCAGTAATGAACAGGACATCAAGATGTGATGATATAAGGGAAATAATACATGATTTAATAAAGGGAAAGTTCATTATGTGCTGCAATTACACTAGCAACCCTTCTGGGCATACTTTCAACAAGGTTTTGATACACAGCTATGAGTATTTCTGTCCATTCCTCCTGCAAGAAGGTCGCCAGCTCAAGACGGGTGGCAGGAAATCGCTCATAGAAATGGACATCCCATTCAATGGATCCTTACCTTAATTAGGCACTTATTAGTTATCCCACAAGCAGTTTCGACGAGATATCTCGTCCATCAAGATCTGACCAATTTTGCTAGTGACGGGGTATCATATCCATCAAGATCTGGTCAATTTTGCTAATGTCCTGATACCGTTGATACAACTACCAGGAATGATAAGCAACGATTTAAAAAATGAAATCGATAACTAACAGCATAAATAAAATACTAATTAGTGTTTAAAAAAAAATAAACATCAAGAAAGCAATTTCTTGAAGTTCTATTCTAGTGAGAGTGAAGACCTGCAGTCTGTGAGAGTCTTTTCAAACAAAATCAACACGCTAAATTGAAACCCTCCCTTTCACTTAATTTGCAGTCTCGACGCGCAGGTTGGGAGGGCGGCGCACTAATGTTGATTCTGATGTTGAGGGGGCCGAGTGAAAGATGAGGGCGCCGAGGGAGCAGGCCCCCCATTCATCGATTGAAAGGGATCGAGCAGCATCACGTGGTCTCGTCACGCGCCATCGATCATCGAAGGTGAAATCCTTCTCGATTGCTCGGAGCCATGCCTTCTCTTAAGAAAGACGCAAAATCGAGACGTTCCTGTAACGGACTATAGTCTATTTTGGGTCCAATCGCAGTGCTGTAGGTAGGTAGATATTCAATTAATGTCACACTGGTGTAACAGAGCGGGCTATTGGCGACGGTCCGGGATAAACCCGAAGACACAGATTCGATGTCAACACCACGTAATTCTGAAACGCGGTCGAATGACAAGGTCCCACTCCAGCTGGAACCCCACTCTCCAAACTTACGCAAACGTGGAATGCAGTGCGGTGTTTCGGAAAGTGGATATGAAGAATTGCATAACGTTTTATGCGTACAGATCTCTCAAAGCGAGATCATAGAAGTATTCCGAGTTGGAAACTCCGGTAGAAACATACGAGGTATCGATCTATACCTCTCTTTTGTCTCCGCTGCCTGATTACCAAATTATTTTGATTTCAGGGTACAAAAACGTCCGATTCTTTTATTGAAAAACACGAAATTTTTGTTACTGGTCAAAAAATACTATGTAGTTGGAAAAAAAATATTCTTGATTAACCCTATGAAAGGTTTACACGCATTATATACGTTGTGCAACCAGCAGTCTTGCCTACAAGCACAACTTTTAACCAGATTTAACCTTCTGGATCAATATAATCTTTCATGGGACCTCAATCAGCCAATATACACGGTTATTTAGACATTTTGTGTGTTGTTGACCATAAATAACCTACCCAACGCGACATCCATCTAATTTAGTGACACTCTGAGGGTTAAATACATAGAATGTTACGTATCCAGTCATTGAATTTTTACCTATACATTTGGGAGTCTTCATAAAGTACGTCTCGGGTACGGCATATAAGTAGTTAAATGGCATGTTTTCTGAAACATACATCCCGGGTGTCGAAGTCTACAATACTGCCGCAGTAAAAAGGCAGGATCTCCAAGTTTTGTAATCTTGGTTTGAAATTCTTAAATGCTAATAATAACTTTCGAACAATATGATATTGGGTGCTTTTACTGTCTTCTAGCGTTTGAGGATCAGGCAGAGCTGCTTCAGTGAGAAGGCACAAGGTCTTGAAGAAAGGTGGTAAACTTGCCTCAGGGAAAGAGTTGCCCAACATACAATCATGTGCATTTCACATTTCTGAGCAGAATTTTTAGTCTTTATGAACAGGAAAAACAAGTTAGATAAAATAGTGTATTCTATTATTAAAGTGACTCGATGAGTTTTCGTACTGCCCTAGAAGCTTGGGAAACGTAGGCAGCGCAGATTTGATTCCACATTGGGTACATTTCTCTTTTCTGTCAGCAACACACTCGCAAGTATTTCTATGTGTGTGTATATGCCCATTTACTTGACGTTTTTTGTCAGAACTTGTCCAAACAAGCCCAATAATATCAGTCCAACCTAGTGTTAAAAAACAAAAATATAAAGTAATTACTATTTTTTTAAAATTTGAACGTAAAGGAAAATTATTACATTATCTCGTCATTATCAACACACCTTACATTATCATTGCACATAGTAATGTGTTTTAGTTTTAATTTTATAAGTAAATGAATATTAAAAAATAACGTACGCGAAAATCGGAAAAAATATCCATCAAATGGAATAAACCCTTTTAATATGCAAGGCTATTTTATTATTTCCATTAAATACTACGCTATTTTATTATTTCCAATAAAAAAAACTTATCGCTCAAGGCGGATATGTTTACTTACTGTATAAAAACATCCGCACACCTTATCGATAAACAATCCAAAATAACTTTTCAGCCCCTAAGCCAGCGCTTAATGATGCCATTAAAAGCCATTAATCATCGTGCCAGAGCCACACAAAAGTTTCCGCTTAGTAGAAATTCCGCCGTACATATGTCTCTGCCCTAGTGTGTAATCTCTTAATCCCTTGCTTAGTTTGCATGAAATTCTGTATATGGATTTCAGAAAGGGGAGGAATTTACAGCAAGACCTTCTCTTTGTCATTAATTTGAGTCAGCAGCATTCTCATTGATATAGAAATTATCTTCTAAAAATAATGCAAAGTGGTGATTATTCTAGTAATTTGTACAGGTTGCATTGGAGAGAACGCAGAACAGATTGTCGTCTAGACAACGTTAGGGATTACATATGAACGATAAAAATTGAGTTATAATCCAGTATATTTCCAAGTGTTTGGAGGTATGCGGGAAAACATATAATGCTACACAGCATTTTACATCCTGTCTTCTTGCTTTTTTATTCGACACAAGAACTAATTAGACTATCGTGTAAGAAGAAAATATAATTTTGATTACTCTGTTCTTGTCCCACGTTAAGAGAGTCAAATTTCTTTTTATTTTCATCCTATAATAGAATAATTCCCTTTGTGTGCACTCCAAGCTTCCAAATTTATTTCATAATAGAAGCGAGTGTAGAAATCAGAACTAGCTCACTAAAAGGTTTGTGTAGCTTTCAATATTTAAATTTTTTAAGTTCGAACCAAATTAGTCAAATACATCTCACGATAATCCAACACTGAAAAAAGTGCTTTATTACATCATGACCCATCGGTCTAGTGGTCAGGGTCGCTCTAGTGGTCTCTTGCATGATGAATCCAGCGGGTGAGCGAGGCCTGTGCCTGATAATTATGAATTGGGACGGACACCTCATGCTTGGGCGGGGACCGTGCAGGCTGTCGGGGTACTCCGACTACGTCTCGAATAACCTGGCGCACCTAGCGCGCCTCCCACATGCACGGGTCTTCTTTCTTTTATTCATTAGAGGCCTTCCCTGTCAATCCGCTGTGGGTTTTAAGTAACTCGGTACGGAGGGGATTGCTTCCACTCAGAAGAAGAAGGGTGTTCTCTGAAACGAAAAGTTCCTGGGTTGAATACCGGATAAGACATGAAAGTTTTCCATCTGGAGTAAATGTGTGGCCTCTAATGGGAGGTGTGAACCTCCCTTGTGGTGCTATGAGTAACGCCAAGTGGTTCAAATTTCCACCTTTTAAATTCCATAATGAGAAATGTTTAACTGGTCGGGTATTGGAATGAACTTTCTGCCATCAACAAATTTTCTACATGCAAATGATTACGGAGGGCCATGGTAGCCCTGTTGGTAGGGTGGATTAACAATCGGTGAGCTGCGAATTTGAAACTCAGTCCAACCGAGGACCGTAGTGTAAGTGGGAGCTGATGCTCCTTAAATCTGGCGTGGTGTGGTGATATTGTTGTGCTTGTAGTCGGCGTGATATTGCAGTTTGGAGTACCAGTTCCTTTGTAGACCATGGCTCAAAAGTATGAAGTGTTGTCCTCGGATCTTTCCCTACGGGATTAACCCCGGACCGTCATCAACTGCCTATTATGTTGAACCAGTGGGACGTTAATTCAACTATCTTCCTACAGAATGAATACGTTAAGTCGAGAAAGGATTAAATATTTTTTCATGAAATGGAGGATATTCTTAATGTTTACACTTGTTTAATATATTATATTGAAATACAGATATGCTGCAATCGAAACTGTCAACCATCTTAGGTAAATTTACTCCATCATCAAAAATATCCACTCTAGAAATAGGAATCTAAGTAAACCCAAAACAGCTCCTGCAAAACAACAACGCGTTATCGCAAAACACACACCACCAACAAAACAGTAATTATAACATCATCTAATTCACCTGGTAGAAAGAAAGCTGAATAGGGTATAAATTGATGGCATTCTCCTAAATCCAGCTTATCTTTCACCAAATCGTATAGGGATTTTCGTACTCCGGACGACTCTGAGTAGATGTTTCCGGTCTGCTTTACCATACAGTCCCCTGATGAGCGCTTAACAAAGCCGCGGCATTACGAAAAGGAGCAGAAAGGCCATTCAATTTCCCCATACGTTGTTTTCTCTATGGCTGATATATTGTCAAAGTCCCCCTGTCAGTTTCATGTGCCGACGACGTGAAGCATTAATTTTCCTGTGACAGCTATCAAGCACCCATTGTAAGAGAAGTTATTCAGTTTTGAGCAGATGATTTTTTTCTGTAGGAATCTGTTCAGGTGTTGCAATAAATATTGTTATGTATCCCTACGAATTTCTTTTAGTTAAAACTGTTTCAAGCTTTTGTGATATTCAATTTGCTTGCCATATATGTTTCGTAACAAATCATGTACTGCTGACTTTCAATGCACCAGGTTTTTAATCTGGTCTTGACACTGCTTTATCGTTTTAAATGTCAAAAAACGCCGAGAGTCAATAGTATTTCCAAGATACGTTATCTCCAGAAAGTAGGGGCATTTGATATAGTTTAAAAGTTTTAACTGTATATATATATATATATATATATATATATACAGAGAGAGAGAGAAATAATTTTAGAAGCCAGATGTGAATACTTTTGGAATTGGATTGTATGGTATGCAAAAGAGCTTAAAAATAAAATGTGAATTTATACTTTTGTTACTGCTAGCGAAAAAGTTTTTAAACTTCCCGTTGTAAATAGAATTTTGCAAACGTGAACATCCCAAACAAAATGCATCCCCCCCCCCCAAAAAAAAAAAAAAAAGATGTTTAGCCCAAAGACATATACTGAGTAAAATCAGTAGATAATTTATGAGAATGAGGTTAAGAACTAACTAATTATGCTTCTTTTTTACGAATTTTCGACAAGCATTCTTGGCCGCGGTAGTCCAGTAGAGAGATACGCGGATTTTCAACCCCATGGTTGCGAGTTCGAAACTCGATCCAACCAAACACGGTTGGGCTGCACTTTAAATCTGTCGTGCCTTCATATGTCTGAATAAATTCTGAGAGAGGGGTGTTAGCTTAAGTGTTGACCTTGTCGTCTGACCATGGTTCAAAATGACTAGGTGTTAACATCGGATCTTTCTCTTCGGGATTGATCCCGCGGACAGTCACCAATAGCCCGTTTTGTTGCTCTCCCGAGACGCAATTCAACTGCCTACCTACCTCAAAGCATTCTTTCAGAAAGCTATGAACATTCAAGTACAGTTCATGTATTTGAGTATACAAACTGTAATAATAACTAATAATTTGTGCAATTTTCAAGCACCGAAGCAAATTTAAAAAATGAAAATAATCTACCTCAGAACTGTGAAATATTCTGTACCCATATTTTTAAATGCACACAAATATTTTTTTAAAGCATACCGCATCTGATCAAACTTTTTTTATACAAGACTAGCAGATAGAAAAAAGAATTACATAACTAAAATTAAAACTTTGTTTTTTATCGTCTGCTGGAAAATCATTCCTCCGCGCAAAATGAAAACAGAAAAAAATTTTTTAGAAACTGATTTTTATGCTGTTGCCATTCCAAAGAAAACAATAATAATTAAATTACATTAAATTCATTTTAAAATGCTCTAGATTGAATTTTAGAATTCGCCGCAACCCTAAAATTGCAAAAATACGTATACACCTACATCGACCTTCTGACTCGTGTGTAATATTTTTTTTTTTTTGCTTTTCCCCGTACCTGCAAACGAGTTGACACTTTCATTCATCGTCGTCAGACCCTACGGGATTTGTTAAGTTTTAAGAGACACGAAATCCGGTCATTACGTGCGCAAGAAACGACGCATCAGAACTTTTACCTTTCTCCCCATTTACGGCGTATCGTAAAAATCTCTTTTTATGGAAAGGGGTGCATATAAAAAGTAGCGGAGCCGGGCCCTGGGCGACAGATATCCCATATCCGGCACACTTTATCCACACCCCTCAAGGTGGGCAAATGCAATCGCGCGAGGGTCGCAGATTTATCGCGGGGGGAAACGCGGACGGCGGTAAACGCCGAGTTTCGCTACGTCCGTATGGAGGGGCGAAGTGTGATTGCAGTTACGACATGATACGGTTGCTTAACTGCTGGGCCAGAGATGGATCGGGCTGATAAAATTTCGGGGCAGTGCGCAAAACACTTAGGGTGTACGAACAGCGCCGTCTTTTTTAAATTGACCGGGGGGGGAACAGATTGCGATGTATAGGACGACCGTGACTTGGTGTTTTGTTAAGTGTCTGGTAGATTGGATCGATTAAGCGAAAGGGGTGAGTCTTTGTGGGCTTCAGAAATGCTTCGCCGACCTAAATCGACGCGTCTGTTGAAATGGAATAAGAACAAATGGGGTGAGGCAACGACAGATGTAACGTATACCAGCTCCCAGATGCCCGATGTTTTGGGTTAACCGGCGTTTACACCGGAATTGCAAGTAGTGATGCGACATCGCAAGCAAAACATTGATGTTCAAAATTAAAACATCGATGTTGATAATACATCGCCCCAAAAACATCGATGTTTTTAAAATTAAGTGTATTTAAACTTTTTCCCCCCATTTCTTAAAACTGGTTTAGCAACTAGTGATGTTATATTGACAGCAAAACATCGATGTTTTGAAACATTGATGTTCAAAATTAAAACATCGATGTTGATAATACATCGCCCCAAAAACATCGATGTTTTTAAAATTCAGTGTATTTAAACTCCCCCCCCCCATTTCTTAAAACTGGTTTAGCAACTAGTGATGCTATATCGACAGCAAAACATCGATGTTTTGAAACATTGATGTTCAAAATTAAAACATCGATGTTGATAGTACATAGCCTCGAAACTATCGACGTTTTAAAAATTCATTGTATTTAAACTTTTATCCCCATTTCTTAAAACTGGTTTAGCAACTAGTGATGCGACATCGGCTCCAATACATCGATGTTTATTTTTTAAATTCAATGTTTTGAAAACATGGCATCCCTACTTTTCAGACCCTTCACCCTTGGTCACTTTGGTCTAAAAGTATGTTCAATTTGCTGATTATAAAAATTATGCTACTTGGTTATTTTTAAAATTTTTATAACAGTACTTTTTTCACTTAAAAATAAAACATCGACAACGTAAAAACATCGATAAGTATAAATATCGATGTTACAAAAACATCGACACCCAATGCATCGATGTCGCATCCCTAGTTGTAAGCTTCTCCCTCGTGCCGGGCTAGCGATTTGGCGAGTTTGCACCTTAATTTTTGTTTTCCACCAAGAGCCGGTAAAGATCAAAATATTACAAGTTTTGGGGGACATTTTTCCGAGACAAAATTTGGGATGAAAAGGATCCCCTTTCGGTTTTGCTTGACAGTCACCCCTCCTCTCTGCCCTTCGGCATCCCGTGGTCGTCGTCTTTTGTTCGCTCTCTATGAATTTTTGTCCTCATAGCATGTCTTGACCACTTCTTCCGCCAAACTGTTAATGAGTAACCTATTCGATTAAAATAGTGTGATGAATGGTGATCACTCTTGTCTACAACGCGGTGGGTCGAAAAGGGGTCAGCATAGAGGAACTAAGACCCGGTGTACACATCCGGTATTTCAACGTGCGGCGCCGCTGCCTCAACGCAAGTGCGGTCTGAGATACATTAGATCCATTGGAGCAGTGCACACATGCCTCCAGTGCCACTTTAGCGACGCATATCCAACTTGCGTGCAATTTGTAACTCAGTTCCCCACGGCACCTCACGGTCGACGCACGTGAGTCTCCGTTCTGAAGTCCCTTGTTTTCATAAACAAATGGAATATAAATAATAATTAATAAATGGTTGTATCCAGTAACGTCTATTTTGTTACCAAATATACTTTTTTTACACAAAGTAAGCGAAATAAACACGTTTTCATCGATAGAATATGTATCGCAAATGGCGTGAAATGAATTCGTGCGCCATTTCACGGTTATGTGTGCATTGTTGGGCTTCGGTGCCGCAGTGGCGCCGCACGTGGAAAAACCGAAACCCTTAAACGTCCTTGCCACAAAAAGAGGGAGAAGAATATTTGCAACTTCGGTGTAAGCGGGGCTTTCGATAGAGGGCGGTACTCTCAACCCTCCGCTTGCTTGAGAACAGATTGTGGATGATGGACCATAACTTGATATTTTGTTAAGTGTTTGGCAGATGAGATGGATGATGTGGAAGGAAGCAAATTTTATGGGATTCAGAAATGTCTGGAAGACGTAAATTGACGTAAGACACTTCTGTTAAAGGGAAACAAGAATGCACAAGACAACTCATTTAACGTGAGCCAGCCTAACACGTATACGAAGGTCTTAGGATGGATCAAGTTTCGAAAGCGCAACTCTTCGTTTGCTTGAGAAAAGATTGTGCGAGGAAAGGTCCATAACTTTTTGAGTATTTGTCAAATGTTTGCTAGATGGAATATCGATTATGTAAAAGGGGTAAATCTTTATCGGCTTCAGAAATGCTCGGGTAACGTAAATTGACATGTCCATTAAAGTGGAATAAGAATATACGGGGTGTTTTCTAAATTGTCTATGCAGCTCAGGTGTTACCTCGTACACTGAACCGTGGTTTAAAATTTCGTGGCGTTTGCTTTGAATCTTTCCCTTGGGAGAATTGATCCCGAACCGTCGCCAATAGCCTATTGTGTTGCTACAGTGCGAGGTAATTGAAAAAATACCTATATACCTTATATATAAGTATTGTAGTTTATACATAATTAATCGGTAGAAAGTAAAATAAACTATTTCAAAAGTATTTCATGTAATAAATGGCCAAACTTTAATGAATGCTATTTTAAAAATTTACTTGTTAAACTAGCAATATGTACTACTAATATACATTTTAAATTATACGCTTGTAAGATAGATTGTCTTATAATTTTCATAAAAAATAATTTCCATCGTACACTTTACGGCTTAATAGCAAGTGCTTAGCAAGTAATAGCTTAAATCCTCATATAATTAAGATTCTAATTTGAAGAATAAAACTGAGAGTATAAAAAACTGTGACATAAAGAAAATCATAATGATTCAATCGCTTTAAAATGCTTTAATCTGAGCTGATAGCTATTCGAGAAATTCGCGTGGATAATAATAAAAATTGTGCAAAAAAAATTAGATGAAGAGATTTAATAGATGAAGTAATTTAACTTTCAATATGCTCAAATGTTGAAATGGGACTCATTCTTTCAAAGAAAACATACTGCCATGACAAGTGAGTTATAAAAGTACGATTTACTATAAAATAAATAAAATAAAACCGTTTATGAGCTTTCAAGCAGGGTTTCGTAGGTACAGGGATTTGTATAATTTGACTCTTCTGTATAAAAATAATCTTATAGTGGCAAACCAAATTATATATTTTCTATCTGGATAAATAAAAGTATATTTTTCATCAAATCAACAACTATTTTATCATGGGAAATAAAGTTAAAAAACAAAAAAACATATAGTTAGATACTTTTTTAAAAATAAATTAATTATAATTTCTTAATTAATAGTTAGACGCCGTATAAAAGAACCAAAACCGCTTTTCAATGAGGAAAATTACGAATCAGAGAATCACAAACATCTATAGTAAGTTTAAAAAGAAACCGTTTTCAATGTAGAAAGCACAAATTAATGTCGCCTCAATAATACCTTGAAAGTACGAAGTATTGAAGACTGTAGAGTATAAAAAGTTACCACACTTGAATAAATTCGAAACCTATAGGATATAAAAACATTTTAAGTAGGGCATTCTCTGTGGTGGGTAAATACGTTTTTGTTTGGAGAAAGTCTCATGCAGGTTCAACGCATTGGAAATAGATAGTATTGGACGCACATATTGCTTTTCCCCAGTTTATTCAGTTTATTCATTTTATCATATCTGATATCCTTCTGTCCAAAGAAAAGAAAGATTTCCCATTTCTTCATGGAAAAGATGCAGCTTGAAAAGAATATTTTTGGCGTATGGAATCGAAGTATATTCATTTTGTGGGCGGTATTATTCATTCATATAAAGTACTGTGATAAAGGCACGGTATGAAAATTACCAATTGATGCTTTCCGGGAAGTGGTTACCTCTTTTACCTGATGTTCTATGGCATAAAAATGTTTTTTACTCACTGAAATTATACGGACACATTTGACTTAACTTGTAAGTAAGGTTTGATTAAATTCCGAACCCCCAATGATTAAATATAGTGAAACCAAACTCAAGATCTTCCAAACAATTACATTTGAATTTTAAGAATACATATTTTCCGAATCCATACTTCCATCTATACTTTTTTAGTGGCAAGCTTCAGAACGTGAAACACACTTAAGCAACAACAGATTCCAATGTTTTTCTTTCATGTTTGGTACGACTTTGCGCATAAATTTCAAAATAAGCGTCCATTGTCAATTTTTCTCCCCAAGAAAAAATCTGAAAAATGCTTTCTCCTCCGCTATTAGTTAAAAAAAAAAGACTAAACTTTCGTTGACTTTTAGTGAATTTTCAAAAAAAATTCATAAATTATTTTAAAATAGGAGCGTTTGAGACGATTTAACTTGGAAAAGATATTCCTTGTCTCGAAGTTCGTAAAATAGCATCAAAGGTTGACTTTTATTTACCTGTGGTAGACCTATAACAAGTGAAAACATCCAGAAAAATTAGGCCTACAAATAATGACTGGATTAAAAACTGTCTTCAAAACGAAATTCGAAACTTCAAAATGCGACTGAAGACCGTTACTTTTCAAGCAACTTACTTCTTAACAGTGCATAAAGTATTACGATTTGAAACTCAATTCAACAATAAAGAACGCTTTCTTTAAAATTTGTGCCCAAATGCTATAAATTTTGCGTTCAGCATTTATATTCAAAATTCTTTTTATGTGATCTCACAGAACTTTCAGTTTTGTTGCAACAAAATTATACACAGCTAAAGACACGAATGAAATATCCACTCGCATCTTCAGCTGTATCGATTACCCGGAAAAGAATCGATTTCGATGTCCAATAAAAATAAGTTCACTTTCCAGTCGAGTTTTTTCTTGTGTCCTCTGCTTTCTGTATTTATTTCTCTAGAAGAAAAGGAACTCCCAAAGCAATCAAGATCATGAACCTCTCTTGAGAGTTTTAGCGGGATGTATATATTTCTTTTCTTAGCTGGTTTTCTAGAAAAGAACCTGATCTTAACATTTACGACATCCAATTATAATTCTTATTTTGCATTATTCATGGACATGCATATTACAGAGGAAAAGGTAATTTAAAAATGCATCGAATAAAGTTATCGAGGATTACCACAAAGTCCCTATGTGAAAGTTGGGAGAGGAGTATATTTTGAAAAAAAAAAAAAAAAACATTTGAGAAAGAAATTCTTTAAGAAATTTATTTGAATGCCAATAAGTACATAATCAAGCAATCATACAATAAATATTTATATTAATATCTAGACTAAATTTGAATTGTACAAGCTTGGATGTTTTAATATACTTATTAAACGTAAATTGAATGCTCCTCTTCTAAAGAAGATAAGTGGATTTAAAAGTACCAATAGAATGGGAATAAAACAAACCGAAACAATATTAATTAAATTTTAAAATAAAAATTATTTTATAATTGTAAAAACGAAAAATAGACATGGTATTCGCTTCTGCACATTTTCGAAGATGTGGGTAATATTCTCAGCAGTTATTTTCTAACTAGTTTGCACACCTAAACTAGTATTTAAGAGAGGTTAAACGATATTGTTTTGGCTGTCTAGCTATTTAATGATTATCAAATGGAAATAACTGCTATAATGTGTATTCTAATGTATATTAATTTCTCAGACCTGTAGATGCAACCCAAATATCTGCGATGTATTGCAGTGCACGGTGTACTTTTCTGATGTGACAGCAAAGGTGTTTCTGATCCAGCCTTGAGCTACTTCAGTACAGATAATGCACAAAGTAAGATAGGTAACCAAATAAACCAATTATTTATAAATACGAGATACTCAGGAAAGTTAAATGTAAAAGCTCTATTTTTACAAGTTTCTGTCTGTATTAATTAAATAAAACTAGAAAAAGTCTGTAGTGAACCGATTACAAAGAATAATTAAACACAAAATTTCTTAAAGTGTTTTTGTGCATTTACGTTACGAATCTTGCTGAAGGATACAGTAATATTGTGTATCGTATCGTGAATTCAAAATTAAAACAGTCCAAATATTTAGGAATTAATCACTTATTATTAATTAACACTTCCAAATACTAAATAATTTATTCTAAGTTACACATAACAATCCTTTTATGAAATTTTTTTAATGACCATGGATAAATTACCGTACTAATAAAGAAGGGGACGTCTCTAAGATTGTCAGTTAGTACTATGATTGTTGGCAGTAATAAATGCAACACTATGACAGATGTATCCAATAGCCTTGAAATTTGGATAACATACATATGATTAGTACTGCAGTGTTAGTAAACTATGTGTGTCAGTAAAGATTCCTACGAGGGGTATACAAAGGGAGAACAGAAAGCCGGTTTTAAATATTGAAGATGTGTTTCCATAGACAAGCGAATGGCCTACCATAGACTTTCAAACAAATGACGGATCTGTCTACAGCATCACGATAGTCTGGTGGCAACGAGATGACAAACTGTGCGAATCCTACTTTATGCTCCACTATGTCTGTACATCATCCAGAGTTTTGGTATGGGGACATTAGATTCAACTCCGCATCTGCCTATTACGCACTGTTGGTGAACTCAACAGCCACAGCTATAACTTAAGTTTGGGAGCCTGTTGTCCTCACTAATCTACAGGGCTAACCTTCGGCCAGTTTCAAACAGGACAATGCGTGATCGCAATCGTGACGAGCAACAACAATTTCTCAATATCTCAGGTTTCACTTCTTTGATTTTTCCGTTCACCAAATGTGTCATCCATTGAATATGTCTGGTCAAAGATCATCCAACGACTGGCGCACCACAGACCACCTGCTTTCAACTGAAGTTCAGCAACGTGCAGAAGCAGCATGGTCTGGTATACTCTAAACACACATCTAAAACCTTTCAAAGCCGAAAAGTGCAGCAGCAATTTTTTCCACCCATGGTGTCTACGCAAAATACCTATTCCTTGGTGTCAATTCATTCGTACCTATACCGCTATTCAACTGTAATTGCAATCATTTCACCCCCCCCCCGGGCTTTACATTATTTGCAAAATAAACATGGCTTTGGTAGCTCTTGTACTGCATCGTGTTGTGTTTTCAATGGTTATCAGTGTAGCTACGTAAGCATCCTGGCATTTAACGGTACTAGGTAACAATATAATCAAACCGACAACTATGGTTCAGTGCTCTTGTTATATTGCTGTTTCATTGAGAGAGGTATGTCATACTTATGTTCGTAGTTTGTGCCAACACCAGCATTAAAAGACCAGTAGACCAAGCGATGTTGTAGTTACTTATTCCACTTGGTCTAGACAAGCTGGACAAAGTCCGTCAGTTAACGAATCTTAAAAAAATCTAAGATGAGCATGGGATTAAAATGTAGATCCTTCCTGAACAGCCCCATACAAAGAGACCAAGAGAAGCTTCCTTCTTGTTGCATTTCCAACGAGTCGGAAAGACCTTAAAATCAAGACAAAATTAAATTGATCGCAAATGGCTACTGGTTAGAAGAATGGCAGTCTGTTGACCTTTAAAGCGATCTATTTTAAGGGAACTTCCAGGACCAGCATACAGTTATGCAACAGCTATTCGCTCACAAAGATAATTATCCAAAGTCGTTATTGCCTGGTGGTTTAGGTGTTAGCCTCTACATCGAAAGGTTCCTAGTTCGAATCCGGGTCAGTGAATGGATATTTGTAAGAGTATGGTGAAGAGGCGTCTGTTGCACCTAAATCTGTTGTGGCCGAAAATCCTCACATTGGGTTGGTGTGGAAGTTTGGAGAGTGGGGTTCCTGCTCAGGTGTTGCCTCGTCATCTGACCGTGGTTCAAAATTACGTGGTGTCGTCCTCGGATCTTTCCCTTAGGGCATTAATCCCGGACCGTCGTCAATACAACGTAGTGTTGCAATAGTACGACGTTAATCTACTTCGACGTTGCTCTAGTTCGACGTACATACGAAAAAATTACCTTAACTTACAAAAGTCTTTGTTGCGTCAAGCTACAAGGCCGCGGTAGCTCAGTCAGTAGAGCGTCGGGTTCGCATCAGAAGGGTTGTGGGTTCTGTTCTCGGCGGAGCCTGCAATTCTGATGATTGCGAGATCGCCGATTCGACGTGGCTAAAGACCGTCGTGTTCACTAATGGTGACTAGGGCACGTTAAATAGATCGTGGTCACAAAGTCCTCCATGGTCCCATACCAAATCAATACCTCTGGGGGTACCTGATCAGGGGGTTATCGGCCTCCGATTGGGATCTAAATTACGATATGTGTGAGTGAATGGATGTATGAAAGGGGCCTTCCTGTAAAACGTATGTGCCATGTATGTCGAGCAAAGTCGGACTTCCTCCCAATCTGGCTCAATAACATGGAAGGCGCACCCTCCTCGCCTCTTGCCGTCTTCGACGGGCCTGGCACTCCTCCGGTCTGCCAGTGTAGGCATAAGAAACAACAACAAGGCCGTCGTTTTTGTGATGTGTTTCTCTAGTGATTGAATGTACTTAAAGAGCTAAATCCAAAAAAAGAGGTTACAGCCTATCATTCCGAGTATCGTTAATTACTTGCCTGCAAGATGAATTCGCAAAATCCGGATATAATCCAACGAAACCCATATCAATTTCATCCCCCCAACTTAGAGCAGAATTCTTCCGACACAGTTGCTGCATCTATTATTAATTGCAAGGAATTCGGCTGAGCAGGATTCGCATGAGTTCGGATGAGCATAGCAAAGCGGAACAGACAGTAGCAAAACGCAGCATGGTTGTTTGCTCCTAGCGCAGACGAAAATCAGAGAGAGTTTGACAGGAAATTATTACGCTTGATAGGAAATGAAAAGGACGTTTAACACGATTAGAGGACAACATGAACATGCGAAGCGTAATTTTCTGTTAATTCACTGCTGTGATTTCAATCAAAATAATGAATCGGAATTCGACATCGGAGCCTTAATCAGCTACTTTTTCTCCCTGCTGATTCCCGTCTCCTTCTCGTTGGAGTAGTTTCACAGACATGAAATTCTAATTAAATATTTATCTTCCTTTCTGTCCCTAACAATGTCTGGTTTCGTAAGGCAACGGACGAATTCGGCGAAGCGATTTGGAATTTCGAAGAATTCGTAAAGTAGCCTCTTCGATTAAATGTAAGAATGCGAGAAATAACGAGAACAGATACCGTATTAAATTCATGTTAGACTCTGAATTTTCGGTTTCTTTAAAAAGTATTTTTCTAGTCTTTCATATTATTTTTCAGTTGGGGCCCTGGTATCCAGATGCCGACCAACCGGTATAGTGGTTAAGGTGTTAGCCTCTAGATCTGAAGGTTCCTGGTTCGAATCCGGGTCCGGGCATGGATGTTTGTAAACGTATGGTGTAGAGGCGGCTGGTGCACCTTAAATCTGTCGTGGCCGAAAGTCCTCACGTTGGGTTGGCGTGGAAGTTTGGAGAGTGGGGTGCCAGCTCAGGTGTTGCTTCGTCATCTGACCGTGGTTCAAAATTACGAGGTGTTGTCCTCGGATCTTTCCCTTAAGGGACTGATCCCGGACCGTCGTCAATAGCCCGTTGTGTTGCTCTAGTACGACGTTAACTAAAAATTACCAATTACTGGTATCCAGATTGGAAGAGTAACGGACTAGAAACCGGAGGGTTTCGAATTCGAATCCAACCAAAGACCGTCAAGTACAAAGGGGCTGGAGCACGTTAAAACCGCGGGTGTCTCAAATGTCCTCAAGTTGACGTGGTGTGGAAGTTTGGAGAATGGAAAGCCAGCTCAGGTGTTGCCTCGTCATCTGACCGTGGTTTAAAATGATGTGGTGTTGTCCTCGAATCTTTCCTTTGGGGTTTCATCCTGGAATGTCACCAATAGCCCGTTATGTTATCAACAGTGCGACGTTATTTAAATACTTACAACCAATCTATTTTTTAGTTGAGAGAAAAATGTCATTTTTTATAAAGTAAATTAGGAACAAAAAACATATAATGAAATCAAGATAAATTTGATACTCAATTACGAAATCTTATTTAATTTAATTTTTTCTTTAATTTAATAACTCGACCATCTCGTACACGTCCGTGTCGTATCCGGTTGCAAGAGTAATGGGTTAGCAATCGGAGAGTTATGAGTTGGAAACTATGTACAACTAAAGACCATCGTGTACACGAGGACACGTAACTGTTAAATCTGTCGTGGCGTCAAATGTCTTCATGCTTGAGTGGTGTGGAAGTTTGGCCTGTTTTTATTAACGTCATACTAGAGCAGCACAAAGGGCTAAATGTGGAAGTTTGGAGAGTGGGGGTGCCAGTTCAGATGTTAACTTCGTCATCTGACCATGGTTCAAAATTACGAGACATTGTTCTCAGATCTTTCCCTTGTGGATTGATCCCGGATTGTCGCCAATAGCTCGTTGTGTTGCTCCAGTGCGACTTCAATTGAACTACTCCTCTCGAAAATAGCTCATCTGATATTGATAAGACATAAATATGATACTTCATAAGATAACTTAGTGAATTTTTGAATTTTTTGCATGACATATAATTCAACATTTAAAAATGATGCTTAACATTTTCTAAAACATCTTATCCAGGTGAATATTTCAATTTTATGCATAAAATATTCTTTTGTCCTTGGATCTTTCTTAGAGATTGATCGCAACCCGTCACTAGTAGTTTATCGTGTAGCTGCAAAGCAGCGTTGATTAATTACCATTAACATTACCGTATCAAATCAATCCGTTAACTGCGAACATAGAAATAAAAAAGTGAATTCTAAGGAAACAGGTTTGATCATTTGCTGAGTGTAATTTAATACAATTTATTTTGTGAACATTTGTGAAAAGCCAGTGTATACAGTCACTCGCCTACTTAAACCACTCTTCAAGCGCTTGAAGTAATTCTTTTAGGCAAGTCACACACAGGTCCAACATCAGTCGTGCGACACTAAATGCTGAAATGCGCATGCGTATCGACATGTTTCCGTACAGAAACGGAGTACGCGTGCGCCTGCGCGTGTCATATGTAGCATGACACTGCTGCTGTGAGTGGGCGGTCTTATAATTCATAATCGGCAATTAAAAATAATATGAGATCATAAAAATTAAATTTTAATTTAAGGACTACCAACATGTTTTTTGCACAGAAACGGAGTACGAGTGCGCGTGTTATGTGTAGCAAGATACTGCTGCGGTGAGTGTACAGTCTTAGGCCCGGTGCACACATCCGGTTTTTCAACGTGCAGTGCCGCTGCCGTAACGCAAGTGTGGTCTGAGATACATTAGATCCAATGGAGTAGTGCACACATGCTTCGGCGTCGCTACTACGACGCACGTCCAACTTACGTGCAATTTGTACCGCAGTTCCCCACGGCTCCGCAGCTTGCCGCAAACGCTTCTCCGTTTTAAAGTACCTTGTTTTCATATATAAATGGAATATAAATAATAATTAATAAGTGGTTGTATTTGATAACGTCTATTTTGTTTCAAAATATACTTTTTTCACACCAAGTAAGCGAAGTAAACACGTTTTCTTCAATAGAATATTTATCGCAAATGGCGCGAAATGAGAATTTGCGTCATTCACGGTTATTTGTGCATAGTTGGGTTTCAATGCCGCAACGACGCCGCACGTTGAAAAACCGGATGTGTGCACCGGGCCTTAAAAGTCCATAATCGGCATCTAAAACAATGATATATTAATAATTACATTTTAAAGTAGGGGCCCCTGCGAAATAAAATCATGTCTATGCAGCTGAGATTAAGTCAATTCGACAGCAAGCGTGAAAGAGCCGCAGAGTTTATCTTACGAAACGCCCCTTCGCCTCAAACGAAACGTTGAGCTGATCACGAAACACCATCGACCATTGAGTAACGTGATCGATTCCTGCGCACGTCCGAGCTTGTTAGTGATTCTTTCGTTCCCTTTCACTTAGCTCTGCGAAACACAACAGCACCGCCCCAGAAGGGTCCCGTGGAAAAGCTTTCACAGTTCGCAGAGCGGCCCTCTAGCCATTTAAGGTACCAAGTTTCGAATGACGCGCAAGTGCTGTCAATGATGTCAGTCACTGTGAAGATGTTAAAAGCAAGTTCTAGAAAAGAGTTGAAACTTGGAAGCGTGAGAGACCGAGACTCTGGACTCTTTTTAGAAGAGATAGAATTAATATAAAATAATCTTCTACCATCCAGCATCAACGTTTTGTAGAACTAGTTAGGGGAAAAAAAAAAGGCTTGAAAGGGCATCGAGTATATTTGGAATAGAGAATTAATATAAAATAATCTTCTACCATCCAGCATCATCGTTTAGTAGAGCTAGTTAGGGGCAAAAAAAAAGGCTTGAAAGGGCATCGAGTATATTTGGAATAGAGAATTAATATAAAATAATCTTCTACCATCCAGCATCATCGTTTAGTAGAGCTAGTTCAAAACAAAAAAGAGACTTAAAAGGGCATCGAGTATATTTGAAATAGAGAATTAATATAAAATAATCTTCTACCGTCCAGCATCATCGTTTAGTAAAGCTAGTTAAGGGCAAAAAAGAGGCTTAAAAGGGCATCGAGTTTATTTGGAATAGAGAATTAATATAAAATAATCTTCTACCATCCAGCATCATCGTTTAGTAGAGCTAGTTAGGGGCAAAAAAGAGGCTTAAAAGGGCCTCGAGTATATTTTGAATAGAGAATTAATATAAAATAATCTTCTACCATCCAGCATCAACGTTTTGTAGAACTAGTTAGGGGCAAAAAAAAGGCTTGAAAGGGCATCGAGTATATTTGGAATAGAGAATTAATATAAAATAATCTTCTACCATCCAGCATCATCGTTTAGTAGAGCTAGTTCAAAACAAAAAAGAGACTTAAAAGGGCATCGAGTATATTTGAAATAGAGAATTAATATAAAATAATCTTCTACCATCCAGCATCATCGTTTAGTAAAGCTAGTTAAGGGCAAAAAAGAGGCTTAAAAGGGCATCGAGTTTATTTGGAATAGAGAATTAATATAAAATAATCTTCTACCATCCAGCATCATCGTTTAGTAAAGCTAGTTAAGGGCAAAAAAAGAGGCTTAACATGGCATCGAGTTTATTTGGAATAGAGAATTAATACAAAATAATCTTCTACCATCCAACATCATCGTTTAGCTGAGCTAGTTAGGGGCAAAAAAGAGGCTAAAAGGGCCTCGAGTATATTTTGAATAGAGAATTAATATAAAATAATCTTCTACCATCCAGCATCATCGTTTAGTAGAGCTAGTTAGGGGCAAAAAAGAAGCTTGAAAGGGCATCGAGTTTATTTGGAATAGAGGATTAATATAAAATAATCTTCTACGATCCAGCATCATCGTTTGGTAGAGCTAGTTAGGGGCAAAAAAGAGTCTTAAAAGGACATCGAGTTTATTTGGAATAGAGAATTAATACAAAATAATCTTCTACCATCCAGCATCATCGTTTAGTAGAGCTAGTTAGGGACAAAAAAGAGTCTTAAAAGGACATCGAGTTTATTTGGAATAGAGAATTAATACAAAATAATCTTCTACCATCCTACCATCCAGCATCAACATCTAGTAGAGAGTTCGTTAGGGGGCAGGGGTAAGCATGAGAATAAAATGAGAATCGGATATATTTGGAATGAAGAATTTATATTAAATAATATATTCCTATCCAGCATCAGCGTAGGGAAGAGAGCGTTTTAGGTGCAGGAGGAAACATGAGACATAAATGAGCATGGGAGTATATTTGGAATGAAGAATTAATAGAAAAGAATATAATCCTATTCAGCATCAGCGTAGTGTAGAGATTTTTAGGAAAGACGGAAAAAATTAAATAAAAAAAGGGAACCGGTTAAATTTGGAGGGGATTATAAATAGAAAATAATTTAATACTATGCAACATCAGGGTCTATTTATTTTCGGTAGGGGCAAGGGCAAAAATGAACAAAGTACAACGGGTACATTTGGAGTTTAGAATTAATAGAAAATAATATAATCTCCTATACAACATCAACGCTGTGTAAGAGAGGTCGTTAGAGGCAGGGGCAAACATGAGACTAAAATGAGCATCGGGTATATTTGGAAAGAATAATTTATATAAAATAATACAACACTATTCAGCATCAGCGTAGTGCTGAGAGCGTTTTAGGAAAAAGAGCGAAAATGAGATAAAATAAAAGGGTACCGGGTACCATTTGGAGGGAATTACAAATAGAAAATAATTTAATGCTATGCAGCATTACAGGGTCGAGTAGAGAAATCGTTAGGAACAAGGGCAAAAGAGTGAGAGAAAAGGACACATGATACATATTTGGAGTGAAGAATCAATAGAAAATTTTAGAATCCCGATCTAGGCGAGGATGTCTGAACTGTTCAGAATCCGTATTAACCGCCAACCGGTTTTGTGGATGCATGAAACAATGAGTCTAACTAAATTTGCCCTCACATACAAAATATATGACTGTAGAGCCACATAAAATCAAACTACTTTCACATTTAGTCCCTTGCGATTTTATTACAGCGGCTAGTCACGTTTCGCGGCCGACAGTACCTATTTATAGACTCATTACAGACGTCTAACATTGTTTGTTCATTTTAGTGGGGTATTTATTATTGTGTTAACATTAATAAATGTATTCCGTTTATTTTTTTTTAGATATAAATCTTAAGCAATAATGTCTGTAACGGTTCAGAATCGACTTTAAACCGTAGATCTAGATCCATCGTATAGCAAACAAATGACTAAAGCTGTAAACCAAACCAAACTACATCCCCACTAGCCGTTCCTTGTACATTTACATTCATCCACAGCAGCTGTTCATGTTTCGAAGTCGACAGTACCTCTCTGTAAGCTCATTACAGACTTCTATCTTTATCTCATCACGCGTTCTGTTCATTTCAGTAAGGAATTTGCCATCATATTAACATTAAAAACCACTCTTTTCATTTCCTCCCTGCATAAATCCAAATGTAAGATACAAATATAAAGATTGTATCTTGATCGTTAAGGTCTTTCGTAACTGCAACCAACGAACTTCCCAGAACTACTTATTCTTGCCAAGATTGAACAAGTCCGTTGTTTCCACTTCTGAAAAAAGAGACTAATAACAGGATTGAAAAGTACTACCGATTCTCAGGAATAAAGAGTCCTATTTCGTTGGCTTTATTATCGATAATAACCAGGACGAACAAAAAATTCTTTATCAGGAACATTTTTAGTGTAGCTGGCTCTTAAAGAAGGGAATGTAAGAAATTGATATGGGGTTCCGCAAAATTTTGTGTTTGGGGGATACAGAAAGGATATTAGAAAATGTTTTTGTTCGGTTTAAATAGGTTTATTCTAAGCATTCATGTCGGGAAATATAGTAAACATAAACTTATATTGAATGTCATATTTTATTTTTAACATTTCTAAGCCTGTCAAAATTTTAAATGGAAATGATTTAATTCTGGTTATTTGTAGCAAATAATAATACTCGTATTTAAGTAGTTTTCTATTTTGTGAATATGTATATAAAAATGACTTATAATTTACAAGGATCAACAAAACTGACCTGTCTGCATATCATTAGAAAACATTCAAGGAAACAGGTATTCATTAAATCTCATTATATATTTAAAATATTCCTTTACTGAATGTATTTCATAGCAATGTGTATAAACACAGGAAATTGGAAAGTACTAGTTCTAGGGAATACAAGAAATTGTGAACTTTAAATTTATTTATTGTTTTAACCTAAGAAAAATTATGAAAAATTTGACGTATTTATTGCAAAGCAAATGAGCTTTTCAAAGTTGTTTTACGCATTTTAAGGCGACATTTACCATAGATGAAGTAGATTAACTCCATGAAGGATTATGTTGAATGAATTGATTTGTGTAGGAGGAGGCTACGTTAATCACACTGTCCAATTCTTAAAACGTATAAAAGTAGAAATATAATAAATAGTCTGTAAATTGCATTCAGCCAAACGCAGTTGATAAATGTTTGAAACAATTAGCAAAATATTCTCAACACAGAAAATAGTGTAGAGAAATTTTTCACTCGAATCAACTGAATTTATCTTCATTTACATACCTGAACCTTTGGTTAGAAAAATATATAATTCAGAAACACGCGTTTCAGAAAGGGAAGGAAGACAGAATCCTCAGCACTTACCTAAAATTGAAAAAGAAAAATTATTAGAGAAAGTCGTCACAATGCTAATAAAAATGAAATCGCTTTAAATAGCAAACAAGCATAAGGAGGAAATGATGAATAAGGCAAAGAAAAGAACATGGAAAATACAATATCTCAAAGATAATAAGTCACAAACATTTAGAAAAACAGAAAAACACACATCTTGTTAATATACTCGGAGAAAGATTAAGTACATTATCTTTTATGAAAAAAAAACAGGCATCCAAAAAGCCATTAATTTAAAATAAAGCTTTTCTGCGAACCTCTTTAAAATATTAATCCATTTTCCTTCATTTAGAATTTATCATATGCTTTCTCACATAAAAGGAAACAACTGAAGACATATTTTAATCTTTATAACTACAATCTCGTTTACTTGGTATCAACTTCAGTAGCAATCATTTCATAGAAAATGATGCGAACACATAACTATTTCATGATGAAAACGTATAGCTTAATTTTGGGTAAATTAATTGAATTAAAGGAATGAAAATGACATCTTTTTTCGGTGACTCTATTTTATATGTTGTGACTTTAACAGTATGTGAAAAACCCACAGTTAGAAAACATAAGGCATAGGAATTCCCATTGTATTCCCTTTAAATTAATACCTTAAAAATCTGACAGTCATTAAAAATAATTTCTGTTAACTGATAAAATACACGAAACAACCTTAGGTCCAGAAAGCGAAAGACTAGCGTAATAGCAACCGGAGGAATGCGTGTTCGAAAGTCGATCCAACCAAAGACCGCTGTGTACATGGGGGCACATGGACGTTAAATATGTCCTGATCTCAAATGTCCTCATGTTGATGTGCTGTGGAAATTTGGAGAGTGAGGTGCCCGCTGAGGTGTGACCTCGTCAGTTGACAGTGGCTCAAAAATACGAGGTGATGACTTCGGAATTGATTCTGGACCGCATATCACCAATAGCCCATCGTGTTGCTCTAGTGCGACGTTAATTAAACTACCTACTATAAAAAGTCTTTAATTTTGTCGATTTCTCAATGGTTTGTATTTTAATCACAATATAGGAAACTATGCAATTCAGGAAATAATTCTATTTTCGACTTAGGATTTGGTGGTCATAACAAATATCAATGTTATGGTATACATGTGATTGATTAAAGAACATACGTGTATTTTCCCCGCATTATTATTGTATTCCTGTGTTGTACTGATTTTAGGATGTATTAGATCAAAGTTAATAGGCGATCAAAAAACAAAGAAATAAAATTGTGTTTACTGAAGCCAATGTGATGCTTTAATCTCTCGTGACACTCATATAAACCACATAACTGTTTTCTATAAGGAAATGAAACTAACAAAATTAAAATTTCAATAAATAAATACAAATTTTCGTATCACAAAATTTAAATTATTTCCATTATCCTCATTTTTTATCTGTTTTAAGCTATGCGTGTTCCAAGAGTTGCGTCAAAAAACGTTCCTTAGAAAATTTAGAATCTTTAAGACGTTAGAAACTTTTTGCCTGGAGTGAATAGACATTTACTTAATTTGCAAAAAATGTAGTTACAATTAAAATTAATTTACAATGTTCATCAGAAATTTTCAGCTCTTTGACAAATGTCATTGAAAGTTGTAAAGCTTTTGTATTGACAGCAGTTTTTTTTTTTTTTTTTTGCACAACCCCTTTCGTTTTAAATTTTACGAAATAAAGCTGTTCCAATAAATAGTACAGTAATTCAGTCTGACAAACCTTAGCGAACTGGTCATCCGTGGCGCCATCTGTCTTCTATTATGCCTACTCATTTTATGACAATGCTACTACAAATTTAGTTACATGCATCAATGAAACAATGAAAGTCGAACGGAAAAAATTTGCGCCAGTCAAAAATATTCATAATTTTTAATTATCTCTTAGTATGCAAGAATAAGTTTAGTTTTCAAGCACGTTGATGAAAGATTTTTTGTCTGTATTTCATTTCATCTCTACTATTATAAATGGAAGTGTTTGTTTGTATGTTTATGTGTACTCTCTCCTGACGAATCTATGGTACTTACAGTAATGGGAATTAGAACACAGATAGTCCAAATTTTTTACAATTTTTGTACGAAGCTCGAATTTTAGAATTCAATCTAGAACATTTTTAAATGAAAAACAATTTAATTGTTATTGTTTTCACTAGAATGATAACACCATAAAGATATGACAGATTCTAAACTTATTTTTTCCGTATTTCCTTTCATTTTGCGAGGAACGATTTTTCAGCGGACGATGAAAGCAAATAAAGTTTTAACTGGATTTATGTTGTCCTTTTTTCTATCTCCTATATCGTTAAAGATAGAGTACAAATTTCAAAGGATTTGAAATCTGCGGAAAATTTCACATTAGATCGAAACCTAAAATTACGATTTCCTTTAAACAAATAAATTTTCATTAAATAATAACAGATAGATACCTTATACGTATGATTTTCTTTTAATAAATGTTTTTTCAATGAAATATTTATATTTTCGCAAGAGAGTGTGACGTCACGCCGATTGGATCTCTTCGCAATTCGAATTCGCACTGGGAATTCATAGCAATAACCGGGGGAATAGCGGGCAGTGGTCACACCTGACCCCACGAAAAGAACTGTTACAGGCAACGCCGTGCTGGCCACGGAGTGGTTAGGTCTTCAATAAAATTATGTTTGGAGTTGGACAGTGAATATTGTTTGACATTTTATTTTTCTCAACTTATATTTTATTAGAAACTTTCTTAATGAGCGTTTTGGTTACTGTAAGAATATTGCTAAGAAGTAATTATATTTACTCAGGGGCCTGGATCGTTTTAATGCATATGATAACATGAACATATCATAAGCTTTTAATTTCAAGGAATTCTTTGATAAATTTTCACGGACCCCCCTGAGATTATAAAATTAAATAAGACATATGTAGTCCTGTATAAGACTATATATTATAAAAATAATACATAAATAGTGATAATTTTTGCTTTATTATAAGGGGGAGTAAAACATATAAGATATATGTTAAATAGATAAAAAAAACGTTAACACTTCAAATTAAGGATCTGTAATGATAATTTAAAGTTCTGAAACAGAAAAACAAGATTTCTGAAATAAAGTAAACAGGAATATATCCAAACTCTTATTTATTAAATAAATGTATAAATATCAAACTATTTCAACTTCCAAATTATATTAACCGCATCAAAATACCACAAACTTTAACTATAGTAAAAACTAAATCTTAATAAAATAAATGAACTTTCACCATAATGTTAATTTTAATAATGAAGTTGCGGTTGTAGCAAATACCTCAGTAATTATTGCTTTAATGTCTTGAAATTTCAATATTAATTAACTTTTAACTTCGAGAAAGAATCTTTTTAGGAAAAAAAATAGGGTTGATTGCACATCGGCATGTAGATAACCCACATATTACATTCCGTTTGGTAATATTGCTATAATTTTAAAAAGAATTTCTTGTTATTCGTGTAGAAAGACTGTAAATGCATGCTTCTGCTGGCTGTAAACTGTAGATTCTTGTAGAATGCAGTTCTATAGAGTGTAAAAGCATGTATTTAGTCTCTCTAAACATAAACTAAAAATTTGTTTTTATCGTAATCAAAATATTGCAATATTTTCAAAAAGGCTCTGGGAACTACTTCCTTGGCTGCAAATGTTTTTACTCATTCCTTAGAAAACTTCTTGACATTTAAATGATTTTTTAGAACATAACAAAGTTGTAACATAAAATAATCGGAAAAGGTAATGAAATATCTTTCTTCTAGAAACTCTAAACTTTGACTAAGGGGATATTGCATGCTTTTCCCTGACCGCTGGAGGTTCGCAGATCACAGCTCGATAATCAACAGCTCAGAAGGAATTAATTTATATCAACAAAATTATTACAAGGTTTTGTTAAATAATTATAAAGGCCCTACTGTAATAACAATAAACGAAAACACATGAATACATTTTTATTTTCATATTTTAAAAAGTTGAGTGAATTTTGATTGTTTAGTGAAGCATTGCTTCATTCATTTTATATGCATTCTATTTTTTGTAAGCAGTTTATTTTTACGTAATTGTATTTAGATTGAAACTCTGAAGGTATAAAAGAGATCACTAATATAATTGAAGGAAATGTGTATCAAAATAAACCAATTTTATAAACTTTCGAATTGTTTATACAAAAACTTTATTCTTTTTTGTTTAACATTTTGTTAGCACAATCAAAAAATGAAACTCAATTTTGAAAAGTATGAAGTTTTGAAGCACATTGCTGGTTCTAAGAGTTCGTTTCTCTTTCACAGATGGCAGCACGAATCGACCTTGCAATTGGGTTCAGTGAAAACATTTTTTAAATATCAAAATTTTCGAAAAAGTTGAAATAAAAATTGAGACACAAGCAATGTTTGTGCAACAAATATTTTAGGAGTGTTTACAAAGCGTTGTGGGGAAGATTTTTGATTTGCAAGTGGCCTTTAATTATAATTACATATTAAAATTAAATTTAAGAAAAGCCTCACAAAGAACGCCGATAACAATACAATTCACTACACTTTAAACAATTAATAAAAAACAAGAATATTCTATTGATAAAGATGCCAATTACTCTTGGGTGTAAATGTTTCGTTGCTGCAGAAGTTTACACATTAAATTCAAACATTGATACACTCGAATTTAAAGAGATTTAAAAATAGCATTGGTAATGAATTTTTTATTTAATAACCGAAAATATTTACATCAAATTTTGAATGAAGTCAAACATGTGTCACAACCTGAGTAATAACAAAAAAGTACGTTTTCATATGAGTTTTCGAAATTTGGATTTATTTAGAATCATGACTGTCATTTATGTCAACGTGAGAATAAAAAGTAAATTTGAGTCCTATCGCTTAAAAATATAGCTTTTTAATAACATTGATGCGTCTTAAATAAAATTTTTCTTCCTTCTTTATTAATTTTGATCTTATTACCAAAAGCTTGTTCTCGTTTTTCTTGTGCTTAATGTATTCATGACATTGACGTAAGAGTGCGCATCCTCCAATCAGAACACAGCATTGAATTATGAAAAACTGCCTGGAATTCATGAAAATTTTAAATTCTGTCCCGAAATCAAATAATAACTTGTTTTAATTTCAAAAGAAAAAAATGGCAAAATATTTTAGTATTTGTCGGTTGAAACTTTTTAAAAAACAAAAGATGTTTTAGATTTGGACATTTCAGGTTTTCTTTCCACCAATGAACCTACCTGAATATAATAAGAGGAATTCTAGATGGATTAGAGATAAGACTACATGCAAATAAAATTTTATGTTAGCTTATTTTTTTCAATTGCATATATTTTTTTATCCAATATTTAATACGTATAGTCAATTCATTTATTTGAACACTAAAATATTAGCTTCGATTGATAAAAAATAGAACTTTTAATCTATCGAAAATTATACAAATAGAATGTTTTACGTGGTTTGTTGATCTACTATTATTCTGTCAGTCAAACTGGGATCTAAAACTTAAAGTAGATTTCAAATTACTGCCAGTATTTTAGATAGGATCGGAGTTCAACCGACCTATGAACCTATTGAACCCATGGTCAGATCTCTTAGCATAAATAAAATGTAGTGTCATCGTTATTGCAGTATACAACATTCCTAGATAGCAATACAGTCTCAAAACCTGCTCAACACGCTTATATATCAAAATATATACCGATATCAGAAGCAATACAGAATTGCTTCATAATAAAAATAGTTACGATTACTTTTATTAAAAAAATGTGGCCAATTCTATTGGAAATCTCTAATGCTGCAAAAAAGCATTCAAAATCTAAAAATTCAACCGCCTATAGAAGCAAAAGAGAAATATGAACTTAAAAGCTCATAAAACTCCAGTTTGTGTGAGAGAAAATAAAGAGTGTTGAGAATGCTTTGTTTTTATCGTAAAAGAAGAAAATACGTAGACATTCTGTTCCTTAGAATCTTGCAAATTATGTCATGAAACATCCAAAACTTCTTCACAAAACATATATGAGCCCTTTTATTGGTGTGTGCATAGTTCTTTGATGGTTTGACAATCATAAACTACGTGTCTGGAGTATTCCCAAATTTATATATGCAACAAATGTAAACCTTCTCTAAAGATAGAAGATTCGTTGTTATGATGTTGAATAAGGAAAATATGAAGAAAATATACATATATTTTCCAAAACTACGCTGTGTAGGAAAATAATACACAATTTCATTTTTCCAACATACGAAATAATACAGAGAATCGACAGCATGGAAATAAGTGAATTGTTTAAAGTCATCAAAAAGCCCGCGTATTTTACTTTTGTGTATCTTATCATTGGATGTTTCCCATTCCGTTTGACAGAAATAAAATTACATTTTTCGAAACAGAGTTTAAAAGAGAAAAACAAATGGTTTTTAATAACCTTACGTGAGATGAAAAGAATACCGTCCACGTTGCGCATCATCCTTTTATTTGCATATAAATGGGATTTTCCACCCACTGCGAAGAAGTAGTTAAGATTCGAAAGTGGAGAATGCAAAACCTGGACTAATCCCTATCGAGGTACACTCTGTTCTGCAGAATCGGGAAAAATTCCAACTTATCATTTTAAAATATGTAAATAGGACTCGGTTTGAAAATGGTTCTCATGCCGTTAGTTTGGGATGACGTAGCGAGCATAAATTTAAATTCCCTTGGGGATTAAATTATAGAGGATTTAACAGCGCCTTAAGTTTCTGAAATTCGAAACGTCGGTTTCGAAAATATTCTACTTTTACGATCATTTAAGTAATAATATTTATAAGAGTGAGAGCAACATCGCGAAGCTCTTTTCTGATAGGAAACTGTATTTATTTGGACTGTGGGCAATCGGCGGTTTCGATTGGAATATGAAAATGATGGGTGCGTGCAGAATTTTACTTGAAAGTCCGTTCTTTCAACATAATCCTGTCATCTGACAGCGGCTCTGAGGTGCTGTCTTCGGCATCGATCCAGGATCTTCGACAATAGCACATTGTGTTGTTCCATACAGTTACGTTAATTAACTACCTACCTTTATGTTTAATAAGTCTTGTTTTGTGATGAAAGAACTACTTTCCAAGTAAAAATCAATACTAATCTCAGGTAATGCAGAGGAGATCGCTTTATTGACCACTAGCAGAATTTTCTAGTTTTGCTCAGGTTGAATTGGTTGCAATTGATTTCAATGATAGTCCTACCTGCATTTCGAATTTGTAGCCCTATCTGCAGACCCAGGACAAATCGTATGGGGAATAGTATATAGCCTATGTTACCCCGCCTGGATCGGAAGGTTCCTGGCTCGAATCCGGGTCAGAGCATGGATATTCGTAAGCGTATGGTGTAGAGGCGGCTGCTGCACCTAAATCTGCCGTTGGCCGAAAGTCCTCACGTTGGGTTGGTGTGGAAGTTTGGAGAGTGAGGTGCTAACTCAGATGTCGCCTCGTCATCTGACTGTGGTTCAACATTACGTGGCGATACACCGAATGGCTTAGGATGGGGCGGTGGTAACTAGTTGAATAGACTATGTTACACACAGGATATGTAAACGTACCAAATTTGGTGTGAATTGGTTAAGCAGTTATAGTAATGATACGTAACGCTTTAGCAACCGTTTGGCATTTAATTTTATAGGTATTAACTAATCAATTATTACATATCAATTTGGTATTCATTCTTGGGAACTTTTATTGCCGAAGTACTGGAATTGTATTCAAAAAGCAAGACAACACATTCAGAATGCGCTCAGTAAACAAATATATCCACAGAAACACAAAAATATAGTGTTTAACAACATTATAATATATAATAGTGCAACACTATGTTATATATAGTTCGACTTAAAATGCCTCTTATAATGCATATTCTTGTAAATAAATTATTTATTGATTGTGCTGTAAATAAAATGGAAAAAATTTATTACATAATTTGGAAAATGATTAATGGAATATTGTGATTATCATTTCAGTTTCTATGAGTTTTTACTTGACTCTCTCTTCAATAGGGTTCGACGAAACAATCGAATTTCACTTAAACAAACTCTTATAGTAAAAAATGTACACCCCCAGATAAACATATTTATTAATTGTTTCGATATTAAAAAAATACATTAGTAAAGTGATCGGTGAAATGAACTATCCGAATTTTAGTCCTCTTTCGGTTGTTCCACAAGATACAACCTGGAATTATTCCAACCATTTTTCTTACTTGGGCAGTGTGGCTTAAAACAATGGTATTTTGTCGCAGAAACTCGTAAAACAGTTTAGGAAGTTCAAATCCTATGAAACATTCAAACCAAACATCAATTGACTTTCCGTATAAATGGCCTCATGTAGTGGATTTTCCTTCGGGAAGGCCTAGCAGGACTAATACGCGTCCTATAAAAGATTTTAACCGGTTTACGATATTTACTAAGGTGCAATTGACTTGTTCCCGGGCTTTTTCAAACACCGCATGACTCACTATTGAGAGGTGGCTGGAGAAGTCCCACCTATTCTTCCTCATTCGTCTGTGGAATTAAATTAACATATGAGAGGTATGTAGCAGAATTTGAAGTCGACTGTGAGTATGACTTCGTGTGAAACGAGAGTAGATCGTATGTACACATTTTGATCAAGCTCTCCATAGCATTCTTGGAGTCTTGGTACAGTGTCTCCGCATTTTAGTGAGGCAGAATAAGTACAGAAGAGGATTTTAAAGTTGTTGAATTCGTTAAAGATCGTAGACGTCACGTGGCAAAAATCACAAGTTCAGTGAATATAGTTTCACCTAATTAATAAACTCAAAACGTTTTGTGTTAATCAAATTGTTGGAAATTTCTTATTTCTTTGGAATATATAGCCGTACTCTATTTCTCTCTTGTCTGCAATATTACGTTTAACCTCTACTTTTATTTCTCTGGATTAGTCTTCAAGAATATTTTTCAGATTTCAATGCTCTCAGTTAGCGTTGTGAGGAAGATGTATTTTGTCAACTCCAAAAGGAGTTTATCTAAATCACAGAGTGAACGATAGTCCTCAAGAAGACAGATAAAGACCTACTTAGGTGTATCATCAAACACTATAAAATTATAAACTAGCATTTCATTCCACATGGGTCTGAAAATTTAACCTAACTTCTAAGCATGTAGGTTATAATTTTTACAAATTTATTGAATAGTTTCTGAGTCATCTCATGGAATCACAAGAGCTTATTTGCTGTTAGTTATGAACCGCCTTGCATCTGATGAATTTCAGCGCCAGATGTTAGCACATCATTACATCAGCGGCTGTTTTAAATGGTGATGAAATTATAATACAGGTTATATTGATCTGTAATCACCAATCATGGAATTTTAGGAAGGTTGTTATTGATGCAGTTTGTAAGTTTGTTTTTAATGTTTGCTACGAATCGAGCCTCCCAAAATGTATCATGAATTTCTACGACTGAAAACCATTGTTTTAGGTCATTTTAACACTGCACGTATAAAAACCATCTTGGCTTGGGGTAGTGTCATACATAGCTGCCAAAACGTTAGAATTAAAAAAAATTCAACCGTCGGTCTATTCACTAAGATCTATCTTAGTTTAAAAAATATTAACAGATATGTTCATTACAGAAAAAGCTGTTTTAAAAATTAGAATAAGTTTTAGTAAAATTCGATTTTTTTGGCCTACTCTACTCCATATGCTTTCTTGTTTTACATATACAACTGCAGAAGGAAAGCAATAATTTCAATTGAATTGATTTTACATCGACGAAGGCAAATGTATCAAAGCTGAATATGGGCAATTGACGTTGAAACAAACCGGTTCATAAATATTCAAATTCTATTATTTATTCACAAGCATCTCGAGTTGACAGCTCGTTGTAACAATTTGTGAGTTAACCGATCAAACTTCCTTCTCATAATCTGCAACGTGAATCATTAATTTTTATTTTACTGCATTACCTTTTCTTTTCTTCATCGACTTTTCCCACTAAGTATATTATCTTTATTTTGGTGCACATAAGAGGAAATTTGCGAAAATTGCTGGGGACAACCTTCACGTTGCCATCTACTTCATCATTAAGTTAAGCTGACGCCATCTTGGATGAGCCAATCAGAAGTCTCTAAACAAACCACCTAACAATTATGTTAATACACATTCCATTCAAATTTCGCTTCACTAATAATAATTCAATAACAGCTCGCCTAGAGACAAATGCAAACTGAAATTGAATTAAGTATAGTTTCTTTCGGATTCGACTTGTATGTATTATCTGATGGGGTTTGTCTCGTGTTTTTAAAGACAAAAAATAGTTTACGACACACTTTTATGATTTTCTGTTTTATGGGGAATCATTGTATTGAGGTGGTTATAGAATGAACGTTTATTGTGTTACTTGAAGGAAATAAAAAATACAACGCAAAATTGTTAATTTATTATTTTCTCAGTTAATGGATTACAAAAGTTGCGCCTCTTTTGCGGTACGATTCCCATTTGCAGTGTACATTTTATTAAGCATCAAACGACGCTATCGTTAGCTTATACACACAAATTAAGTAAATGTTTGACTTTGTGTCTGTATGTTTGGTGACCCAAGTGTACTAGACATTTCTACAGCGAACTAATTGTGGCATCGGCTTACGTATGCAAATTATTCGTGCGGCTCTGGCAATAGATGAAAGCAAATTATCTTTTCCTTTTAGTTGTGTTGCGCGAGCTGACTACAGATTTAATATCTTTAGAATGCAGAGATCAAGGACGATCTCTGCATATTAGCCTTCATGTTAAGATTTGTTTGAGGGAAGACTCGACATTGGTAGACTAGCAAGCCTATTATGTTTACTGAAGTTTTGATTTATTTTTATTCAAGTCTCTTTATGGGGTTTTTACCTGCCTCGTTATTTATGGGACCGGTCGACATTTTCATATGGCCATGGGAATTAATACTTTCTTGGCCATAGATTGCAAGGTGCTTTAAGAAGCTACACAGGAAACCCCGGATATAACCAGACATATATTTTCAAAAATGTACAGCGATTTACAAATTTATATTAACACTAGGGTGTGAATTTGTTTTAATAGCCGCATCGGAAAAAAAAGCCTTCTCCATCTTATTCCCTATACGATTATGAACAAACCGTATTAATTTTGTTATTTTCTGGTGGGTACTTTCTCGGGGAAACAGTTTGAGAATCTTGCGAAAAAGAATCGAGTTTTCAATCCTGCGACGGAAAACTATCTTAATAATTCGCATATTCCTGATTGGACTTTCCGGGCAATGACGTCACAGCGAGTTTCACCAAGGCCGTTTCACAAGGCCAGCTAGAACGATCTAACGTTTCACCTCGGCGATGAACACTATCGCGGCGAAGTTATACTTTTCATCACATCGAATTTATCGATGAACCAATTTTCCAAATAATTGTAGCTTAAGAAAGAGTGTATTCCAAGCATTCACGTGGTAGTTTCAAATTTTAAACTGATAGTATTACGCTATAGATATGACAGTTTTAGATTTGTATTGGAAATTACGATCTAAAAATTCCGAAATTTGTCTGACCAACTTTCAATTGCATAGAATTTATTTATTAACCAATTTCAAAAATAATTGTTCGATAAGAAAGATTACATTCTAAGGTTTTCCGTGATGTTTTCAAATTGAAAAACTAATAGTAATAAGCTAGAGATATCACAGTTTTAACAAAAAAGCAACGAAGACTTCCCGATTTTTCCAGCATTTCAAAAAAATATTACCAGGAACCAAATTGAAATTTCTAAAAAAAACTCGGCGAGGTGCAAAAATTTACATTTAGAGGTACTCTAAAAAAATCTCACGCCAGAAGTCTGAAAATGTTTACGTGTTTTGCTCACTGGCGTAAGAAATTTCGCTTTTTTTCGACTTTGACACATAATGCCCCCTAAACTAACAGCCGCATCAGAAAAAATAATCTTCTCCGTCTTGTTCTCTGTACAGTTTTGAACAAAACCATGTTAATTTCGTAATTTTCTGATCCGTACTTTCTCGGGAAATCGTCTAAGAATCGAGAGAAAAAAAGCGAGTTTTCAATCCTGCGGGGGCGGCAGTAAGTTATTTTTAATATATATAGAAACAAATACACGCGCGCGCTAATTATCCGTAGCCGCATTCTAATAAATGATTTAGATTTATACTGCGGAAATTAAAATCAGCTTTTCAGAAACTTAAATAAATAAAATTAATTGAAAATATAAAGTATCTATTTTTTCAAGTCAGAACAAAGTATAGCACTGATCACTTTTAACGGAAGGAATTACATCTATCAATAAGTTCTATATATGAAAATTTAACAATGTTACATTTTTTTTCTTGTCTAAAACAATGTACTATTTTATTTTTATTTCATTTTACATTACATGTGCTTTGAATTAACATTATTTGTATTAATGAAAGTTTGCATAAAAACGGTTTCAGGAAAGAGAAAATAGATCAGATCAATTAAGTCAACTATAGGCATGATCTTTTGCTCAAAACGAGTGTATTTTTCTTCTTACTTCATATAATTTATATTATAATAGATATGAAAAAATGTATTAAGCTTTCAGAAACTTAATTTGATAAAAATGTCTCAATTAATATACCATATTAATAATTGTCTTACATAAGAAAAAAAAAACTTAGTTTTATCACTTCAGCAAATATGTTGCCTCTTCCTCGAAAGTATTAAAATTTAGTCAGTGAATATTAAAAATACGCTGCACATAGATTAAAATACATCAAATTTCCTGTTAATTTTCTTCAGAGAAATATTAATCACGAGTTAGACGGAAAAAATATTTTTGTAATTAAACCATTATTTACGCTCAAAGACGTAAAATATTTAATGAATAATTTCCGAAGGAATTCCCAAACCCCACAAAAAAGTAGGATAGCAAATTTTCCATAGAAGTAATTTATTTTTTATTATAATACAGAGGTTCACTTTTTATTTTTTCATAGAGTAGAAGTTCCATATCCATTTTTTAATGCCCATCGCTTAATTTCAATTTTTATTTTCCTAACACCATATAATGCGTGTTTCGTATATTACATTCCTGCTACATACCAAAAAACTTGGTAAGTATTTTTTTGGTGGTATAAAAAGCAACTGTGAGAAAATGAAAGATAACAATTCTTAACAAAAAGTAACTAAAAGCACTAAATAAGCGACAATTGTGCCACAATAGTCATCCTGAATGCCTCCACCCCCTCCAATTCAAAACCAGAATAGGTCATAATATTCTTTACTACTGTTATACACTTGGCGGCAGCTCGAATTCAACCCAACCACTTTGGCGATATTTAAAACAAAATGAAGTCGAATTTATCGTTGACTAGATACTCATTAACATATAGAAGGTTTGTCGGTAATTAATTAACGTCCCACTGAAGAAACACAATGGGCTATTGGTGCCAGTCCGGGATCAATCCCCAATCTATGGTTGGATGAGTAGAGCATGCCACCAAGGTTAGAATGTTAGAGCACATTACATATATACATCCTTACATCTATGCAGTATATACATTAAATCATTATACTAGGTTACATTATAAATAGATATATACATCATGCATGGTGAGAAAACAGTTCGTTTTTCTTAGACTCTTAGGATAATCCAGTCCTGATGATTTTCAATGAATCTCACCATGTAATAATTTTAACCCTCGAGCCCTTGTTACATGCAATGTTCCTGAGCCATGCAATTTTAAGGTGGTCGGCAGGTTTTCTCATATGCCATGAGACTGTAAGGGGGCCAAACTGTGATGTAATGATGGCACGGGATCAATATCTCAAGGGAAAGATCCAAGGACTTTACGACGTAATTTTGAACCCAGGTCAGATGACGAGGTAAACACCTGAACTGGCACCTCAGTTAACTGACAGAGGGAATACTTTATACTGTGTTCAACTGTTTAAAAAATAACTCGCAGCTTTCTTAGGTTAAAGAACATCAAATTTCGTATCTTGACAGTGTTATGTATCTTTTAAACAGATTATAATATGAAATGTATTTTTCTCATCATAATGAAAACAAGCATTCAGTGTTTCCGAAAAAAAGTCAGTTGAGTTTCTGCTCTAAGCCGATGATGTACATTAATGAGCAATTAAAATTTTTCTTTTGTATTTTCTTTATAAAAAGTGTTACATAATAAGAGTTTCTTGAAAATTAGAACGCTTAAGAAGGTTTTCATAACAATGTAGCAATCACTGATTTGGATGTTTTCTCCTATAGTTGCCACGGTTTGACACCAAAACTTTAAAATTGGTGTCACTTGAACACAATTTTTCCATAAAGAAATTTTTTTTTCTATTGGCGGGTACATTTGACCTAAGTCAATGGCCACTACAAGGCCGGAAGTGATGGCCACTTGTGAAGGAGCACCCAGTGGGAGGACCATCATTGCCCCTAATAATTTATACTTTCCAATTTTGAACCATGTCTAGATGACGAAGCAACACGTGAGCTGGTATACGCTTACAAATATCCATGCCCGAACCCGAATTCGAACCGGGGACCTTCCGATCTAAAGGCTAACACCTTAACCACTATACCGGTTGGTCGGCTCCATAAAGAAATAAGATATTATATTAACAGATCTCTCATGAAAAAAAATCTTGACTCGTATACCATTTTCTCGGGACACAATTCAAAATTACAACAATTTTCAAACACTGTTGATAACATAATCAGGAAATCACTTTTACAGATTTGTACTAAAGATATGACAGTGCGATCTTAATGTAGCTCGCTTGTAAAATTTACCTTTGTTTAAGCTGCGCTTTAATCACAAATGAGCTTCTATGAATAAAAACAAGTAACATTTAATGAAAGAGATAATTCTTGTGACGTGAGCTTGATCGTTTTTCATGATTGCTGAAATTTATGTGGTTGACTTAAGTTATAAGCATGTATTAAATTTCAGCCGAGACTGCAACAATACTCCTTTTATAAAACATTCAGAATGTTAAGACAAACTTTGAATTCGTCATTATAAAAATAAAATACTTATACTTATTATGTTTTGTACGTTTGCGTTCATGTTGTATTTACAAAATGCGAATAGAAAATATACTAACAGGTAGACAGCTACTTGCGTGAAAGTAACATTTATTTTCCCATAGCGAATTCCAGTTAAACAGCTTATAACTGTGATGTAGAATTAAATACCTCCATTGCAGAATTAAAATCAAACATTTAAACCCCACAACATATGAATCACACTAATATGAACGATAGATTTGAATAAAACCTGGAAATTAAGTAAAATCAAATAAATAAGTCACTATATTTGGGACAAAGTCTATAGTTACTCCCCCTTTCTAAAGAATTACGCCACAATGTGAAATCATACAGGAATGTTGTGTCGGTCACTGATTGTTACGTCACAAGAAGTTTGATAGATGATTGGATCAAAATAACCGAAGAGCATGCATAATTTAAATTCAAACCACGTATCTTTCTGCTTACAAGAATCTTAGATTATTTATGTTAATTACCCTAACGCGTTTCTTCAATCGTCAAGAAAGGCAACTTTTGTTTCTAAACTCGAAAACTCTTTCCCACTGTGCCATTTTTCAGTTACTATTCTGGACGCAATTTTTATTTCGTCTAATGCGGTAATACTTCTTCGATTGAGGCTTTCACCTTCATCTACCAGAGAAGCTGCACTTAATAGAAACTTGCAATTTTTCAGTTACTTTTTCTTTTCACTTGGCCTTATTTGTTGAAATTATCTCGGCATCCTGATTTTGTATCTTTTTAAAAAAAAGTTCACATAGTTTCAGAGTAGAAAATTTTTAATGGATCTGCGTAAATTCCATTTTTGCTTGACTTAATATCATTTTTTAAAGTTAACTGATTCCTATCTTTTAATTCTTAAAACTTAATGGTTAATTCTTAATTGTTAAACCCAGGAATTGGTTTCGAATTATTATACCTTCGCGTTCATGTTGTTCATTAAAATTAAGTTTCCTAAAGAGCTGAACTAAAGTATCACATTTATAAATATGGATTGCTCATTTTAATTTGCTTTACGTCCCTATGCGTACTAAAAAAAATCAGCGATCAATAACTTGATTTACTGTGAACTTCTTTGATATTATGTGCTTTTAGAATAACTTCAACCATTGCAACGCAACATCTTTGCGTCTTACAGAAATAGCAAAGTACTCCTCCGTACCGTACTAATCTCTAAATATCGCCTAGCAACATTTTAAAAATTTAAAGAAAGATAATTGTTAAGGAATTGGTTTCGAAATATTATGCCTTCGCGTTCACGTTGTTCATTAAAATTCAGTTTCCTAAAGAGCTTGAACACACGAGAAAGCTCTCAATGGAGAGACATTTAGAAATATATTTAGAAACCAAATGAATGTTTACGCTTGAAGAGAAAATATTTCTCGGGGTAATGAAGCTCAGGTTTCATAGTAACTTCGAGGATACTGAAATATAGACGTCTAAAAGATTTCATCATTACAATGGAATACTGATATTTGAATAAGAGAGAGAGAGAGAGAGAGTTTATTTTAATGATGGTACAGATCCATTTTGACGAATCGAGTCTTAAAGTTATTAAAACGGGAGTTGGAATATTTGGAATATAATGGACGACCGAATTTATTTGGCAGAAATTAGTATTTGTATTTTGCTTGGGTTCATTAAAATGAAAGATAATCCCGAAAGTGTGGAAAAACTGTAATTTCACAAAAAGTGAAATTATACAGCTCTTAAAATTAAACCTTCCTATAGTGCATACATTATTAGTATATTTATTATTTATCTATTTTTCCTATGCTGTTTTTGTAGAAATCAGGTGGTTCCGTTAAAGAATTGGGGGTTGAGTTAGACCGGTTGAAAGAGCACCGGATGAGCAACTTGAGGGTTAAGAGTTTGAAATTTGATCCAACCAAACACTGTCGTGCATGTAGGGGCTGGTACACTTTCAATCTGTCGCGGTCTCGGATGTCTTACGTGGGTGTGGTGAGGAAGTTTTGGAAAGTGTGGAGCCAGTTCACGTGGAACTCCATCAATTGAACGTGATTCAAAATTTTGAAATTTTGTCCTCCGATCTTTCCCTTTCAACTAATCCAGGGCCGTCGCCAATAGCCGCCATAGCAACGTAAATTCAACTGCTCAATCAAATCAGAGTTATGGAAATGAAATGTATTGAGTTAAATGAATTCTTGCTTGCAAAATGTTGCCATAAACTTGCCATCGTAATGAATGACTCCATTGCTTATGGCCAGCGATCATTAATAAGAGAGGAAATGTTAGGAACTAGTCAATATACATTCTTCTAGCAATTCTTCAATCCTTACCTCTAAACTTTCTACGATTTGAAACTTGAAAATTTCATACCTTTTTTTTCGAAAAGTACGCGATAGATTTTATCATACAAATACAGTGTTCACAAAAGCCTGTTAAAATTGCAATTGCTGCTCGATTAAGCAACACCGAAAGCAAAACTATGACAGATAACATCAGATAAATAAATGGAACGTGATGATGGTCATACACCATTTGGTGACGTAACATGGCATTACCTTATATCCATGCAAACTCGCACGTGTAGTAAATTATGATCGCAAACTCAATAAAGCATGTAACCATGTAAGCTCAATAAAAAGGATTAGCAGCTATCTAGTGCATGTATGAGGATGGTAAGCCACGTGTATTACACATCCTAACGAAGGAGTTAATGTTAATGCCATGACTAAGATAAGGGGTTCTGTTAGATTGTTTCAAGATTATCTTGTAATTAGTTGACAAGTAAATTTTCGTGTTCTGGTGATAACAAAAATCAAGGTAAATATAATAAATTATTGATAACAACAACATGACAATTGAAGGTTCAAAACACGAATTATGTTATAATATAATTCGTATTTTGAACTTATTATATTATAACATAATTCGTGCATTATACAATTTAAGAACACCAAATTATAATATAACACTAATTATATTATTATACGGTGATCTTAAATTCATGAAGGAAAGTAAGAGCCGAGTTGCCAACACTATGGGTGAGATAACATAAGATAGGGGACTTCTTGACCTGCCCTGGCCCCACTGACCATTAGTGAGCAATGGTCCGGGGTCATCCGGAGAAGAGCATTAAGATAAAAGTCTTGAAATGAACTTAAAACCTTCGGGGAGAAACCAGGAAGAAAAATACAACCGGCGGCACATCGGGAATAAAATAAGCTACCCTGGCGGCACACAGGGAGCAACACAATGAAACGAACAGAGAAAAACAATATAATTGAAACACAATAAAATAATACACAGAGCACAAATGACACTGTGAAATAAAAAAAAACACAACAGGACATAATCCTTGGCCTTATTGTGACCTTGCAGAGTAATCATGGTGCACACAGAAAACCACGATATGGCTGCCCAAACCATCACAGAACCTACGCCATGTTTCACTCTTGGCAACAAGCAGTCTGTATAAAAAGGCTTGGGATGGCGTATGCCAGACGTAAACTCGGCCAGAAGTGTGAAACAAGACTCATTCGACCAAATTACTGTCCTCCATTGCTCCATAGACAAGACTTTATGGCTTAAACATCACTTTTTCCTGTTACAGGCATTAGCATCACTAATGAAAGGTTTTTGAATTGCAGCTCGGCCAGAAATTGCCTGCTTATGGAGCTCCCTTCTTATTATTTTGGTAGTCACTCAACACACACTTTCGTCCGCGCTGTGATTTAGCGGATGATGTTTATCCGCTTTTCAAATATGCGGAATAAATCTTAGATACAGTACATCTTGAAACATTAAACACTTCCGCTACCTTGCTTACGACAGCACCCAGCAGACGAGCTGTAACAATTTGCCCACGTTCGAAGCCTGTTAGTACTGACATGATGCAATTACAACTTCACAGAACAGTGCTTCTACAACGACTGACCTGTGCAGTGTATTTAGGACTTGTATATGTGGCGTCAGTAGCGAAAACGCCAGCGCCACCTACACATTTCACTGGAATGAACATTTCTATTCAAGCATGCATTTCACAAGGGGATTCCATATTTTTGTCCCATATATATATATATATATATATATATATATATATAGAGAGAGAGAGAGAGAGAGAGAGATCAGACACCAAGTCTAGGTATGAAGGTTGCTATAGATACAGGGTTCGTACATTTTGAGTAGGGGTAACTTTCGGGATGACGTTTTTCAGAAAATGCTCAAGCGGTAAGTGATGGTTTACTTGTATTAATCTCGGCAACAAGTAAAACCAAAATATATAGTAATTGGTAATTTTTTTGTTAACGTCGCACTAGAGCAACACAACGGGCTATTGACGACGGTCCGGGATCAGTCCCTTAAGGGAAAGATCCGAGGACAACACCTCGTAATTTTGAACCACGGTCAGATGACGAAGCAACACCTGAGCTGGCACCCCACTCTCCAAACTTCCACGCCAACCCAACGTGAGGACTTTCGGCCACGACAGATTTAAGGTGCACCAGCCGCCTCTACACCATACGTTTACAAACATCCATGCCCGGACCCGGATTCGAACCAGGAACCTTCCGATCTAGAGGCTAACACCTTAACCACTATACCGGTTGGTCGGCCCAAAATATATAGACTTCCAATTTGTCACCAAGTGTTCTAATGTGAAAAACGAAAACATTTGGCACACTTGGGGTCAATGTTTGTCACAAACGAGAACTTGTCACTTGGGTGACTTGGAAACAACACCCGTGAAACCTTGACTTGGAAACAACAATTTGACAAACAAAATTCCCAATGGGAAATGGGATACGATCCGTTTCTACAGTGGGCTTTATGTTTGAAGCAGTCTCGTTGTAGACAGACAGTAGGACGAAACTAGTACCCACTATAAGAGTTTTTTAGTCATGGAAAATAGGTGTCACCTGCAGCGGAAGAAAATAAAAAACCCGGTGAATACTGATATTGAGAATACAGGCAAATTTCAAGCTCTATTCATCATGCATGGTTTTTAATAATAAAGTGAAAACAGAGAGGTGCTTTAGGTTTTGTGTTTAGAATTCACAATATTTCACCACGATTTGTATGTTTAGGCGCTTCACCGAGTTCATTCATGAATCAGCTTTTCTCTCTCCTTTTCATTAAATGCTTGAATGGAAACCTCATATCACAAAAGGTAAATGTAGACATTCGATTTTAACCCTACTCATTCAATAACGCCATATAAAATGGGAAAATAAAGCTCCCTATATAAAACGAAAAGAACCTTAACAATGTAGAAAAAACACTTCAGAAATAGAAACAAAGAATATTTTATTCTCACAGGCGTGTACGGGGGAACATTGTTAAAGAAACTCACAATAGGTTCCAGTAGAATGGAAAAAAAAAGAGAAATTTCTCGAAGAACATTAGAACTTCTGAGGAATGGAAGTTGTTATCTCATTCTTAGAAAATCGCTCTCCCTAAATAAATAGAATCACGAATAATATGGCACTTCTGGCAGTGAAAGTGACCTCTTTTATCATTGACACAGGAAGAGTCGGTTCTCAATGAAACGCTGACCCAAAAGAAAAAGGAACTTCCCATGAAGAAACTGCTGAGATGGTCTTCTATTTCGCTCTTAATTTATCTCAATCGAGTGCCTCAAGTATGAAGACGGATCGATTGGGACCGGCGGGAAAATGATGTGTCACTGAAGAACATGATTAGGTAACGAGGCGACGGTCCATCTTCAGAATGGGTTGTTGCCATGAACACGATAGGTACGCGATCGCTTCAGTATCGTTGTTCAGGACGTATTTCTTATCTAATCCTCCGAGTGATCTTGACAGGTATCTCGTCCATTAAGATCTGGCCAATTTGCTAATGATGGGATGGCTCGGCATCAAGATACTGCCAATTTTTTTGAGGTGACGAGATCAAGATCTGAGATATATCTCGTACATCAAAAATAGGACCATTTCTTACTAATGATGAGATATCATATTGCCTACTTTTTTACCACGAAATGATCAAGATACGGTCAGTTTTCTAATAGTAAAATATATCGTTCATCAAGATCGGACCATTTTTACTAATGATGAGATAACATATTGCCTACTTTTTTACTATGAAATTATCAAGATCCGGTCAGTTTTCTTCTAATGGCGAGATAACTCGTACATTAAAGTCTGACAATTTCTACTAATTATGAGATAACTTGTCACCAACATATTGCCTACTTTTTTACTACAAAATAATCAAGATACGGTCAGCTTTCTAATAGTAAAATATATCGTTCATCAAGATCGGACCATTTTTACTAATGATGAGATAACATATTGCCTACTTTTTTACTATGAAATTATCAAGATCCGGTCAGTATTCTTCTAATGGCGAGATAACTCGTACATTAAAGTCTGACAATTTCTACTAATTATGAGATAACTTGTCACCAACATATTGCCTACTTTTTTACTACAAAATAATCAAGATACGGTCAGCTTTCTAATAGTAAAATATATCGTTCATCAAGATCGGACCATTTTTACTAATGATGAGATAACATATTGCCTACTTTTTTACTATGAAATTATCAAGATCCGGTCAGTATTCTTCTAATGGCGAGATAACTCGTACATTAAAGTCTGACAATTTCTACTAATTATGAGATAACTTGTCACCAACATATTGCCTACTTTTTTACTACAAAATAATCAAGATACGGTCAGCTTTCTAATAGTAAAATATATCGTTCATCAAGATCGGACCATTTTTACTAATGATGAGATAACATATTGCCTACTTTTTTACTATGAAATTATCAAGATCCGGTCAGTTTTCTTCTAATGGCGAGATAACTCGTACATTAAAGTCTGACAATTTCTACTAATTATGAGATAACTTGTCACCAACATATTGCCTACTTGTTTACTACAAAATAATCAAGATACGGTAAGTTTACTAATAGTAAAATATCTCTTTCATCAAGATCGGACCATTTTTTTACTAATGATAAGATAACATATTGCCTACTTTTTTACCACGAAATGATCCAGATACGGTCAGTTTTCTAATAGTAAAATACATCGTTCATCAAGATCGGACTATTTTTACTAATCATGAGATAACATATTGCCTACTTTTTACTATGGAATTATCAAGATCCGGTCAGTTTTCTTCTAATGGCGAGATAACTCGTACACCAAAATCTGACCATTTCTACTAATTAAGAGATAACTTGTCACCAACATATTGCCTACTTTTTTACTACAAAATGATCAAGATACGGTAAGTTTTCTAATAGTAAAATATCTTTCATCAAGATCGGACCATTTTTACTAATGACGAGATAACATATTGCCTACTTTTTTACCACGAAATTATCAAGATTCGGTCAGTTTTTTAATGGCGAGATAACTCGTACACCAAAATCTGACCATTTCTACTAATTATGAGATGACGTCACCAACATACTGCCTACATTTTTACTACAAAATGATCAGATCAGGTTAGTTTCCTAACAATAAAATATCTCGTTCATCAAAATCGGACCATTTTTACTAATGATGAGATAAGATATTGCCTACTTTTTTACTATGAAATTGTCAAGATCCGATCAGTTTTCTTCTAATGGCAAGTTTACTCGTACACCAAAACCTAACCATTTTTACTAATTATGAGATAACTTGTTATCAACATATTACCTACTTTTTTACTACGAAATGATCAAGATACGATCAGTTTTCTTCTAATGGCGAGAAATCTCTTACATCAAAATCGTCATTGTCACCAATATATTGCCTGTTTCTTAATGGTGATTAGATCAATATCTGGTCAGTTTTACTAATTACTGCATTAAGAATGGCTCTCATCGAGATTCCAGAAGATATTACCAGAAGAGTTTAAACAAGTTTTGATATCGTGTTAATGTATGAGACTAAGAAGTAAAGTTGATCCTTTCAAGATGCTGCAGAAATGATCCTATATATACACTAATGCAAGTGGCACCCCAAAATCAGCATTATTTTCATATTTCCGCATGACAACAAGCGTCTTAAAAAAGTAAAATCAACCATTACGGTTAGGTTTTCAGCTTTTACAAATATGACCTGGTTTGCATTGTGGAGCAACAAATGTAATTAAAAACACAGAAAGTTCGACATTTAAGTGAAACTTTTCAATAATTTGATTGAAAGAAGAAAAGATTGACGCAGAACAGAAAATATAAGTGAACGTGAAATTCGGCTGAATATTCAGATGTTTGAAAATACTCGAAAAAAAGAATATGCAATTTAAAGGAACTCTCAGAACATTAAATGAAAAACTTGATTGAGTTGAGCATATTTTGCAATACTACATATAAAATATCCATGAATCAGACCCGACTAAAAGTACCAAAACTGCTACTTTCTATTTCCGATCAATATGTTTCATTAGGTTTGGTTTGAGTGTCGCTCAAACGATTGTGTTTCTAGACAGTTGCTAATTAAACAAAGACCAATGTTATTTCTTTAATAAATATTAAATGAATAGCATAGACCGTACATTTTTAATACTTATAACATGACTAATCCGCCAGAGAATTGAGTCTTGCTTGACGTTTTCAAGGTAAGGTGAAAGGAATTCTGGTTGCCATTTCCATCCCACACAGCAAAAAGCAAATCTGTTGTTTTCAATCGATACAATTCGAAAACATTTATTGCGGTATTGAAACTAATGGTTGTCTGTTAAGCAAGCTCAATAATCATCCAACAAATCTCAAAGTTTGATTTACTCCTAATCTTAAATTATGATTGAGTTCCATCGCTTTTTCAGACAAACTAGCAAGAATGGCACGCAAGTGACGATACTTAAGGGCGGTGAAGTGAAAAGCAAAGATACATCACTTATTTCCAAACATATTTACTAAAAAATACAATCGCATAATAAATAAATTGGCAGTTTAAACAACTCCCTTTTCAAAAAGAGATCTTTCCTGTTACACAATAATAAACTTTGATACGCCCTTTTGCGGTGGTAGAAATTATCATAGAAAAAAATGAAGGGTCATGCTTGTAAACATGTGTTATAAATAAGGAAAATTAAGAAAGCTCTTTTTCATTTGTTCCCAACACATATGAAACAATCGATCAAGATAACATTAATTAAAAACATTTCAACAAAAAAATTCCAAGATCAAGTAATGAAATATCACTGACCACGTTTATAAAAGCATTTTCTTAAACTAGCTCTTACAGTCTTGTTTTCTTTGTTGATTAATGAATATTCTTTGAATAGATAAATCTCTCTATATTAAAAAAATGTTACCGCCGCCGCCGTCGCCGCCGCAGGATTGAAAACTGTGTTGTTTAGCTCGATTCTTAGACAGTTTCCCGAGAAAGTACTGATCGGAAAAAAACAAAATTAACATTTTTTGTTCTTCATCGTATTCCCTGGACAATTATTAAGATTTTTTTCCGATGCGGCTATTAGTTTAGGGTTTATTTAGTGTCAAAATTGAAGAAGCGAAATTTCTTACGCGAGTGAGCAAAACACATACAAATTTTCAGTTTTGAGTCGTGAGTTTTTTTTTAAGAGTACCTCTCAATGTAAATTTTTGCAGCTCGTCGAGTTTTTTTTTTAAATTTCAATTTGGTTCTTGATAATATTTTTTTGAAATTCGGGAAAAATCGGGACATTTTTGTTATTTTTTTTTAAACTGCCATATTTATATCTTATTACTATTAGTTTTTAATTTTTAAAATATCGCAGTATACCTCAGAATGTACTCTTTCTTACGGTACTATTATTTTTGAAATCGGTTAATAATTAAATTGGATGCGATCAAAAGTTGGTCATACAAAATTCGGAATCTTTGGATATTTTCGCTACTTTCTGCTAAAATCGTTATATCTACAGCAAAAAAAAAGTTATTTTTTAAATTTGAAAACATCACTGAATACATCATATTGCACTCTTTCTTATGGTACATTTATTTTTCAAATTGGTTAATAAATAAAATCGATGCAATTACAAGTGGGTCATACAATTTTTGAAACTTTCAGATCGTAATTTTCGATACAAAACTAAAACTGTCATATCTATATCGTATTACTATTAGTTTTTAATTTTGAAAATATCGCAGTATTCCTCAGAATATACTCTTTCTTACGGTACAATTATTTTTTAAATTAGTTCATAAATAAATTCGATGCAATCAAAAGTTGGTGACACAAATTTCGTATTTTTTATTTCGTGGAGCAAATTTTCGGAGCTGATGAGGGTTGTATATCTTACTATCGGGTTTGCCAGATATCAAATTTATCGTAGCAACAATTGCCATGAAAACGATTTCTTTTTATTTGGCGAGGGAAAAGGCTCGCTTTTTGCTCTCTGTTCTCAGACGGTATAACGAGAAAGTACAAAGTACAAATCGTAAAGTTTGGATATTAACATCGTTTACTTAAAATTGTACAGGGAACAAGATGCAGAAGATTTTTTACTGATGCGGCTATTAGTTTAGGGTGCATTAAGTGTTAAAGTAAAAAAAAGTGAAATGACTTGCCAAAGAGGTATTGGTTTCCGAAGCAAACCAAACGGGATTGCGTAGCAATTTCCGGGGGTTCGGCGAGCGTAAGCGAGCAGGTTGCGAAGCCCTCGCTGTGACGTCATGGACCGGAAAGTGAAATTAGGATAATACGAATTATTCAGATAGTTTCACTCTACGAAAGGGATGTTGGTTTGCGAAGCAAACCAAATGGCATATGTAAAAGGAGTGTTGGTTTGCGAGCGTAAGCGAGCAGGGGGCTGAGCCCCCTAGTTATATAAAAATTCCCAATAGATATCGCACTTCATAACTCATATAAATCTGTATTTTCTGTTTTGTAATATTAACAAGCGAGTTAAGGGAACAAAAACCATGTTAAAATATGTGTGTACTCAACGCAATTGTCTAGTTGCAGTAGTTTATAGTATTCTTCTGTGATTAAAATATTTGTTTGAAGAAAAACCCTTCTCTCCGAGAATTTGACTGGTAATTAGAGCAGTTTTGTTTCACTAATGCGGGTCTTTTATTGACAGCTAGCCCACTTCCTAAAAAAAAATTTCAGGATAATTAATTTGATTTTTTTGGGGGAAAATGCTGATGAAATTATTTTAGTTTAACTTATCTTCATACAGATTTCATCATCTGAGATAAAATGACGCTAGTTAAATTCTGATAAAAGTTTTCTTAGCTATTAAGCATTCGCTACATTCTTTAACTGCCATTAAGGGAACTAAAAATTGAGATAAGTATGAAATGTTTGTTAAAAAGCAATATTTGTTCATTGCTTATTATTCATAGATTACTCATAAATAAGCGAGTTAGAAGCGTAAACAGTAAAATTTCACTTTTTGGTAAAATTAACGATACATTTGCTCAAAGAAATAATTAATACAGAAAATGTAGCGCACATTTATTATTTATTTCTATAAACTGTAAAACTACATACAAATTATGCAGACATATTAAATTATTGTTTTATTTATTCAGTTACTCTAATACAATGAAAATTCTAACACTAGCATGAGAAAATCAGTTATGGGTTCAGTTATAGTTTTAAAAACAATGTTTTTGATCATTCTCGACCTAATTAAATATTCACTACTGTTACATAAAGACGGAAAACTCAAGGACAGAAAACATGTTCATTAAAAATTATTGTTAAGATGGTAAAAAAAAACCTTTTTAATGGTTCTAAGAAGCGTATCACATGTTCTTTACAACATTCCTATTTTTAATTAAGGAAATTAATATAAAAAATACCGGGAAACGTTTTTACGAAATGTAAGAGGTGTATAATTGAAAAAGTGCATACAATGTTTGATAATACTGTGAAAAAAATATTTTTTGCATGATATAAAGAAGAATTCCTTCGGGTTTAATTTCACATATGTAATTTAAGTAATATAAAATTTAAAAACTCTATTTTAGTAACAATCTTTTTCTTGCATGTAACACCCAAGGTTTGATATTTCAAACTTTTAAACGTTATTTTAAATTCATCAACTCTATCGACAAAGTCTCCAATTTACAAATTATGTTTCCGAAATAAAATTTTATTGGTGCGCATTAATAATCATTGAGGAGATAAAATTCTAGTCTAAAATTTATAAATTCAAAGTTAATTTCGTATTTATAATTTTAATACCTTCTTAGGGTAAAAAATCTAACGTTCATCTTAAGCAAATGTGACCATTCTGTGCTTTAAACTTATTCTGTTGTCTTGGTTCTTAAATAAGCAAAAAGCTCCAGTTTTATTCAAGTTTGGGACGTTATAATGTATGAAATAAAGAGAAATATTAAAAGAAATTAGAGGTTATATGAAGATAAAATAAGTTTTACTTCTGCGTTATGAACTACTCTAAAATGTTTATGAACAAAAAAATTAAGCTTATGCAATAAAAAGAATTGCTCAATTGAGGTACATATTCTAAGAAAAGAAAATGGCTGTCATTATAGTTTCGCGTTAAATTGAATTAAGGTTCAACTCAAGAGCAGATTATCTTGAAAAGTGTCATTTAGTATTCATGGGAAAGCCATTTAGAGAGGACATTTAATCGCACTTTTTCGAGATTTCTTTTAACTACACATTAATTGTTATGCCGTTAAACTTTACGTGATTCATAAAGCTCTTCAAATATATGCATCCCAACATTATCAAGACCATTAAAATGTCATGCTTTTTATTCTGTTACTATTTTATTACTAATGTATTGTTAAAAATTGATAGCTAAAAGAGAAATATTATTTTTTATTCATGTATACTTTTCTCACCATTAAGATTACAGAGCAATAACCTGGTCCATATTTCCTCAGGATAACTCATAATTGAGGATCAATTATGAAAGTGGGTGAATATGAAATATTTCATCAAAAACGAATTTAAAGCTTTTTTGCTATTTGGCAACTTAAACTGCAACTACAGAAAGGCTTTCATGAAAATAAAAAAAGAAATTTGAATCAAATACTGTTTATCTTTGATAATCAATTTTTCAAATTGTTCAAGAAAAATAAATACTTCAACTGAAAAATACAAAAATCACATAATAGCCGAGAACATAAAATCTTATTCCGTTGCAATATAAAATGCACATAGGCATCATGCATCATGCAATGCACTCGAACTACAAACTGGAAATTTCATTCCACAAAACTCTACACAAAAGACAAAAATATTCTTTAAGATAAAAGAAACTTGTAACATCAACTCTTAAGACAAAAGCATCACCGGATAGTGTGCAAATCCAGCTTTTATAGTGTTACCCGAATTTTGAAATATGTGATTTGTGTTGTGTCTTTGTGTTCTAGGATCTGCAGATGCCAAGTACCCTTTAATGCAATAACTCGCTTTCAAGACCCAAACTTGCGCTTTCACAAACTCTATTATAAGACGTCGTGTCCCCCGTAACCACGCTATTAACAACCACTCATACCGCCGTTCATGGAAATAGTTATCGTAAATGTCCAGTTGATCGCAAGAAACAATATCTCCCCAAAAGTGATAAACCACGCCTTTTTGATTTAAGGTCTTCCGTTTGAGACGCTATATACCTTCAGTTCTATACGACAACGCTAAGCCCGAATGAAAAGGTCATAAAAATTTCGCAACCACTTTTATGGTTCCATGCCCGCAATCGTGCCAAAATGTAATATCAAAAAACAATATATCGATGCCTTGTTCTGAATAACTTCAGCGAAAGGACAATTGAAAGTCATATGGCCAACAAAACCTTTGTTATTCTTCAAGAAACACACATCTATTAAAGAGAGAATGTTTGTTTATAAAAACGTTCAGATTAGTGTGAAATAAGAGAGAGAAGAGTATAAATTTTTAAATGTTTAAAGCGTGCTCAACATCAGTTCTATAAAAACGTTGGTTGAAATCAGTTGCCTAAATATTTCAACTCAAAATTTACGAACATTGCCTTTAAAGAATTCTCTAGTCAAATGTTGTAAAGACAATTTGTAAAAATTGTGTAGTTATGCATTTTTTAAGAAATATTGGTAAATATAAAAATGTACGTAATTTATAGAATTAAAAAAAAACATTTAGCATTTTTTTTTATACATTGTTGCTTGGAGTCATATTTTTACAAAACACCAGTTGAATATGAGTTTGCTAAATAGAATATATTTTAACAATCGCTCCTTTTAGTAAAACTACTTTTTCTTATTATTATAGAAGACATGAAACAATTCCAAAATAAAGTAACTTATATAGCCTTCCTTAAAAAAAAAGACAGACGTTAGAACCAAGAGCAGTCTGGCGAAGAAAATGTAAGTCGTCACTTTTGGCGATAGGTCGTTACTTTTCTTGAGTTTTACTCAAAACTGGTACATAAAGAAGCAATCGGTGCCATTTTGACGTTATTTAAGACCGTTGCATAGAACAGAAAAGAAAAAGATTGATGCAAAGATCATTTTAAATTCAAAGAACCGAGGGGAATCAGCTTTTTATCAAGAATATGCCAGCCTTTTTGAAAATAGCTGGCAAAAGTTAAAGTAACTTCGGTATTCTTTTTCTCAAATCATTACTCATCTCTACAATACACTGTGCTTATCCCTTGAGACTTTAATTAGTAAAAGCGATGGTACTACGCCTCCACTTGAAGAACAAACTGTGCTATAAAAAAACGTCTGATCCCCAAAAACATATTTTCATCGATTTCTGTTCCCTTTGACTAATTGTCTTTAAAAAAATGCCTTTTCAGTCCTCCTCCAGACAATGTTTTGACGTCATCGCGATGATATCACCTTTCATAGGGCTTCATCCCTTCTTCAAGGTCCGTCCCAAAGAAAGCCTTTTTTGCGAAATCCCTTCCCTCCCTTTTGAATCCGATTTCCTGTTTTAATCTATTAAGAAGCTTTCACAAAGGACAGTGTCAAAAGGTAGTTTCAATGAGAAAAAAAATGATCGTGTCATTTGTCTTCTCTGCGCAATTGTTCAATGGAAATAAATGGAAGGCAACAAGAAATGAATGATCCGGGGAGACTGATCCGCTGCATCCGTTGTTTCAGACAGTTCCGAGTGTTTCTTCTTTAAACAACAGCAAAGCTTGGCAAGAAAAATAATTTATTTGAATTCAATCGCGATTCACGTAATGGTGAAGAGTGACTACGCAACTTTTTCGAATGGAAAGTAATTCTCGACACATGTGAAAGTAATTCTCGACACATGTGAAAGTAATTCTCGACACAGTATATTTGGGTTCAGTATGCTTTCACACTCACTGGTGGAAATGCGTATCAATTAATTATTCTGAGTTCAGGGGTATCAACTCTTAAGGGCCAGACCCACCTAGGGTCCCCAAATAATTTTATATCTGTTGCCGATTCCTCCAACAATGAGGTTTAAGGGGGTCCGGGACACAAAAATCGTCAAATTTTCGAAATTTGTTTTATTATTTTAAGAAATTCTCTGCGTTTTTCTGCTTAAAATGACGTTTAAATCATGTTTCTATCTTAATTGGAACTAGAGGTATAATAATTTTTGTATTGCGTTGTTTTGAAAATCTAACACTCTTGACAGTTTTTGTCATGGAAACAACATCTGTCTTTAAAACTTTAAATGCGTTTTTCTCCATGATACATTTTTTCAAGATTTCCTGTTTTCAAATTGCTATAAGTCGGAAACCGATAAAGTTTAAGGGTTGAAATTTGGAATATATCTTTTTCAAACATTATACTTTAATTTTGATACAGCAAATTTGAAAAAAATATTTACTTTTAAAAATATGACTTTTTAAAAGAAAAGTACCTTAAAATTTTCAAAAAGTTTCATTCAAATATTTTTTATTTTTTATTAAATTAATATTTTATAAATTGCTGAATCTAAATTATAGTTTATAAATTTGTGAATAATTTACTGCAAGAATTTTGAAAATTGATCAATAATATTTTGAGTTTTAGCAATTTAAATTGATTCCTCTTTTTTTCAAAAACTTTTAATTTAAAATTTTTAAAAAACTTTTGGAAAATTTTTGTGTTCAGATTTTGCTTATTAGTTGGATGGGTAATCAGTACAAAAAAATTCTAAATTCTAAATAAATTAATGAAAAAAAATTTTCAATGTGTCCCGGACCCCCTTAAGGCCCGGTGCACACATCCGGTTTTTCAACGTGCGGTTTTTCAACGTGCGTGCCGCTGCAAGTGCGGTCTGATAAACATTAGATCCAATAGAGCAGTGCACACATGCCTCCAGCGCCGCTGGGGCGACGTACGTCCAACTCGACTCAACCCTCTGATTTATAACACACATAAATTGATATCCAAATATGCAGATGCTCAAACATACAGATTATGAAATTATAAGCAAATCTAATTTTTCAGAAAGAACACATTTATATATGATGCTATTGGGAAATGACCATCGAGTTTTCAATGATATAGACGTTGCATGTGCGCGTAATTTCATACAATTTCTTCCGATCGCTCGGTTTGAAGATCTGGCACGCAGTTGTCATTTTCGATTGGTTATAAAGTGATTTCCTTGCGTGATTAAAAATGTTAGTCTGCTCTTCAACAGCCAGTTGCCCCGATTCGATTCGTAACAAAAAACGTACTTACACTTCCGAGATCATACGAATATCAAGTCATGGCCCAGATAAAATTTTCATTAATACTCTCGAAGCATTTCCCTTGCACGTTTGGTGAGCCAATTATAATTGCATTCTACAATATGCATCATGGCTTCACATCTTATTTTTAACAACTATGTCAAGTCCAGTAGGTTATTATCAAATTCTGCTGAACTACATGATTCTCCATTTGTTTAGTTGACAGAGTTATGAATTATATCTCTAGCAGTTTTGAATTCGGTCAAATAAATAAAGTGCATAAGAAACTGCAGAATTCATGTTGTAATAAACTACTTATGTAATATTAATTATTAACTTATTAAATAAGGTATTTTCTGATGAGGCACCCTTCGGTATTCATGAAAGAAAATTGAATCATTATTATTCCGAACCGATAATGTTTAGAGATGGGGAACATAATCAAATAACATGAAATTTAAGTGGTATAAGTTTATTTTGAGAGTAAAAAATTTTGGATTGTTATTGGATTTTTGTCAATATATATTTAATGCATTTTGATGGTAAGTTAGAATTAATTAAATATTTTAATATCCTATTGCACATACACTACCCTACAATAATGGACCGGACAGCAAGATGTGATGTATAAGGGAAATAATACATGCTTTAATAGGGAGATGGTCCCCCATGTGCTGCAATTACACTAGCAACCCTTCTGGGCATACTTTCTACAAGATTTTGATACGCAGCTATGGATATTTGTGTCCATTCCTGCTGCAAGAATGTCGCCAGCTCAGCTGCAGATTACGGACGTGGTTCCCTGGTCCGTAAGCGTCGCTCTAACTCGTCCCACAAATGTTCTTTAGGTCGGGACTCTGAGCAGGCCAGGGAAGACGTTTTACATACATATCTTGATACCACTGCTTGAAAGAAGTTCACTATTGATAATTAATGTTTATAATGTTTTATAATAAACTAGGGGGCTCATCCCCCTGCTCGCCTACGTTCGCCAATCCACAGTGACGGTGATTCCTACTTAATTCCATTTGGTTTGCTTCGCAAACCAACACTCATTTCGCAAGCGTCTTGGTAAGGGTCAGGCGTGTGAATTTGTTTTAGTAGCCACATCAGAAAAAAATACCTTCTCCATCTTGTTCTCTACACAATTTTGAACAATTAATATTAATTCAAAAAAAATATTTTCTGATGCGTTCTTTCTCGGGAAACGGTCTGAGAATCAAGCGAAAAAAAATCGATTGAATAATTTGATTCAAGGAGAGTCTTGTAACAACAACCACTCTTGCCATGAACAAGAATGTACATGTTTAATATTGTCCTAGTGTGAATAACGAATTAATTCGTCATCCGTAACTTAGGCAAAACAAGTGCATGACTAGTCTCAGTCGTCAAATGTACCCAAGAGGTTAAAAAATATAAGAAAAGCATTATATTTTTTAAAACTTTGTTGAAGACTGTTAAGTTTTGCAACGAAAATTAAGTTTACAGACATAATTTAATTTTACTATCCGGGCTTGTAGATATACGTAATAAAAGCATTAACTAAAAAGTTTTCCTTTAGCAAACATATCCATTTCACTAATTTTTCTTGACACTTGCACGCGTAACAGTACTATTCTCAGATTTCATTCAACGCAGTTAAAAATTGATCTGGGTGGTGTTTACTGAATTTGATCATTTGATCCTTCAGGGAAAAATCATAAATATTGCATGCCTTTCCCCGTCAAAAACACATGCGAAATCAGAATAAATTCCATATTGATCTGACATCTAGGTAGCAAAGGAATGATACTTTCTCTCCAATGAAGATCAATATTTAATGCATGTACCAGAACTGGAGGAGAATTATTCAAAGCACCAAAACAGTTCCTGTATCGGCGAAAAAAAGATAAATGCATATTTAAAAGTGTTTTTTATCATTGATATCGATTTTCTTTGACAAAAGAATGAGCTGTTTAAAAAAATGTAGCAAAATTTAAATAAGCATAAAGTAAAAAATGTATGAATACAATTTTACACGATGTGAACACATTTGATACTCTCGTTGAATTTGATTCCCAGTTCTCTCCGTGTACGTTATTCCTTATTAAAGTTACATTATAAGTCAGACTCGTTTTTCTCTTTCTCTCTTTTTCACCCTCTTTCTACAATTCAATTTAAATTTCACTGGATTCAATTCAATTCAATATCACAATTCAATTTATTTTGCTCCAGCACTTTTCTCCATGCCTTCGTACTTTTCTTTGAATTTTAACTTCGGTAACATATTTTATTCGAAGTTCGGAAAATTATAGATACAGTAAGCAGTACAGTCTGAACTATCCTACTGTGCCTCTTACTTAAACACAGTCTTAAATCCTACTGTAGCACACATAAGAACATCATTAACACTAAACTGTCTTGGTTATTCCTATTGATGTCGTTGCTTCCATTTAATATGTAATGCACTGTATTCAGTAAAAATTTTTAATGATCTTACCCACAGAATGTTATCTAATTCTTCAGGACCTTACACATAACCGTGCATACAGTATTCACGCAGCATCAGAAGGATGTTGTATCAAACAGACTCGTCTCGGTATTGTATGTTTAGAGAGGAATTAAAGTGTGTTAAATGGAATTAAAAGAAAATAACATTATCGTTACGAAATTACACTTTCACGTGGTGTAAGATAAAGAAACTCTAAAAGCCTAATGTTTTTTTTATTATTTCTAATGGCGGATACAAAAGACAAAACTGAAGACAAAAAACAGAACAAAGGCAATGTAAAAAAAAGGCAAAATAAGAAAGTCTATGGACCCATTCGGTAATGTAATTACTTCAATTGTTCAGTTAATACAAGTTTCGCCCTCGTGGTTTAGTAAAACACTTAATTTATTTTAAATGCATGAAAATATGTAGAAATATTTTTTATTTGATTGTAACCATTGACATTGCCGAATAAACTATTAAGTCGGATTCATTATTTGTAATTTTAATAGGTGAAATACTGGGGAATCCTATTGAAAAACAAGTCAAAAACACATCACGATTGGACTAGTACTATAAACACGATTCGCCGCTGAAATACTACACCACCTGCTTCATATTTGTCAGGAAGTGTTGCTCATATTTCGTGAAATGAGCAAGCGATGAAAATGTGTAAACGGTGGAATGAGCAAAAATGTTTGAAATATATTGATCGCTATGGTATAAAATAAACAGTACAAACAAACAAAAAACACAGAAAATCATAAAGATAAAATGTAAACAATCTTATCAGAACTAAACAAAGTTATCAAAAAAAAAAAGAATGTCTAAAAATGACAATCGAATCACAAAAGAGCAAAATTAATCGACGAACTGGAAGCAGTTTCAGCTTATCAGAACTAAACAAAGTTATCAAAAAAAAAAAATGTCTAAAAATGACAATCGAATTACAAAAGAGCAAAATGAATCGACGAACTGGAAGCAGTTTCAGCTTATCAGAACTAAACAAAGTTATCAAAAAAAAAATGTCTAAAAATGACAATCGAATCACAAAAGAGCAAAATGAATCGACGAACTGGAAGCAGTTTCAGCTTATCAGAACTAAACTAAGTTATCAAAAAAAAAAATGTCTAAAAATGACAATCGAATCACAAAAGAGCAAAATGAATCGAAGAACTGGAAGCAGTTTCAGCTTATCAGAACTAAACAAAGTTATCAAAAAACAAAATGTCTAAAAATGACAATCGAATCACAAAAGAGCAAAATGAATCGAACTGGAAGCAGTTTCAGCTTATCAGAAGTAAACAAAGTTATCAAAAAAAAAAGAATGTCTAAAAATGACAATCGAATCACAAAAGAGCAAAATGAATCGACGAACTGGAAGCAGTTTCAGCTTATCAGAACTAAACAAAGTTATCAAAAAAAAAAAAAAGAATGTCTAAAAATGACAATCGAATCGCAAAAGAGCAAAATGAATCGACGAACTGGAAGCAGTTTCAGCTTAACAGAACTAAACAAAGTTATCAAAAAAAAAAAAAAAACGAATGTCTAAAAATGACAATCGAATCACAAAAGAGTAAAATGAATCGACGAACTGGAAGCAGTTTCAGCTTATCAGAACTAAACAAAGTTATCAAAAAAAAAATGTCTAAAAATGACAATCGAATCACAAAAGAGCAAAATGAATTGACGAACTGGAAGCAGTTTCAGCTTATCAGAACTAAACAAAGTTATCAAAAAAAAAAAAAAAGAATGTCTAAAAATGACAATTGAATCACAAAAGAGCAAAATGAATCGACGAACTGGAAGCAGTTTCCAGAGATATCAACAACGGCAGAAACCTTCGAAGTCTGTCGAATGTGCCAGCCAATAAAAAATGCCATTATCCTCCATAATCACATAATAATGTCTCAAATCCATATAACTACAGTCCTCTAAAAGAGGCGATACTCATCGACACGAAGGACATCTAATCGCACTAAACGGGGATTACTGCAGAACAACAAGAAGTAATGAAGCTTCGCGATAACAGCGATCGAAATAAATGGCAGCGATGCTGTGGGAAAACTGATTACCCATCACAGGGGATGAGCTGCCTTCAAACGGGGGACTCGGAAAAATATTCTGGGTTAAGTCCCCTTGAGAACTCCCATCTATTTTCTTCCTAACTGCTGTGCCAGAGTGGCATGTGGGAAAATTCCTCGGTCTTGTTGATCTTCAAGAGAAACGTCAATTTTGCGGTGCGTCTTCTGTCGATCATCCATTTCCCAGGAAGTGCTGCTTACAGACACCGAGTCTCATGCGGAAACCACTTAGATGCGTTACCTAGATTATTGATACGATGTTATTATGAAACGAATGTCTTAGGTATCTGTTTAGTGCTAGTTGTTCCTACGCAGAACATTGGCAAGATCGTGCTTAGTTCGCCAATTCATATTACTATATAAATGTTTTAAATCGAGGGAATTTATTCAATAATTTCTAGCAATATTAATTTTCTTTTAAATTCTAACCACTTAGATGCGTTCCATGGATTATTCATACGCAATTATTATGAAATAAAGTATTAAGAATTTCTTTAGAGCTACCTGTTTCCCATGGAGAGCATAGGCAGGATTGTGCTCAATTTGTTAGTTCACACAGATATATATATATATATATATATATATATATATATATATATATATATATATATATATATATATATATATATATATAAAGATGTGTGTGTGTGTGTGTTTATATATTCTATATACACCGTTTGACTTATTATATTTCCAATATTTAGAAAACACTTGAACGCTATTAATTAAGTGCAAATGGCATTCATCGAGCCATCGATTTCCTGTAATGTGACGCCTACGATCTTTGAAGAATGTGATAACTTTAAAAACCCTCTTTCATATTTACACTACAATACAAAATGTGGAAAGATTTTAGCACGTTTCTGAGAATGGTATAAGGAACTTGACAGGGATAGGTACCACTCTTGACTCCAAATTCGATAACAAACCTCTATTGTGTTTGTTATTCACGCTCCACGCATGTATGGCAAGGAAGAGTGCGCGAAGTTTCTCCACCTCTTAGCAGTGAGTCCTCTGTAGTTGGGAAAAGCATACGAACAAGTATGAATTCCATATTGCACGTTAAATGGTCGATGTCTTAAAGTAAACCGGGTAAAAACATTTTTACACGCGTACTAGTCCACTGCCACCCCAGAAAAATCTACGGTAGGAGGCTATTTCTCCGGAAAGTGGGATGAGTTCAGTTTAAACGTTTACAAGATTTGAACTTCGTACACTGTTTTACGAGTTTCTATGACAAAAAACTATTGCTTTAGGTCACTTTAACACTCCCCGTGTAAAAGTATCCTTAGATGGGATGGTTGCCGGCGGCGTTTTGCGGGTCTGCCAAAATGCCATATTTTGAAAGGCCCAAATGCTGATCTGTTCACTAAGATATTTTATAATTTCGAAGAAATATAGATAGATATGTTCACTTCAAGTGGACTAATAAACATTTTTCACTTATATAGTTTGTTCCGAAAAAATTCGATTGTTTCGGTCCATCCTACTACATTTATCATATCTATAAATATCAAATTTTCTATCCAATCCTTTGATTGGTGACAATAATTCCTTTTTATACGCAAGTAAGAACGAACTTGGGTGAATCATGGAATGCAAATGGAGCATGAGCACATAATCTACAATATCGTTTGTGTATCATTGCAAAATATTTCGATAGGTACCATCACTAAGAATATTCTACTATAGTGTTTAATAAGACATTTCATAGAATTCTCTAGAATGTGTGTGTGTTGTGTGTGGCCATTGCCAGATAAAATTTGTAAAGGAATTTCAAGTATTTAATAACATAGCTAAAGCTATATAAATATAAAGTGAACAGAACAAAAATAATCTAATAGTAATCGGAAAGGATGTTTACATCCTGCAACTTCAACAATAATTTCTATAGAAAGAAAACCATAGTTGAACAAAATAAATGAGCACATTTTATAATTACTTCTAAAATCTACCAAAATCCTTATTTTTTCCGTCATTGAAATCTGTAAACCCCCTAATCGGGAACAAACAAACAATAAAATTACTATGCTATATTTAATAGAATACTTTTTCGTTTTCTACCGTACAAAAGCAGGGTGAACTGAATTATTTATTACTGACGCTGGGGATAATCGTAATTTTGAAAATAAATAACTTGTAGATCGGAATTCACTTGAATGTTTAAAGTAGTATTTTAAATCTCATGCCGCTATCTGAAAATATCAATAATTGTTCTTGTATTTGTTAAAGTTTGCTTCAAAAAAAATATTTTAACTTCATTTCAAACACGAGTTCTCTTTTCAACAGTATTGAAGGATGTCAAGTCTGATTTACATATTTCTGTGTCAAATTGTTTACTTTTCGCGATATAATTTTTTTCGTTTGATAAATATGAAAAAATACGTTTTAAAATATCAAAATTTTTTCGTCACTGACCACACGAGAGGAAGTGAAGTGACTCAGTGAATGACGAAATCCTTTTTAAATTTAATGAACGACAAATACAGATTGCTACCTAAGGTCTTGGTAGCTGAGTGTTTATTCCTTTTGGCTATTGGAGAGATTAGCATAATCTTGGTTTTAGTTCTTGTCAAAGCACGAATGTTTGACTCGGTTTGGAATCCACTTTAAGCCGTATATCTAGATTTAAGTAGCTCTCGTGTAGCTAACAATGACTGTAAAACGAAAAACAAAAACCAGGCTATTTAATAAAAATTTAACAGATGTTATTTACGTTAGAAGGGTTCCAACTCCTCAATTCTCTTGTTGGTTACCTCGACGAGGTATCTCCCCTTTAAGAAAAGTAGCAATATCTTGATGGCGAGATATCTCGTCATTTAAAGAAAACTAAACAGCTGATGTCATTATAAAAAAAATCAACAATATCTTGATGACCAGATATCTTAAAAGAAAACTAACCAGCTTTTCATCTTTATCTCACCATCCTCACAAAATCGCCAATATCTTGATGACGAGATATCTTAAATGTAAACAAACCAGCTCTTTATCTTGATGTCATCGTCCTAAAAAAATCGCCTATATCGTGATGAGGAGATCGTCAACGGAAAAATTAGTCAGGTTTTTGTGTACGAGATACAGATTTCGTCGAGATACCTCGTCAAGAAAACTAGGAGGGTTAACATGCGAGCGCGCATGACAAGAAACTTCCACGAGTGCTATGTTAGTCTCACGAACTCAGTTTTAAAAGTCCAATTTCTTAGTTCGCCTATAAATATTCTGTCATTGATTTTTGATTGATCACTGATTTTGATTTTTGAATGATGTACAGTGTTCTTACAAATACTGAGGATTTTTGAGATTTATAAGGACTTCCAGCAAATATAAAGGCTTTTACGGGCTCCTGGTGGCTTTTTATTACTGTTGGTAGTCCCAACGAGGTATCTCGTCAGAAGAAAAACTAACCTGATTTCGTCATCTTAAAAAAACGGCACTATCTTCATCACTGGGAATCAAACCGCCATTATTGATGACGAGATATCTTTCAATTGGTCAGATCTTGTCATGACGAAATCTCTCGTCGAAACCCCCTGGAGGGTAAAAAATAAATGAAAGTTAAGGCCTTCATGAGGTTTTTTAAGAGTCGTGGAACCTTGATGAGTCTTCCACTTTCCTCTTTTCATTCACAGCTTCAGATTGTTATAATTATGTCTAGTTATTTTTTCTTGTGATTGTGAATGTGAACGTAAGTACCGAATTAATGTTCGCTCTCTAACATATTCAAGATATTTGATTCCAAAATGAATAACTGTCAGCATTCACCGTCTTCCGTTTGAAGCTGGAATTCCAATAGTTTATACCATGTTTTCCCTATTGTTTCGACTAAAGACTTCAAGTACACATTTCCCTCCCTTCAAGCTCCTTACCGGAAACTCGCCAAGGTCTAGTACCAGCGCCTGAGCATATTCAGAATCATTAATCATGTGTAATTATGGGTTGGTACAATACTTTCTCTGTAAAACTTACTGCGCAGTTTCTTACGTCGCTGAGGAGAGAGAAATCTGTTCCAAAATTACTTCGTTCGCGAGATAACCTTTGAGGCGGAGAGAAAAGGAATGTGGTAAATATTTTGAGCGGTGGTTATTTATATTCTTTTTTGATAACATATACTTCGAGCGCCGTGAACAGGTTTCAAACGCTGATGGATGATTTAAGGTATTGATAAAAATTACAGTTATAGACGTTAAATTATTTGTCGTTTAACGTCTTTAGCCTGGGTTTGAGTGTGTAATTTTGCGATGTCTTAAGTGTTGGAAATACTTCTGCTTCAGTTTAAAGAGTTAAAAATGTGTCATGAATTGTGTGTTTTTGGAATTGCGCTTCAAGGAACCAATGTGCACATAGTTACATCTCAAACTGAATAGCGCAATTTTTTAAATTTTCTTCTTTGTTTTTCCCACTATAAACTGGCGTCGAAACTAATCAATGAATAGTCTTCAATAGAGAATTAGCAAACTCGCTGGATCACAAGTGAAACCCTGATTCAAAATTTTCAAACCAGCGATTTTAGATTTTTTTTTAGTCCAAATCTTCAGACTTTAGAAGCCCACCTTTTCTTTCCCTGAAAGTTAGTATTTGTTACAAACACTTTATGAGAACAATGTTTACCCCTCCGTTTTCTCAGAACTATATTTTTTGACTTAGAGTGTGTCACTTGTAAGCCGAGAAAATACAACTTTTGCAATACTTCAAAAACAAAATGAGTGAAGATATTTCAAAATTTTGGATTATAATATCAGTTGAAAACCTATACATAAGAATAAGATCTTTTGTAAGTTTCTAAACATATATTTGTGTGCAAAATATTTCATCAAATAGAAAAGAAACCAATCTAAACTTTGCACTTTATAAATGGAGTTTCTTGTAACAGTATATTTAAAATGTATTTTTATGTTTATCCAAACAAAAGAAATTCCAAGATTTATAGAACTTATTTTTCGCTAGTAAATTCCGTGTTAGTAAAGTTCCTTTTAAATGGGCTCCAATATGGGATTACCGTTTTATTTCGGAAATTTATGTTTTTAGTATTAGGGCTCACCAATCTAAAATGTCTGGCAACCTCCGATCAAGAGTATTGTAAGCCGAGAAAATACAACTTTTACAATACTTCAAAAACAAAATGAGTGAAGATATTTCAAAATTTTGGATTATAATATAAGTTAAAAACCTATACATAAGAATAAGATCTTTTGTAAGTTTCTAAACACATATTTGTGCGCAAAATATTTCATCAAATAGAAAAGAAACCAATCTAAACTTTGCACTTTATACATGGAGTTTCTTGTAACAGTATATTTAAAATGTATTTTTATGTTTATCCGAACAAAATAAATTCCAAGATTTATAGAACTTATTTTTTGCTAGTAAATTCCGTGTTAGTAAAGTTCCTTTTAAATGGGCTCCAATATGGGATTACCGTTTTTATCTCGGAAATTTATGTTTTTAGTACTAGGGCTCACCAATCTAAAATGTCTGGCAACCTCCGATCAAGAGAGTATGGTAAGCTTAAACTTAGTAAACTATGCTTTAGATAGCTCATCCTTGTTCCTGACTAGTTTGTATTTGATTAGAAATTCGAAGAATCTTGTCGGGAAAAAAATTCATATGTGATATCACGTTTAAATTTTAAGTATTATGCATTTTGCCAAATCGTTTTGAAAAGTCAAGCACAAATGTCTGTCTGTCCCATTTGAAGTTGAGTGTGATTAAAGGTTACTATATGATGAAAAATTTATTGGGGTTTCTTTTGAATTATTTTGATACCTAGACATTTCCATGTAAATTTTTGGAGGAATATTTTCAAACAATGAGGAACAAAATGCAAACATCCAACGCAGTATAAATGAAACTGAAGAACTTGTTATGTCGCTTTCACCTAGGAAATGAAGCGCGTACACTACTTTGAAATCCCAAATTGATAAAATTTCTTCTTCATCATCACTAGATACAACAATCACTCACAAAATAACCCCTCAAAAATACCCTCATCCTAAAATTCAGACTTGCAAAGATTCAATACGTTTCCAGACATCACAATTTCCATAGCATGATACTCTTTCTTGTAAATCCTTTTCTCATCCACAACAAGACCGGGTACTAAAAACACAGAAATCAGCCGAATGAAAACACAAAGAAGCCGAACATCCTACGCTTTTCCAGATACACCCAACCCACGCCTATTAAAAATTCAGAAACCTAATGCATATTTGAGAAACCTGATGAATAGGCGGGGATCGAAAAATAGCTTGTTGAGTCCCTTACGAGCTTTTCCTTACTTTCTCTATTCCCGGAACGGGAAGGGAGGAAAAAACAGGCAAAGAGGGAAAACATGCTAAATTCCAGAACCGTAATCAAGCTCTCCGGAATCCATCTTAAATAAAAAAGAAGCAGGTCTTCAAATAAACGAGGCATAATCACAAGGATGGTGAGGGCATTTCGACAAATAGAGCCCACCATCGATTGGCGACTTCCCTCTTGGAGGGGGTGAGCCCGGGTAAAGCCGGGGCTGTCCACAGTTAATCGGGCTACAAAGACGGGGGATTTGGGAAGGGGTCTTTTCAGAGGGGACCCGGGAAAGAAGATTGCATTTCCATCTGATTTAATCGAGACATCGTGAGGGCGGGGTAAAGCTCACTCCCCGAAGACGATGACTCATCGAGAACGATTTGAAGGGGAGGGAGTCCCGGTTTTTGGAAAATGTAATGGGGCTTACGCTGAAGCTTCGATCCGTCACAACGGATTCAGTGCTTTCGGAGAAAAAAACGTTGAGGCAATCGGATATTAAATACAGTCTGGGTATTCAGAGGTTGATTATTTCGAGGATTCTTTCTGTTGTAATAGCTGTGGGATTGTATTTAGTATCCAGTTCAATTTTGGTATCAAACCCGTATAAATCCATCTCGTATTTTGATATCGTATGATGCGATCGCTTTATTTCTAATGAAATTCAAAGGTACGTGTATTTCATTAGGGAGTTTTAAATATGGTGTTCGATTTATTATTAGAGGCAACCTTTGGAAACAGAGATTGGAGTGACTGTGTGAACGTTAAATATACTTTACCTCAGAAGAGGCGGGACATTTGCTGTAGCGATGACTTTACCTCTAAGGAATAGCTGTTCCTAACTTAGAAAACAGTCTCCAGGTTTAAAATCAGAGTTCATCTCTACTTGGAACCTAACTATAGAGTAAGAGTTCATACTTCATTGAGATAATAGGACATTCGAGGGTTTCGAACCAGGGCATTTGTGTGGATTTCTTCTCATGTTGGAATGATATGCCGGGCCATGAAATAGCGAACGTTCTAGGGCTGGCAATTACCATAACTTTTCTCAAGAGAAACTCACATTTCAAGAAATACACTCCTTGTACAAAAATGAAAAGAAAGTCTTGGATAGGGCACCAAATCCCCATTGGTATAGAGAACCGAAAATCGTGGAAAGACTCAACTTTACTTTGCATAATGTTGAAAAGAACGTAGAAAATTTTCAGAATCTAGAATTGGTCTTACAAAAGCGATGATATATGTAGTAGGGAAGATTTATCGTGAAATGTCACAAATGCTAAGGCAACATCATGGCCAGTGTTTCGAGGTAGGATACATAGACACATTCACTATCATAGACACATTTTCCACAGGAAGGGCAGCAGCCGCGTTAGTTCAGTTGGTAGAGTCGTGCTTTAGAAACCGGAGAGTTGTGAGTTCGAGGCTAGATCCAAACCAAGGCCGTGGCGTTTGTGGGGGACGGAGCACGTTAAATCTCTAATCGTGGACACAATTGTCCTCACGTAAGAGTGGCATGGAAGTCTGGAGAGTTGGGTACTCCCCAGCTCATGTACTGAACTCGCTATCTGACAAAGGTTTAAAATTACAAGGTGTTGTCATCGGATTTTTTCTTTATGTCTTTTTTCTCCATGTAAAATCAACTATCTACCCAGGAAGGATATGGATATTCTCATAATTTAAATCCAAGGGTGAGAAAACATAAACAGCAGACAAGGAGCAACACTGTTTCAACACAACGGACTTCTGGAGACCGTCCGGGATCAATCACGAAGGGATAGCTCCGAGGACAACATCTCATAAATCTGAACCACAATGACAAAGTCAGCACTTGAGCTGGCACCCAACACTTCAAACTTCTACACCAGGCCAAAGTGAGGATATCAGATGTGTTTAACAGTTTTAACGTGCACCTCTACGCCCCCCCCCCACGATCACGACGGTCTTCGGTAGAATCGACTTTCGAACTCACAACCCTCTAGTTCTCAATCCTCTTCTCTTCCTATCAGGAAACCAAGGGTCTTTATCAGTAAAATAATATTGAGTCCACATCACAGGATATTTTCCAGCTTACATTAAAAAGTGTTCTTTTATGTAAGTGCCCCATTTTATTTCTGAATCACTTTTAATCAAATCATTCGTAATAAATATTTTATATGGTAATTATATTATTTATGGATTTTTCCATGTTTGGCAGCAGCCAACTCATCAGTTAATAACGGCTATTTCAACCACATTTTCTATTGCGTTTGATCACATTTCGAGAGATTTTTGCTCAATTTATTCGTGAATGCTTTGCTTCAGCTGTTGAATCGTTATCAACGTGTTAGTGTAGACCTTTTCCGTTTAGTAAGCTTTATAGAAAGAAAGAATCAGGAATATGAGGTGGCCAATACACCGGTTCCACATGATTGCTCTAGTTGTATGCTATGTTGCTCCATCTTATTGAAACCGCGAATGCCGTAAATGATCAATTTTCGGAAGAAAAGAATTTAGTAACATCGCACAAATTCGTTCACAAATGACATTAGCCACATTTACACTTACATACTCAAAAACAATGGTTCACTCCACTAGAAAGTGCTGTCATTAATTGGTTAAGGGGACCAGGTCACAAAAAGTTTTTTTTTATAAATTTAAATAAATGTTTATACAATTCTATTTGAAATTATATATTATTTATAGAGATACGTTAATTAGAAATATTTAAAATAAGTTTTTTGAAAAATACCAGTACGTTTTGAAGTAGGTTAATCTGATTCTTTGAACTTCAATACCTCAAAATGTGTATTTTTTCCATAAAATAAAAAAAATTTCAGTCTATTCAAGAGCAAATATAAAAAATATTGGTTTACAAGTGTAAAATACCCTATAACATATTTCAACACAGGCATTTTTTTCTATCTGCTCAGAAAAGTTCATTTTAATTGTTAAAAAGGATAAAAATTGGTCATTAAAAAAAAAAGTACGAGTTGACATGAGAAACATTTCAAATTTTAGGTTTTTTAAAAATCCCTGTGTTAAAAAGTATAAAAGTGTATTCATAATCTTTATAAAAAAATTCAAATCAAAACACATAAAAGATTCTGAGAAAATAATCCTTAATATTTGACCATTTTAGGACCAGAGAAATGCACCGGTCCCCTTAAACCAGGTTTCGAAATACCCGGATGCACAGGTGCACTGTGCACCTGAAAATAAAATTGTTTACCTAATTTCATCCCTCTAGGTGCACCTATCGTTAAAAAAAAAGCGGGGGAAACATATTTTAGGTTATTTTGATACCTGAACAAAATATTAGTATCGACCTCTCTCGCTCTTAAGGAACGTAATTAAAATTCCTAAATACACAACATGCGAAAAATATAATCCAGAAAATGCTATGTTGCAATGAAGGAAAAATACAAAAAGAAGGATGGACACATAACGATGCTTTATAGACAACCTTATGGGTAAAGATCTGCCAAAAACGTAGACATTTCTGATTGCCCGCCAATATCTGATGATGACTGAATATTTGTAAGTAATAATTTCGCAGGTAAAAAAATGTTTAAATATTTTTATTTACTATTTACTTGTAACATATCAAACATACCCAACTAATAAAGTAGTTTACATTGCATAAATGCTCTTATATTACGGTTTTTAAATGTGCACCTAAAATATAATCTTTACACCTAATTTAAAAACGTAGTTGCGCAAGGTGCACCTGTATTAAAAAATCTATTTCGAGGCCTGCCTTAAACAGTGTAAAAAGTAAATTAAAAATTTTTGAGTTAAGAATTTCCGAAACAGAATTAAGCCTTTACATAAAAGACACTATATAAATTAAAAAGTATTTCATTTAGTAAGCAGCACTACAAACATCTTTGTTATTAAATTTCACACGTCCCAACGCGAAATTAAATCAAGAAAGTAACAAACGATGCAACATTCCTTAGGGCTGAAATTCTTCCACGAAGTCGAAAGCGTTTAAGGAATGCTACCGTTGTCATCGCATCACACATTATATGAAACCTATTCCACTATTATCATGCTCAGAAAATAGAAAAGTAAACTCATCCTATTTTTGAGTCCTTTATAGGATAATTTATAGTCAACTAAATATCGAAACAAGATAGAAACACACGTACGATACAAGAGATACCTCAGAAGGGGGAATGGGGGCTGAAAATATAAAAGTAAACACATCCTAATTTTGAATCCTTGATAAGATAATTTATAGATAACAACACTGAAACATGTTTCAGATAGTAACCACACTGCAAATATCTCTACAACAAATAAATTTAACGCTAGTCCCATCATAAAATTAAAGTTAAAGAAAGTAACACAACGATGCAAGAGATTCCTCAGGGTTGAAATTCTTCCCTGAAGTCGAAAGTGTTTAACGAATGAAACCGTTGTTAGCATTACACATTATTATAAACCTATTCTCAGATTCTTATGCTCAGAAAATAGAAAAGTAAACTCATACTAAAGTCCTTTTATAGGATAATTAAAAGTTAACAATATAGAAACATGTTTCATATAGTTAACCAGCACCGCAAACATTGTTACACTAAATCAACTCCACGTTAGTTCCAGCGCAAAATTAAAGTTCAATAAAGTACACACGATGTAGTTACAAGAAAGTAACACACGATGTAGTTACAAGAAAGTTACAAAACGATGCAATAGAATCCACAGGGCTGAAATTCTTCTCCAGTCAAAAGTGTTTAAGGAATGCCACCGTTGTCAGCATCACATATTATTTAAAACCCATTCTCATATTCTTATGCCCAGAAAATAGAAAAGTAAACTCATTCTAAAGTCCTTTATAGGATAATTAAAAGTTAACACTATAGAAAGCTTTGTTACGCTAGGGGGCCCGCCCCCTGATCGCTGACGCTCGCCAACCCCTGGAGGATTGCTTCGCAGTCCTCATTGGTTCGCTGCGCGAACCTATGCTCGCTTCGCTCGCCTGAATGAAGACATGTGTCCTAGCAGAAGAGATTGTTTACAAAATATGTTTCAAAAAAAAATTTCAAATCTAAATTTGCTATATTACAGAAAATATATACAGTAACTCTGAAATCAGAATTCAAATGAAAACGTTGAGTAAATTTTAACTCGAAATGTTAGCGTTGCTTTGGAAATTGAAAACCCAGCATGTTGTTTGTGTGTACATTTCCCCAGCATTCGAACGACCGACACTTTTTCATTCAGTTTGTTGCCGAAAGTTGTAGTGCAAGCGTCTTGTTGAACTATAATTCTTGGCCCTGAAAAGGACCGTTTTTTAAATGGCCCTGAAAATATCCTCCGATTTCTTTGATTTATATTAAAATCTAACTGCAAAAGCCTAACTAAAATTATTTCTTTTTTTTTTTCAATAAAATTTCATCCGATAACGCTATAAATTCAATTGATGCACGGGACTTTGTGGTAAACAAAAAATCGTACAGTGTGTTGCCAAAACGCGATAACAAATAACGTATTTTTTGCGTGCCACGTAAGAGAATTATATATATAGATTGTAACCAGCACCGCAAACATCGTTGCACTAAACCAACTCCACTTTACTTCCAGCGCAAAATTAAAGTTCAAGAAAATAACACACGATGTAGTTACAATACATAGTTACACGATTTATCGTTAACAATATAGAAACCTGTTTCATATATAGTAACCAGCACTGTAAACATCGTTACATTAAATCAACTCCACGTTAGTTCCAGCGCCAAATTAAAGCTCAAGAAAGCAACACACGATATGATAGGTTCCTCGGGGCTGGAATTCTTCCCCGAAGTCGAAAGTGTTTGGGGAATGCACCCCGTTGTCGAAACGTTTTAATTTTTCCCATCACCCACATTGCGTCGAGCCAGCCGAAGCGGTGGACTGTGTGTCACGAAAGGCAAATACGTCCGTCTGTCTGCTCGTCTGAGAGTGTTCACCTTGAATGCAGGGTCAATGGACGCCGACGCCGCAGGTAGCAGCTCGGAAAACCAAGGTCAACCGACAAGGGGTGTCCGCTCTCATGTTTCTCAAGGTGAGAGGCGTCGCGGGATCTTTCGGGGTGCTCGAGAACGGAGGCACCCCACCACTGGGAACAGGTGGCCGAGTTGGATGGAAACTTGAGGATTTTGACAAGAAGTTAATGTTAAAAACTCTTACTGGAAAGAATTTAGGCATTCATTTTCAGGTCACATTTATTTTTTGAAACTCGTGAGTGAGCAAACACATCGTGCTTATCCAGTTACCCTATACTCTAATTCATTAAGTTTATAATAAAATTACTTTAATGAATGGATTGGACATGGTTTTGTGGCATTGAGTCCTCTTGGGACATATTAGGCCAAACTCAAGATAAATAATCAGATACATAATATAGTAATAAAATTAAATGAGTCATCTCATAATAAAATGAATACTATATAAAATTATGTGTGATATATGAACCCAATGTCATGTAAAAAGCTAAAAATATTTGGATGAGAATTCTCTCCAACCATGTCTAAAAACAAGGTATAAGAATTAAAATGTTTATGTCGTTGACTATTAAAATGAGAACATTCTATTAAAATGTGTTTTACCGTTAGTGGGCAAATACAATAATTACGAATAGGATGATGTAAATGGAACTCACACAGTTAAGGATAGCTATTTCTTAGAGCAAATTTAACTCTTTGCTCCAGTTCACACCGCGTGCTTTCCCTGTTACCCTATACTAATTCATGAAGTTTATAGTTAAAATACTTTAGTAAATGGAACTCACACAGTTAAGGATAGCTGTTTCTTAGACATAATTTAACTAGTTGCTCCAGTAAACACCGTGGTTTGTCAGGTGCCGTAAGTACTAAGTCAATTCGTCGAATTTTTAACATTTATATAGTACTAAACATTTTTTATCAGTGGATAAAATTTGTACACTTCAAGCTATTTAGATTGAGAAACAACTTTTACTTTGGTATAGCTTCTTAAGATTTAGCTGAGTACTACAACTTTCAATTGACGTTCACCAAACATTTATTTTGAACTTGAGACACTTTTATTTTGGGTAACTCGTGTGTAAACAAATATCGCGTGCCTGATTCAGTTACCATATACTAATTCAATACGTTTGCAGTAACATTACATAAGATAAATGAAACTTACACAGTTCATGACGGTTATTTTTTAGAGACATTGAAGTTAACTCGTTGATTCAGTAAACACCGTGCGGTTATTCATATACCTTAAGTTAATTCACTTAATTTGAGTGAGTTTTTATAAGTTGATAAAATTCGTACACTTCAAGCTATTTAGATTGAGAAACAACTTTTATTTGGTATAGCTTCTTAAGATTTAGCTGAGTACTGCAACTTTCAATTGACATTCACCAAACATTTATTTTGAACTTGAGACACTTTTATTTTGGGTAACTCGCGTGTGTAAACAAATATCGCGTGCCTGATTCAGTTACCATATACTAATTCAATACGTTTGCAGTAACATTACATAAGATAAATGAAACTTACACAGTTCATGACGGTTATTTTTTAGAGACATTGAAGTTAACTCGTTGATTCAGTAAACACCGTGCGGTTATTCAGATACCTTAAGTTAATTCACTTAATTTGAGTGAGTTTTTATAAGTTGATAAAATTCGTACACTTCAAGCTATTTAGATTGAGAAACAACTTTTACTTTGGTATAGCTTGTTAAGATTTAGCTGAGTACTACAACTTTCAATTGACATTCACCAAACATTTATTTTGAACTTGAGACACTTTTATTTTGGGTAACTCGTGTGTAAACAAATATCGCGTGCCTGATTCAGTTACCAGATACTAATTCAATAAGTTTGCAGTAACATTACAAAAGATAAATGAAACTTACACAGTTCATGACGGTTATTTTTTAGAGACATTAAAGTTAACTCGTTGATTCAGTAAACATCTTGCGGTTATTCAGATACCTTAAGTTAATTCACTTAATTTGAGTGAGTTTTTATAAGTTGATAAAATTCGTACACTTCAAGCTGTTTTAATTAAGATACATCTTTTATTTTGGGATAACTTTTCACGATTAGCTGAGCACTACATATTTCATTTGACATGTGGGAAACATTTAAAATCATCGTTTATTTAAGATAATTTAAGATTTGAGAAACTACTGTGTATTTATTTGGCCATGTTACACTAATTTCTGAACTTTAAGTCATAAACAGTTGATAAAATTTACACCCTTGAAGACATTTGCTTTGACTCAGAGAAATAATTTATTTTAGAGAAGCTTCTTAAGTGTGGCTTGGGGATTTTAGTTTTAAATAAACACTTACGACTGTCTTTATTTTTAGTAAAAGGCATACCTTTTTTGGCAAACGTGTGCACTTGAGAAACCACCATATGGTTATTAAGTTATTTTATACTAATTTATTGATGAATTTTAATAGTGAATAAAATTTACATTGTTCAGTACATTCAGTTTAACTCAAATGCCATTACTTTGGGAAATCATTATAAGTTTGGTAGATCAATCTACAGTTATATTTTAAGACTAGCAAAATACCCGACCTTACTCGGTTTGAATTGGTTTACTCTAGATTGAAGAGATACTCAAAATATATAATGACTTACGTTTTTTTTGTAGAATAAAAATTTATTTTAATACCTTTCGCCATCTTTATATTTTCTACAACTTATTTTGGACACAAATCCTACACATGCATATCCATTCATGTAATACATTTCACATACATTGCACAATTGCAGTATGACAAAGCTACAAAATGACGAAAGGTGATACTAAGGTTACTACTATAAAAGACGATTTTGAGGGAGATTTGAAATTCTCTTTCTTAAGTTCTTTTCATGTTCAACTCAATTAATTAAAATTACGATTTACGGCGAGTGCTCTCGCACTCATAGTCAACAAAACAATATTTTTTCACTTGTGGCACTCTTGCCTGCGGTATGCGACATTATGAAATTTTGCAATCTTCTCCTGTCATTATTACAACGAATTTTTTAATGTTAAAAAAAGTTCTAGTTTGGATTTTTAAACATTATTATTCTTTCAATAACGGCATTATTCTTTAAATAACGGCATTATTCTTTAAATAACGGCATTATTCTTTAAATAACGGCATTATTCTTTAAATAACGGCATTATTCTTTAAATAACGGCATTATTCTTTCAATAATGGCATAACTACACTTAAAATTTACTGAAAATTTATACTGACTTACCTAACATCTTTAAGTCTAATACTTTGTGGTGCTGTTGCATGTGATGAGAAGGAAAACACATTTATTAAAATAATAAATATTTAAAACAGGAAACAGCAAAGTAAAACAAAATAAAAGATGTCGCAAAAAATTGTTCTAAAGATATTAATTTGTGATTCAATTTTATCTCTTGATCTCGCACAGTTGCCACAACTTACAACTAAAAGTGTACAAAATTTAGAAATGTGAAATTAATTCAGAGCGAAAGAACCAGAAAAAATATCACTGCTCGCGCGATCTTGTTCATTCTCGTTTCATTGAAAAATATCGTCTGTCCCAAATATTCGGAAATCGTTTTCATTGCGCAAAGAATAAAAATAAGACTCGAAATAAATGAAGTATCAGAGATGAAATTCCATAAAAAAAATAATTTTTTGAAGAATAATTACTTTTTCAGCAGTACTGGTAAAGCAATCGAAGTAATCGTAATATTCAATAGACATTCCAATTTTTCCAAAACTACCAAATTATGGTTGATTTAAGTATACTTACTCAGGTGTTTTAGCATGAAACTCAACTAAATATAACAATAAAGAAATGTTTGATATTGCATTCACTAAACTAATACATAATGTATAAAATAAAATACAATGCAATCAAATATCTTGAATACAATTCATGTGATGTCTACACAAACACACAAACACAAAATCGAGCATAGAACAGAAAGACGGACAGACAGACTTTCGCAACCAATGCCACTCACTAAATGAAGATAAGTACTCACTGTATGCAAATTTTCATGAAAATATCTCAAACCGCGTGGACGTGTATAGGGCACAACATACAGACAGACAGACAGACAGACAGACAGACAGACACCAAACGAGAAAAAGGCGGATTCGGCATCAGAAGGGTCCAAAACGGATAGAAAACTTGAAATGGGTCGAAAATATTGAATGTACAAACAAACACTCCATTCTTATTTATATAGATTAACACTTACCCAGACATTTATTTTGACATAAACATATAGCTTATTTGAAGCTAATTGCTAAATTTGGCTGGTATCTCACCTATCATCTATCAATTTCCACTCAGTTACATTTTATTTGCTTGGAGAGAATTTATATAGTTGGAATGAGCTTATTTGTTGTGACTGTCATTTTTACGATAAATTTTTAAATGATCACTCGTCAAGACCTTTTTCCTAATGGTGATATTGTATTTTAGGGTAATTTTGACTCATCACTCAACAATCGCTTTTATCTGCACAAAAACAAACCTGAAATTAACAAAGATTTCCCCCAAACCAGAAATGGAATCGAAATAATTATTCATTTTTAAGTGAAAATATGCTCCAATCCTCATTTCCATATGTTATACAAATACACTTTAATATTTGATTTTCATAGAATTATTTCAACTGACGAAAAAAGAAATTAACAAGAAAAAGAAAGGTAGTTTCAAGGAATAGGGTTCCCTAATTCAACAATAGCGGTCTTTTTGTCCGTCCACGATTCGGCCTTTTCCTGAGCTTTTGGAACATTCATGCTCAAACAGGATTAGATCATAGTGTCTGATTGATACCAGATTGCACTGATATACTGAATGTTACAAGGCCTGAATAGCTTGTTGAAATATTTGATTAAAATTAAATTTAAATTAACTTTTTTGAAATTTGATGTAGATGGTTTAATTTTGGCAGCCACGAATTTTTCAGCGAAAAACGCACTTTTTGGAATTTGGATCCTTTAAACTTTCCAGATTTTTTATGTAAATTTTTTTGAACGCTTAAAAACTTTAAAAGATCAGAAAAATTATTATTAAAACGAATTTAAGAGAATTTTACAGTTTTGCAACACTTTTTTAAATCCTTATTACTGAAGACTGTCAAATAACCTTCAAATATGCATTGATTTAGACACTATGAGTTGAGGAAAGATATTTTGATTTAAGGAAATATAATAGTACAAAAACTCATTGACAGTATTATAACAATACTAAAAAATTCGAACAAAATCTCATTTATTCTGCCAAGCATAAGATTGGAAAATTAAAAGTGGATGATAATATTTTAGAAAATATTACGCATATTATTTTAAATATTAAATTATACAATACAATCTATGCCAAAAATTCAAAACATCCAAAAAATTATCTAGTACAGTATCAGGTTTATATTTTATCAACATCGGATAAAAAATTATTTTTAATATTTTGTTTCGTTCAAAAAAATTTTGAGGTAGGAAGGAGGTAGTTGAGTTTACGACGCATTAGAGAAACACAACGGAATATTAGCAACGGTCTGGAATCAATCTCGAAAAGTTGATAGGTAGGTAGCTAAATTTAAGTCGCACTGCAGAAAAACAACGCACTATTGCCGACTGTCTGGGACTAGTCGCTAAGATAAACATCCGACAATCTCATTGGGAGAATCAGTTTAAAGGAGAACGAGACGCTTGAAACTTAGAAACGCATGATTGCATTGTTTATATTGAGTAATATGGCACAAATCCTGTCGACTTTTTCATTTTTAGGTAAGTATAAATGGAATAAAGATCTTTTATCTTAACCCCACCCAAATACTGTAAATATTCAAGCTTAGAGAAAAGCCAGTTTTGATAGATCGATGAAACTGTCTGAGGATGGTCTAAAATTCTAAATTAATAGTCTGTTGAGTTGTTTGGGTTTTTAAATTCCTAGAGTGTACTGTTGCGTGGAATAATGATTAACTAACTCCAGACAGCTGTGATGGTTATGAAGCATTGAATTATGAATATCTCTTTTATTTTAAGCATCCGGGGTTAACTGACTTTAATGGTTTTGTGTCTACAAAGTACCTTCATTAAGTGAGGATTATGAAGCTGACGATAGAGTTATCTAGAAATGAATCGTAAATATAACCTGAATCCGTTTATGGCCCGGTGCACACATCCGGTTTTTCAACGTGCGGCGCCGCTGCCGCAACGCAAGTGCGGTCTGAGATACATTAGATCCAATGGAGCAGTGCACACATGCCTCCAGCACCGCTGGGGCGACGCACGTCTAACTTAGATGCAATTTGTACCGCAGTTCCCCACGGTGACGCACATGAGTCATTCTGAAGTACCTTGTTTTCATAAATAAATGGAATTTCAATAATAATTAATAAATGGTTGTATCCATTAACGTCCATTTCGTTTCAAAATATACTTTTTTTACACCAAGGAAGCGAAATAAACACGTTTTCTTCGATAGAATATTTATCGCAAATGGCGCGAAATGAGTTCGTGCGTCATTTCACGGTTATGTGTGCATAGTTGGGCTTCGGTGCCGCAGTGGCGCCGCACGTTGAAAAACAGGATGTGCACCGGGCCTAAGTGAGCTTTTAATGTTTAACAACCTGTAGTGATTAAACTGAAGTACTTCCCGTACAACCAAGAAGGACAGTAGAACGTCAAACCCAAACGGAATCAAGTATAATACGTCACCGTCGCAGTGGCAGAATGGCTACAGCACTAGCTTGGAACAGTTGTGGACAAAGGTAGATAACGTCGCACTTGAGCAACACAACAGGCTGCCGGGAACGGTCTGGAGTCAATCTCAAAGAGAAGTATTCGAGGACAACCAGGGGAACATTATTTTGAACCACTTTGTGGTGGTATTGGTATTTTTAATTACAGTCGTACTAGAACAACACAACGGGCTATTGACGAACGGTCCGGAATCAATCCCCACGGGTAAGATCGAGGACAACACCACGCAATTTTGAACCACGGTCAAATGACGAGGCAACACCTGAGCTGGCACTCCACTCTCCAAACTTCCACACCAAGCAAACGTGAGGACTCTCGGCCACGACAGATATAAGGTACACCTTTCGGGTTGAAACCTTTTCGGGGCCTTCCTATATCCGAATTGACCTAAGCAGGTCGGGGCATTGGGGCTGCCCCCCTCCAATTAAAAAAGAAAAACCCTTTTTATAAGAGCATAGATATAAGTGATTGTAACTATTAGGAGTAATTTACTGGGTGTTCTTTCTCAAAGAGCCTTCAGTTAGTACTCAGTAGTGCTGAAATCCGTTGACATAAGTTGTCTTGCATTAAAAATTTAAATATAATAATAGAAGTTCTCTGAGCCCATATAGTCAACCTTTCATGTTAGTTGATTGGTAAGATTCTAAGACACAGAGCCATACCTGGTCAAACTGCTTCAAACGAAGTACAGCAAATAAGCACACACACAACAAAAGTTTCATAGACACAGAATAGAGAAAGGCACCCAGGGAGGAATCGAATCTGTGCAGCCAACAACTCGTAGGGTATTAACGCAATGGGCAAACGCACAGAGCCCTCCTCTTATTCGTAATAAGACGGGATTACTTGGGGAAACGCATTTGAGGACTTGTAAACTCTGGAAATTCGAATGTAGGCATTAATGTGATAAGGGAAGGATGAACGAGAAGGAATTTTTAATGCTTCAAGAAGAAGACTGAGGGATTATCTCAGTTTAGATACGTGTACGAAAAATCATAACAGGCAGCGAATTAATTTATCAAACCAATTTGACTGGTTTGAGACAGGCAGAGTTGCAACAAAACTGAGGTAATGTCGAGGTTAATGGATAGTTCTGGAACTGACATAAATTGGGTATTGTGTTTAAAGACGATTACTTTAGACTCTCGAGTGTCTTTTCCATCGTAATTGACTTAGCATGCATTTTCATGGATGTGTCTTCTACTAATTTTTGCGAAAGAGTTATTTCATTGAGATTTATTAACTCCGACATGAGAACCATTTACCATTGTCAAATTTAACAATTGCGTGGAAAATTGAACTTTTTCCAAATGATGTGAACTTGCTGAATTTTCCATTAACTATAACACTTGCTTAAAAAAAAAGCAGAATGCGCAATTAATGCTTAATTGTTCTGCCGACTGTACTTCTAAACTTTCCCCAGGAAAAAGAAATGAATAATGACGAGTGCTCATTATCTTCACTTGTGTTTTCGACTACTGATTTCTATTTTTAATTCCTATTTAGTATTCTCTGGGACTACGGGAACACGGTTGTGAGAGTAAAGGAGTTCGAAAATAGATCCAACCAAACGACAGTCGTGTAAAGGGGGGCTAGTAAACGTTAAAGCTAACCTCGTCATCTGACCAGGGTTCAAAATGAGGGGTTGTCCTGAGATCTTTTCCATCGGTATTGATCACGAGCCAATAGCCCGTTTTGTTGCTCCAGTGCGACGTTAATTAATTGGTACCAATTACCATAAATATTCACTGTTCACGATTTTCATAAATTATTCCGGTTAAAGCACTCGTTTTGGGCCAAATTAGGTATTCTTAACTTCCAAAATAAACAAAATCCACACGAAATAATTAAACACACATGAGACCACGTTATGTTCCAATGCAAAACCTTGAAAACAAAAAAAAGAGTACAATATATCTCACAGCCTTATTTAAATAAGCAATTCTTTTGATTTAATTAGACTTCTTGTTAGTACAAAAAAGGAGTGCTCTGAATGTTGGTTTCAAATGCCCAGAGCTTATTCCGAAGTCGATTGAAAAAAAAAAACGTTATCTGTGAAGGAAACTCGTGGGAAGCACGTGTTGCGTAACTGATGACACAGTCAAATGTATGGTAATGAGACATCTGTGAAAGAGTGACTTAGAAAAAAACTGAATAAATTCATTCATTCTCTCTCAGAGTCAAATGATAAGATTTAAATGCAGTTCGAGCTTTTGGATCCATCGACCCGTACTGCAATCTTTCATTATGCGAGAAGAAACAACTGGTGGGGATTTTACCAAGGACATCACACGAAGAGAGAAATGAAACCATAAACTGCATTGAAGAAACTTCTATGTTCCTTTTTAAACCTATTCAGAGACTATTATTTCAAGTGTTTATGACGTACATTGTATGCATATTCAAATTGAACTCCTAGGTTATAGATTACCAGACTATGCTTATAATCGCTCTTTTCTAACAAAAGTGTTGGAATATTATCAGTAAAAGTAATAAGGACTTTATAGATTAATATTTTTGAAAATGAATAACAAAAAGCAATTAAAAAATTCAAAGGCAAACACAATTTTGTGACAGAGAAACAGGTTTCGAGTGAATGTTTGAACAATATTAACTGAAAATAATTAGTTTTTATTTCAGATTTTATGAGGTTCATAATGTTAAGGTTTTAAGTGGTCTGAATATAAAATTTGGAGTCTTCTAAGCTTGTGATAACAAACATTTATTTTAACTATCTATACTTTGAACATATGGCACTAACAGATATTTATTCAATTAAATCATTAAAAGTGATAAACATTAGTTAATGAAATAAAACGTGTAATTTTATTTCAAGCAATAGTATGCTCAAACTGCCCACCAATGAAGAACAAGTTCAGAATCGCATAAAATTTAATAAAAATTATTGATTGAGAAGAGTTGAAAAAGGGAGAAGATCACAGACAGGAATCAAATCACTATTTGAATGATGTAGTCGATTTTCTAATTAAGCACTCCACAGATTGTTTTAAAAGTATATAAAATAACAAAAAAAAATTTTTTTTTTGCAAATTTTCAAAAATTTTACTTTTGTAAATTGAAGAGGAAGCAAGGTGCTGATGAAAACAAAAGAGCAAGTAGTGCAGAAATGATTGAATATCCTGAACATATTTCCTCCGCGAGATACCTTTAACTTATTAACAGCAGCATAGACAAATTAGAAGAAATTAGATACTTGCATTACCACACACACACACATTCGTCTCAAATGGTGCACAAAAGTATCACGATGCAAATTACCTGAATGATTCATATATTTTCGATGATTTTATTATAACTGAACCTACCCAATATTGCTTATTCCAAAATCAAAATGGTACACATGTGTACGAATTTATTTTTGATAGAAACAATCTCGAATCTGCAATCAAAGTCATAAACCAAACCAGAAATTTGATCTCACACCCAAAATTTATATTCAGGGACGAAAGGATTAAATGCAATCCGCCTGCAATTGTTCAGCACGAGTAAGCAACAAGTGAGGTGACGTCACAACGCAGGCATGTTCACGTGACTTGGTCCACCCCGATGAGTCACGTCCCGGAATCACTGCTGTTCCACCTCTCCTAATGTGTCCACCCACACTGCCTTTGACCGATCCTCCACACGGCGGACGAAAAGACGAACATCCGTGCAGGAAGTGGCTGAATCTCTGAACTACAACTTGCCTGGGGTGCGTGTTGCGGAAACTGTGTCTGTAGGAAGAAACTTGGGGGTGTCCGGGGGATGGATTTTATGTCGAACACCGCGGTTGGGCCTGTTCTTTTGGTTTTCATTGCCATTCGGTGCTTTCACATAAAGGAACAGGGATAATGTGATCCTGAAACAAGTACATGCTGATGCAATGTGGAGAGTCATGGACGAATTAGGTGTCACACGAGGGCTTGGAGTTAGTTTCCAAGTTGCACAAAGTCATAAAGACTTCTTAAAGCTTTGGCAAGCCACAAATTGGTCCAACACTAGTTCTGCGAGGCAAAATAAATTGGAATAAGCTTGTGTAGCGATGCCTTTTCTATTCCAAAACGAATTACACATGCTCATAAAGGATGTTTAATCGCATGTCGGATCATTGTGCGGCCGAGATAGTACGACATTGGAAATGGGTCACCAGTACAGGGCACCGGGAAAATTAAAATAGTATTTAAAGTGCTGGATTTTTCTAAGTTTAACAAACTGTGAATCTTTTCATTTTTTGTCTTCATTAAAAGCTGTAAATGTGTCAAAGGAAAATAAATTTATAAAAAAAAATATTAAATATTAAAAATACTTATTTGCATTTTATAATAATCATGTGGGGGTCCTATTCAAAGGAAGATTAACTATTTTAAACATGGCTACCTTACGCAATGTTAATGTCTAAAATTCCTCGAAAAACCTTCTTGAAGTCAATGTATGAAGTCAACATATCCAATAAAGCCCGAAAGGTAAAAATCTTAGCCATAAAATCTATTATATCCCCAATTTTAGATTTTCTTTATGAACCAAAAGATGTTAATGGGAATTAATCTGTCAAAGGATTGGTCAAAAAAAAAAAGCAAAAAGCTTTGAAGCTTCAGTAAAAAAATAACTGATAAATAAAACGTTTGTTTAATATAAATAAGATTGGGTTTCTTAACCACGCTTGAAAAACTTTTGAATTTTTAAGAATCTATTTGGTATGTGGAATTTACATTTTTGTAACTTATTTTTACAGCTTTATGATTTCATTAGCAATTTTATTAAATGAATGAATATTTTTACTCTGTCGAAAAGAATTATAAATATTTTTTTTTAGATCTACGAAGCATTTAGTATATAGGAGCATAATTGTTGCACATAATTAATTAGTAGATGAGAGTTTAAAGTAATATCTGTGAGTAAAGGACTAAAGCCTTTGATTTATTTGCGTCCAGTTTTATTACGTTGTTTCAGTCAATTAAGAAATCTACTTTCTTATACGAAGTACCTTTTGCGAATCATATTGCTAAAATTCTTATTTAGTAAAGGATTAAAAATGAATGGGAACATTCTAAACGTAGGAAACATGGTAACATAGTTTACTGAAACGTTTACGAGCCATATGTAGCAATATCAAATTCAGCATACTTCCCCTGTAGCTTTTTATTTCGGAGAAAAAGGACCTGTACCATCAAAGGTGTATGGACTTGGTACGTCTTTTGTCGTCAACAGATCGCATCTTCTTTAAGCACTTCACTACAAATTCTATCTGAAATCGAAATCGATTCAGAAAACAAAATGGACCTGGATGTAGTGACTGCCTTTTCGATTTTCCTTCATAGTGGGAACGTTTTCGATGTTGGGTTTTTTTCTCTCGCATGCTTCCAAACCATAAGCTATCCTTCGCATGCAAGGTTCAATTTTTCGTACTACCTGCTCACTAGGAGAATAGGCAAATGTTACATCATAGGTATTTTCAATTTTCAAATGAAACGTTGAAATGTAAAATAAAAGTTGTGCGTTAATGCTGTTTGAAGAAGACGTCAGTTATAATAGAATATTAGTTTAAAGTAATTTGTACGTGATGGGAAAGTTCATTGAACTTATGATCTGATCAAACTCTGTTAATATTTCATAAAAGTGTCCCAAAGTATTAAGAAAGCACACGTTTGTCCGTTTAAAAATACATAAATTGTGAAGTTTAAATGATTAAAATATATTGTTATTCATAATGACTAAACGTTTATGAGCCCAACAACCAACTGCTTCAAAGATTAACTAAATTAATTTCAAGTGAAGGTTAATTTCAATTTGTGACAGTTTTATAACGTTAGAACGAACGTCTTGGTACGAGTAAGCATTCAGTCTATATTTTATTGATTAGTCATTGCTAGTTAGACACTAGATTCTAATATATGCAACATATAACAACCGTTATCCAACTATTCATACTCAGATATAATTATTTCTTCTTGGAACGGCAGTATACTATGAGAGTACCAAGTTTCGTAGCTCAACTTCGTCAGAATGTGCAGTTAATAAAACACTGCACTTCTAACATGCTTATGAAGTTAAATATAAAACTTCCAGTACAGACAGAGTGGGCTTTACAAAAAGAGTTTTGCCACCTGCCTATCTGTTTTATAATAAAACCAAACAAAATATAAAGCTTTAATGTAAAATAAAATCATTGTAAATAGTTGGTATTTGGAACCTATTTATTTTTGAATTTAATTTTCCATGAAACAGATACTGTCCTTATTAAAATACTTCTCCCCCAATAAAAGATTCAGTTACAATCTAAAAGTAATAATTTACAAAAGAACTTTTAGTCTCTAGCTATTTAGTAAAATGTTACCTAAAATTCCTCTTTAAATTTTAAAATTAAGCAGTAAAATATACCTCTACTCAAACCTAATTTAACGATATTACTGATGATTTTTTTTTAAACTATATAGTATTTGAAAGAATAAATTTACAAAATAACTCAATTATTTTCAAAGTTGAACTTTCAAGAGATAAACGGAGAAGAAAAAGACAGTTCATCAGAAAACTACAGCCATTATTCAAATGTTTCTGAAATAAAATAGTTTAAATTTAGAAAACTCAATTTTCTTAATGGTACAGTGCAATACTTTTATTTGAAATAATCCATTACAGCTTTTACAAAAAACTTAAGTACGCCCAGTTTGACTGATGAATAATGATACAAAATACGCCTATAAAATTAAATTATTGATACGCAAGTCTTTTTTATTAGATAGATTCAAATATTTTTTTTATTTTAGTAATTCGCCTTAATACGAGGATTCACTTAAATGGCTTCTATTTGAGCCCATTTAAAACACCGAAAGAAGGATCCAACGATTAATATTTGATTCCTTTAAATTGCATCACTCCACTATTTCCATTGAATTATAGTCAAACGATGCTAGCCCTTTTAGCTTCAATTTTAAATTCTTCGAGGCACTTCTTTCATCCTTCATTAAAAATTTCTGGATGTTCTGTTTAATTTGTTGCAGCCGTAGTAACCATAGCAACCGTTCCCGTAGAGATTAACAAATTTGAAGCAAGGTAGTGAAGAATATAGTATCTCTTCGGCAGATTTATTCAGTCGTTTTCAATATTTCATCAGCTTTTCACACTTTCGAATACGCAGACTTTTGTAGCGGTGATTAATGTAAAAGAATTTTGCATAATGTATACATTTATGTTTCGATCTGAAACATAGAAATGCACTGTCGCTTTATTCGGTATCGGCCTTTGCTTTTAAACATAGTTTAAATATAAGGATTTTCACATTTAAATTTATAAAATTTATTCCTTTCACCAAGTTTAGTAGTTTCATAATTGATGTTGCGCATATAATTTTTTTAAACAACAAATTAGGTTGACTAACTTATTGAATTGAATATTAGTGCAGATTATATAACTCTTCAGAAGTATTAAAATACTCAATACACACAAGCAGCGTGTGTGTGTGTTCACAGCTTATTTTTGGTTAAAACTTTCATTTTTGTAGTTTATTGTTGCCTGACTCCCACAAGAGTGATCAATATTAAGTTCACTTTCTCTTGTCGATGAAGTTAAGTAATCTATACTCAAAAAGATTTTCTTATGAAACATCACAATACATCTTCACCATCACCCGCCCTAGCATCGAACTCCTTTTAAGATGTTACCTATTTGGAGAGACGTACCTAGTAAACTTTTCATTGAAAGACACAAGTTAAACGTTGTGAATCGCTTCATATACCACCCACAGGTTAACTATGAGACTCTAGGGACTTAGATACCTGGCATACATACGAGGGCCAACCATGGGTTTCTAAGTGGTCACGCCACTATTGATCACAAGCTAAACAATAGAAGCCGTCTTATGAAAGAAATATTTCTTTTATGCTATACATGGTTCAGTGAGGTATCTAATCCATTTAAAACTTTGGTTCTTAATTTAACAATATTCAAGTTATGTTGCAAGGATTCTGGGGTCAAAGCATAAATTCTGTGCTCAGATGGTAAAATGTTCACTTTTAAAAAAATTTTCGTGACAGCAATTTTAAGATTCAAGATTCAACATGTGGTTCTGTGGTTTTTGGCTTATTACAATTTTCCACCTCAGTTTTCTCATAAACTGAACGAGAAAGCCTTTCGACATTTTGCCACCTTCTAAACATCAAAAAACCAGACTCCAGGATGGGACTTACTCAATTTTTTGGGAAAAGTGATTTACAACATCTTGCCATTTGAGCAGCACAGAATTATTCTAGTGATATGAAATCCAGTTCAAGTCACCGGTCCTGGTTTAATTAACCCTCACAAAACAAAAAATTGCCACAGAACGACAATGTCGAACCAAAAACAAATCCCACTTCAATAATTGCGATTTAGTTTATTTATTAAAATTTCTTAAGGACACTTGACTGCAATTTAGTACTTTAATAATTAGATTTACGCCCATGAAGTTAGAGGTATTTTCTTATCAAGAGTAAAAATTTTATTTCTAATGTAAATTGATATCGGAACACTCTTTCCTTGATATGGAAAAAACAATAAAATGTATTGCAAGTGTCATATACGGATGGCAATTTTAACCATTTGAAAGGAATGTACTTTTTGTGCTTTTGTCCTTTAAGCTCAGAGCGGCTTTTGGTGACATAACTGATGAGCCAAATACTACTTCACATTAGCGCTGTCCATAGACGATGAGATAATCTACTCTCAAGAGCACTCTAAATAGAGAAATGATTCCATCGCTCTTTTCAAAGACACTTTAATGTCACTTGCAAGCTTTAGAATTCTTATAAACATGTATGTCACCCATATAAGTATTCATGGTTGACAATTGGCTTGATTGCCACTGACACTTGGATTACCTGAAATTAACCAAGTTCAAGCTTTCACAAGCATGAGTTTGAAAGCTTCACAGAACAGTTCATAAAAAGGTTTTGAAAGACAAATTCTACAGGTGTAAGTATAAATTTGAACCCATTTGCAGATTCACATTTGTATCTATCGGAAATGTTTAGCTTTTTTCGTACCTATCGTAAGATGAGCAGGTAACATCAATAACAAAGGTACAAATGATCACACTGAATTAATACAAAAAGAAAAAGAAATCTCATTTCTAGAACTTATGTTCCTAAATTTGTATCAATAAATAACAGGCATCGCTAATTTTCATATTGATGTTCTTATTTAAGTAACAAAATGAAGTACTCTATTTAGAGCCTTTTGGGAATTACTGCATTTCTGAGTTGAAGATATGGTCAAAATTGTTATTTTACGATAAAAGTCTTACCAATTATTACAAATTGTCGATAATAGTTATTATTAGCAGATTAGTTAACTGTCAATAACTAGCCCTAACAGTACGTATTTTTTTTAGTTGGTATAAACTGCTTGAAATTAACGTTAAAAAGAGTTAAAACATATAAAAAGTAATTTCTATTTTATTTTATTAAATTCGTTATTAATTTCAGAATATTTCAATTTATTATTTTCTGTATAATGAATTCAATATTTCAATATAACTTTTGACATTTCAATAGCATTTTTGCTAACTTCTCGTTTGCAATAAATACTGTTCTTTTAATAGTTAATAATAATTAATCAGAAAGCAATCCATTTTCACAGAGTAGATTCAATGTTAAAGGATATTGAGGAATGAATGCTTCTTGTAACATCGATAGTTGAGCCTAATAAACATATCTATTATATATCATGTTCTCAAAGATACATTTCTAAGAAATCATTATTTTGGATACAGAATAATACTCCCAAATAGTAGAATCGAAATAGCAACAAAGCAAACTTGTCCTTTTGGATATCGTATGAATCTAAAGAATCCATTTTCCCATAAGAGATATTCTAAACATGTTTCAAAGCTAGAGTAGTGGGTGCCTCTAAAGTTGCTTGTTGCATCGATATACCTCTACAAAGGCGGCTCAGAAAAAGGCCAAACCCAAACAGAAACAACATCAGAAAGTACCGATTTTGAAAGGAACGAATATGCACTGAATGGGAAGAAAAACCGGATAACAAAAAAATGTCAACTACACCCGCGGTGTGACGTCAGATTGTCATTCTGTAACCTTTACGAGGCGAACAGATGTTACTTTATGTGAGGCCCTAGTCTTTTGAATGCGTTTCCTGCATTTCGGCTAAAAAATTCAATCAGGTGTTATACCGAATTCTAGCCATCTGTGAAAAGAAATAGGAGGTTTTTAAGTTTGTGTAAATGCGCTCCTACTCGAATTGGAGATTTTTTATTCGTTTTCCAAATGGAAAACATAAATGTTCTGTAAAACTTCATGAACCCACTTTCTGTCAAGATAAAAGTAGATGGCGCTAGTGTTTCCACGGCAATACGTGTTTTTTGTACATACTTCGAACTTGGTCCATCAAATGGTTTGATTATCGAACACGATTTTCAACGCTTCGTCAATACAAATTCCAAAGAATAAATTCGCAATCATATACGAAAATTCATCGGTCACCAATTAGATTAACCACCAAAACGGCGACAAACTATATTTAAGGTAACCCCGGTAAGTGTCATGATAGAACATTTGGGTTGAGGAAGGAAAATCTTCACTTTTGGTTATTGGTTTGTGCTGGAAATCCCTCTCGTGCATTTATCAGAGTGACAAACATTTAATATTTTCGAAAGATGTATTAGAAAATACGTTCATTTTTAAAGAGTAAAAAGAGGTATTTAATACTTAAAGTAGAATTATAAAGTTTCAATTCAATAGTTTCAGGAGTTCAAAATAATAATTATAGACATAATAGCAAAGAACACTTGAATAGGATACAAATAAAAAAATTGGCAACAATTACTGTTTAATCGGAAAAAGTTACTATTTTCAGTTACGTCATCTCCATCACCATTGTTTAGTGCAATTATTAAGATATTATGCAAATTAAAACACTAATGTATACATATAATCATAACACGATATAGTAATGCCCAAACCAAATTAACTTGTGAAATTAATAGCTTCCTAGTTGAAGTGTAACGTAGATAAGCACACATAAAATGACGAAATAATTGGGTGCCTAACTCTCTCCAACTATTGTGTTAATTACGATCCCACGCCCTAATGACTAACAGAGTCCCTAGTGTAAAAATATTTAAATTTACAACTTTGTACTAAAATGATGAATTAACAGAGATTATCTAGTTTTCACGATGCAGTTGATAGAGTTGTTTCATCTGACAATGGTAACACGCTTCTATATGTAATTAGTCTCATCTTTAATGAACTATTTTATTCACGGCAACGTAACATTTATATTATTGAGGCCCGGTGCACACATCCAATTTTTCAACGTGCGGCGCCGCTGTGTTAACGAAGTCCAACTATGCACACATTACCGTGAAATGACGCAAGTACTCATTTCGCGTCATTTGCGACAAATATTCTATCGAACAAAACGTGTTTATTTCGCTTTCTTGGTGTAAAAAAAGGCATATTTTGAAACAAAATAGACATTACAGGATACAACTATTTATTAATAATTATATATTTATTAATAATTTTTACAACTATTTATTAATAATTATTTATACTTTAGACCAGAGAAGCCTGTGCGGTGAGCTGCGGCGCCGTGGGGGAACTGCGGTACAAATTGGACGCAAGTTGGATGGGCGACGAGGCAGTGACGCCGGAGACATGTGTGCATTTCTCCATTGGATCTAATGTACCTCAAACCGCACTTGCATTGCGGCAGCGGCGCCGCACGTTGAAAAACCGGATGTGCGCACCGGGCCTAAATCGTAAAGCACGTTTGCTTCCAACTCCGAATCTCGTGATACAACTTCGTTCACCAATTTGTAAACAAAGCAAGCTGAAACGAGTTTACTCGATACTTTGAAGGTATTATATACGTAGTTGATATGTAATAAAAAAAACCAACATGATTAAAATACCAGTTTTAACTCTGTAACCTGAAATCTCAAATGAGCTGAATGCATCTGTGCTTTGGTAGAAAATGGTCAGTTTCCAAATTCGATGAGTTCATGTCCACAAATTACTTAATCGAATGAAGGTTATACTGAAAAAGGTTCAAAAATCCTCCTATCAATACATTATGAAAGAATCAAAATCATTGCAAAATTTTTTTCATACGCTGTATTTAAATATAAAATAACAATACATAATTCATAAATCCGCTGCAACCAAAAACTTGCGAAAGGAACATGCGAACTTTTTCCATCAAGAACGTGGAATTGGGGGTGATTAGGCGATTAGGGGGTGGTAGCCCGGTTTGTAGATTCGTTGATATGATTGGACGCAGTATTCGAACACTGATTCACCTGTGCGGCTTTCAGTTGAAAAGTCCGCCTTACGGAGGAGATTCGGGGATAATTGAGAGCTGAGCAATCCACAATACATACATAAAACATTTAAGTACACAGAAGGGGAAATATTAGCAACAGGAGGGTTACGAGATCGAAGCTCGATCCAATCAAACTATAGGTGCACGTGGGGGCAGTGTGCGTTAAATATGGCATGGCCTCAACTGTCTTCTTGATGGCGTGGTGTGACAGATGAATTCGAGGAGAATGGGATGCCAACTCAGGTGTTTATCTTGTCATCTGACAGTGTTTCAAAATTATAATTACGAGATGTTGCCTTCGGATTGTTTTCTCCGGAGTTGATCCCGAACCGATACCCACATTAGTCACAAAGCATATATGTACCTAATAAGGTACAGACAATAAAAACTTTGTTCCCAAAACATATCAATTCTAAATCGTATTGGCTTAAAAACAGGGCGAAAACGCTTAAATTTCTGTTATTCGAAATAGCGAAAGAATTAAGCAAACGAAACGAAGTTTCGGTAGAAGGGGTACAGAGTACGGACGCAATCACCTGTCTCTAACGGAGAAAAGAAAAAAAAAAGTATTCAAGTATAATTCCCATCTGTTGTGTTTTCCGTTCCATGCTGCCGTCACGTTTGTTTTCGGTCAACAAACGGTACGGGAGGGTTCTCTAGTAGTACAGCTGCAACGTTTCACCCCATAGCATAAGTTGGTCACGGTCTGAACGGTGCAGATTTATACGCGTATGGGTATGCAAGAGTGAAAACAATAGGTGTTGCTATCTTCCAGAACGAAGGAAAGATATCGGAGGAGGATAGGATTCAGAAGGAAAACGAAACTGAAATGGTCTCTGCACACAGATAAAAAATTCATTCCTTGTGGCGATTTTTTTTAGTTTAAAATTATTATTAACATTGGAAGCATTAAAAATCGTAGGTCTATAGGAATGAATATCAAAAGCAATCTGAAGGAACAAATATTTTATCGTGAAGAAACGACATGTGCGTACTAAAAAAAATGTATATTTAAGGTTGTTCCCTAAAATTACCTATACGAAATTACTTGTATGTTTCCATTTTATCATTGTTTATACATAATTTGTTTTACTTAGCTGGGATCATTCGAGTTTAAAATGTTCTTTTAAACGTATTCAGTTTTTTTATAAGGTTTGTTAAGGTAAAAATTTTATGCGGTAAAACATAATGGTTTTTGATAAACACCATTAATATCTAGAAGGTTTATTCAGCTAAACAACATAGTTCGGATAAAACAATCGAAAAAGGTTTGATTCTGTCCTTTTCAATGAAACCTACGATATAAATTCAAAGACCTCTTTCAAAATTTAATTGAATATGTCTGTTTTCTTCCCACGGTGACATGCAAGAAAGAATTCGCTGACAAAGAATGTTTTTCAACTTGCTGTTATATGAAGCTACAGAATTTGCAAGCGACGTTTTCTTTAGTGGTTTTATAACTTTTTCAATCAGTGTCGGCTCTGCAGTTCTTATTACATGTCTAAGCGAACTCGAATACAGATTTTAAATGTCACAAAGAAATTCCAGCTAAAACACCGACAGAAAAATTCCGATAAAATATTTAGCACAATAGAAATTATAATTTGTAATAATGATTCATTCAGATTAAATCAGTCATAAAACTCTTATACATAGCTATGCAAATTTAAACAAATGATTCAGTTTCAGTAAAAAAATAATTCCCTTCAAGTAACAAATAAAAAGATTCTTCCGAGAAAATATTTACTTAAAATGTTTAAACTTATTTTTCTGCAGTCAAGCTCAGTTGCGTCAAGTATTTTGAAATAACTCTTGAAGAAGATCGGTACTCGAACCGTAAGTTAAGTACCTACTCAATAATTCATTTACTACAGCACACATTACCCACAGATGTTGTCGGAATTAGATAAATAATTAACAGTTGACACACACACAAGATTCGCTTTCTTTTTACCTTGAAGGTTAAACTCGATCCCTTAATTCGATTGTGAAAAAAAAAAAACACCTGAGCGATTCCAATGCTCTTTGATCTCAGCCATTCCCAGCTGAGATATATTCATTCTTCCCTGCTCATTAAGTGTGTCCAGCCGTTTCACGAACGAACGAGCATTGCACGGTTACGAATTAGACGAACATTTAATTTAAACACCGCCTTTTGTTTGCTTCCGAATCGCAACCTTTTATTCGTAACCCAGATTCTGTATAGAGAGAGCAAAAAAATTGCGTATCTCGGCATTTCTTTCGTTTAATCTCTCCTTTGTCTCGAAAATTTCATTAGTTGCGCTCTTGTCCCGATTGTCATGCTCCACATAAGCTTCACACTTGGGCCATCGAATGCAAAAAACTGCTATATGTCGTTCCTACGTAAACTGATGATTAAGTGGCTATTACGAATCCAGACACTTTTTTGCAATGCTCGACATTTGCTTATCCAGTACAAACATTTAATTTATTACTGTATTATTTGAAAAGGCAACTTTCTTTATTTTATTTGGGTTTTTTGTGCACTCTCATGACATGTTATTCCATTTTACTTCCCAAAATAAAACCCCAAGACAAAAAAAAATCGTTAATTTTATTTAGAAACAGTTGATTTACTTAAATACAAATCGTTCCTACCTTAACTGATGAATAAATAAATGGCTATTACGAATCCCGACGCTTTTTTGCAACGATCGTCGTTTGCTTGTCCAGTAGGAACATTTTTTTTTATTACTGTATTATCTCAAAAACGAATGTCTTCATTTATTATTTGGGCTTTTTGTGTATTGTTGTGTGTACTCTCATTACATGCTATTCCATTTTACTTCCCAAAATGAAACCCCAAGACAAAAAAAAATCATGCATTTTATTTAGAAAAGGTTGATTAACTTAGATACAAATCGTTCCAACGTAAACTGATGAATAAATCGCTATTACGAATCCAGGCACTTTTTTTTTCACTGATCTTCATTTTCTTATACAGTAGGTATATTTTATTTATGATTGTATTAGTTGAAAAAATCAAATTTCTTAATTTTATTTGGACTTTTTGTGCACTCTCATTACATGCTATTCCATTTTACTTTCCAAAATAAAACCCCCAAGACAAAAAATCATGAAGAAACACAAATTTATTTAGAAAAAGGTGATTAACTTAGTTAGAAATATGTTTTGGCCTATGAAACTTCAAGATCTACTTTGGTTAGTTGTTAAATCGTACTGCTTAAAGTAATCACTTAATTTTTTCCCTTAAACTATACCACATTTTCGGAGATACTTTTCATTTCAATTGTTTGCATATTTAAAGTCTTCATTATTTAACTGTATGGAGTTCTTCAAATTGTTCGATCATTGAGTTGAAAGGAAGTCGCGAAGAATTGCATTGAAAAAATAATGCTGTTGCGTAAAAAAATGAATGAAACCGGGTGAAAATATCCCACATTGGAAAATCTATATTCTGAAAAATGTATTTCGCAATGATGATCTTTAACATAACTGAATTTTCATCATATCAGGTGGCCTTGTCACAATTTGTATTTGAAATGATAAAAATTTTACGAGTTGATCAAAACCAAATGAAACATACTTTTAGATAAAACAGTGCTGGAATACTTAACTAATTAAAATGCTGTAAAAACAACATTTAGAAACTAATTTTATGAGATAATTAAAACTTCATCATAATCCAAAGTTAGCCAACAGATATTTCTCATCTAAGAAACACTATTATTAAGCTGTAATTTTTCTCAAAAAAGCAGTATCCCTAAGTTTTTTTTTCTCGTTGACTATGGATACTTGCTGCTCATATAAGTATCTAATGCCAAGCAACCTTAATTAACAATGTCATTCCCTCTACCAACCTGTTGATTGAGTGTCGTCGGTTTTATAGCGTTATAAGGCGTCAGATACTGTTCTACAGAGAATATTAACAATTCAAGATTTCACTCAGATACTGCTTTCTCTACTAGTATGGTAACTAGGTACTAGAATTAACGTCGCACTGGAGCAACACAGTGGTCTATTGGCGAAGAACCAGGTGAGGTAATTTTAATAAACGTCCTATTAGAGCAACACAACGGGCTATTGACGACGGTCCGAGATGAATTCACTAAGGGAAAGATCTGAGGACAATTCCACGTCATTTTGAACCACGGTCAGAGGACGAGGCAACACGTGAGCTGGCACCCTCTCTCCAAACGTCCACACTAACCCAACGTGAGGACTTTCGACCAAAACAGATTTTCGATGCACTCTACACCATACACTTACATATATCCATGCAATGTCCCGGATTCGAATCAGGAACCTTCCGATCTGGAGACTAACACCATAACCACCAGACGATCCGGGATCAATCCCGAAGGGTAAGATTCGGGACTAGAAAAGTAAGATTGCCAACATTAAATAACAATCCAATTCACTCCACCAACAACAACATTAGCAGCGTGATTCCCTCTACCAACTGTTATGGAAGGTTTTCGTGCGTTGAGAGGCGTCGGATGCCGTTGTAAACAGCAGTTTAACAACGTAGATCAAACTTGGAGATACTGCTTTCTGGACAAGCATGGGAGAATGCGAAGAAATGAAGAATTAAAAGTAAACAACCCGATGTTTGATCACCAAAAGCATCTTCACGCACAACGCCCCAACACGTCTGGCGGTTCAAAAACGGTTATCACCCTAACTACCTCCCACATGCCAGCCGTTAAGATGTTCTTAAGACGTCAGAGGTTAAGCATTGTGACAGCGGATTCAACTGGCTCCTCAGTATTTAGGTCACGTGTCACGTTTACCATTTTCCGAAGGAGTCATATTATCTTTTTGTTTGCAGTTTAAAATGAATTCTAGAATAGGTGCCTGGGTTTAAGAGAATAACGGAAATCACTAGTGTTTCATGCTTCGCGAAATTCAATTAGGCTTAGCAAACAGGTGAACTATGACGTCTGGAGGATAATATCATGCTGTGCAATCCCACAACGGTAATGATGGTGTTGAATTATTTTTTTCATCACTTTAAGGATTACCATGCCATAAGCTTAATAAACAGCTTTTGTAAGAATTTGCTGAGATATCTACCGATGATGCTTAAACTGAATTTCAAACAAACAAGTTCTTCAACTTCATTCAAAGTAATATAGCCGGTCTTGTAGCCAAACGGTCCTCGATTCAATTGGCTGTGGGTTCGAACACCGGTCATGCATGTAAGTTTGATAGTGCTTAGATATTCATTTTAATCTATCGTCCCCGGTGTAATCAGTCCATGTATAGAAAAATGTCTACACGGCCACAAATCAAAGTAATGCAATTGATGGTGCAGAAATTTATTGGTACAGTTCAATGAAATCAATTAATCCCCACACGTTAAAAAGTGACAACGGTAGGTAGCAGTTGGTTGAATTAACTTCTCATCGAGGCAACACAGCAGGCTATTAGCGACGGTCTGAGATGCATCCCGAAATGATAGTCGTCATTTTGAACCATGGTCAGATGACGAGGTCAACACCTCAGCTGGAAAATTTGGAAACTTACACACCACATCAAAGTGTTAATGGACGTTTTTTCTTGAAAAGTTGTAAATATTACTCTATTTTACCGGCCCTACGGTTTCTAATCTATTCATATTCTTGTAAAATATGTAAAATGTATCAGCACTAAGGGGATATTAGATACGAATTTGTTAGTTATTTAAATAGGACCTCTTTGAATGGCACATTAAAAATAAAAAAGTCAACGAACACCTTTATCTGTGTAATTATTTAGTCTCATAGCTCCAAATTAACAGATAGAAAAGTTTAAGCACAATATAAATAATAGGTTTTGCAAGCGTCTAACAGTTATAATTGTACCATTGTTTTCCATGCTAAGATTATATGATTGCAAACTAGCCAAATTTTGCGCAAAAATAATTCGATAGCACGCACATGTTATAAAATGTTCATTAATTCAAGATTAATTTCTCATGAAATTATTAAAATTTTCTTGTTTTTTTAATAATTGATTACATTTAATATATAATCTATCACAGTTGATATATTCCCCATTAGAAATAATAAAAAATCCCATCTTAAAACAAACATAAAAGAGAATATCTATGCAGCAATGTGCTTGATATCAGTCCTTTTTAGGATTTCTTCAATCAAATCTAAATCCAAGCTTCTGAATATAGAATTATATTAAGCAATATGACAGGGTTTACGCGCTTTCCAATTCGTCAAAAAGCAAGAAACTCTCACAACCCAAACTATAACAGAATGAACTCGAAACATCACATATACATGCAATCCGACAATCATGCCAGATCGCTTCCGATAACAATTAAATCCTTGTCAAGGAAGTCGTGTTTTTCAAAAGGTTCATTTTCGTTCCCATTTTTCCTTCGCCGTATTTGCATAACCATCAGAACCGATGCTCAATACAAAAACCGGCACGGAAACTCGTGCGTGGACCCATTAGAAAACTAAGACACCCGGCAATTGTAGACGTATATAGGCATTCGAATATCCTTTTGAGAGGTGATAATAAGTGGGAAAAAATGCTCCGCCAGGCATAGCTGCACAGGATTGTGAGCCAGGCCGGCTGCCGGGGAGAAAACGGTGGCCGCTAATGCATCGGCTGAGCAAACAGCACCAGGTCACTTGAGTTTGTACTTAACGGGATAAATGGGCATCTGCCGTGCAATTATTTTCTCTGCAACAACACTAAATCACATTTATGACTTGCCTTTGGTTTCGTGTGAGGGCAGTGATTCAGAGAGAAGGCTTTTCCCACTGTCGCCATATGCTTTTCAGTGTGTTGATCTTTTGGGTTCAGGTTGAGTTAAATGGCGTGAAAGCCATATTTGGCCAAATTGCGCCAAACGGGGTACAGCTACGCTTTACGTTTATGAGCGGTGGCAACGGCCTTGGAAATTTTTTTTTGGTGAATTTCCAAAGTTCCCAAGGAAATAATTTTATCACAACTCTTTTTCTTTGGAAAATATTTTTCTTTTTACAACGGAAAATGAAAGCTTGAAAATACATTTGAGAACGTTTTAGAAAGTATATATTTAAAAAACTTTCGCAAAAAGTAGTAAGTTTAAACACATTTGAACCAGCAAAAAACTAAGCTGCGTATGTTGGGTAAGAATACCCTGAAACTTATCAATTACATTAAATACAGTAGGCCTTTTGAAAGAATAAGATTTTTAAAAGAAAACAAAGCAAGAAATAACACAACCTGATGAGTCAGAAATGTTCCGGGAAAAAACAATAAACGAAAATTCTACAAATGGCCAAAAAACAAAACTCTTAAACGTTTCGTGAAAAATGTTATAAAAATTCCATAACTGTAGAAATACAAATAAATGAACCAAAGTTATCACAGAAAGAAAATTTAAAAGGACCAATGCAATCAAAGGATATGTTAAAATCGAAATAACCAATGGAAGCAAAGAAAAAATTTCAAACAAACCAATGAAATTAAACGACTTAAACGGATTTTGGAAGAACTTTCTAGAATACTCAAAATGAAAATTTACCGTTTGCCGAGGTTGCCATGAAAACCACAATAACCATAAAGACATATGGGTTGCCTTAATCTACCGTAACTTGCTACTAGAAATGCGCCAAAAAAAATTGCCAAGGCCGTTGCCACCGCTCATAAACGTAGAGTGTAGCTGACCCCAAACGGGAAGTAAATGGCCTTTAAACTTTTTTAAGGACATATAAGACAGAAATGAACCTATGGAGGTATCAAACCTGCTCCTAAGTATTTACATCAACGTCACAATACAACAACACAACGGGCTATTGGTGTAGGTCCGGGATCAAGCCAGAAGGTAAAGATCCGATGATAACATCAAATAATTCTGTACCACGGTCTGATGACAAGTTCCACCAAAGTTTCAAGCGCAATGGACAAAGCTAGGGAAACATTTTTGTGTTCAAAAACTGGTAGTTCAGTACCATTAAAAACCGATTCTTGAGCATGGTGAGAATTACCGTTATCGAAATGATGATAGCGGTTTTCGATTTATTTGAAGTTTCTAAGATGTTATTTAAGGGATTAATTTAAGTTATCACAATGGTGGCAAACACCGTCGGAATTTTGACATGCCACCAGATACCTAATCTGAGCAATAATTTTTGAATCGAGGTCTGAAGTTAAATAAACATCAATTAGGATAAGCCACACTTACAAAAGCGACTCAGCTCTTAAAAAACATTGTTAAAGCGATATTCCTGTATTCAGTATATAAAATTTCTCGAGATTGTTTTACATTATTCTTTCAGATCAGGAAAGAACAACCTTGTTAGGACCAAGGACCACATAAATCTGTGACGTATGGGAGGGTTGCCAAAAATTAACACTAAATAATAAAAAGTAAATAAATAAGTTAATTTTATATGCTTAAAATTGCATTGATTTAATAGTTGTTTTGATATTTGGTTCAATTTTTGTAGCATCCAAGCACAAAATTGTTTCTAAATTTTCATTCGTCAAGCGTTTCCTATTTTTTGATTCGTCAACGATGAAGTTGCATGTGTTGGGCTGAAAAGAAGTCTCGAACATTCCTTGCAACACGTGGGCGTGCATTATCCTGTTGAAAGATAGCTCCAGGGATGCCTTGAAGGAAGGGAACGACTTCTGGCTCCAGCACTTCACGGACTTACCTGTTGCTATTCAGATTACCCTCAATTCGTAGCAGCTGAGATCGTCCATGATACGAAATCGCACCCCAGACCATAACTCCGGGTGTTCGGCCACTATGACGTTCGATAACGTACTCTGGAAGGCAGCGTTCACCGTAATAGCGTCTAACGCGAATGCGGCCATCATGGTTCCACAAATTAAAGCGGGATTAGTCAGAAAAGACAACTTGTTGCCAATCAGCCCACCAAGCTATGTGCTCATGAGCCCATTGCAGGCGCAGCCGTCGATGGTTTGGTGTGAGGGGGATCCTGTATAAAGGAATCCTTGCACGCAGTCCACGGTGCAACATACGTCAGCGAATTGACGAAGCCGACATTATTATACCTGTAGCAGTAGACCAAAGTGCTGCTAACTGCCTGGAGGAAGCTGTACGGTCATTCACCGCCATGATGACCAGGTGTCTATCATCGCGCGCTGACGTCCCCTTCCGTTGTCCACTCCCAGTTTTTCGAGTTGTCCGGTGCTTGTCGGTCCACTGCTTCGAAACTCGCATCACTGTGGAATTGTTCCGCTACACACGAGCTGCTATTGCGCGATAGGAAAATCCTCCTTCACGAAGGCCGATGATTCTCCCCCGTTCAAACTCCGTAAGTTGTGTTGAAATTTCACTCTATTTCGTCGTGGAGGCATACTTAGGTCTCACTAAACGTTCGCCACTAAAAAATAACCATGCACTATTTTCAACATCCCGCTACAGCCCTCGATGTATACGATTTTAGGATCAGTTCATAGGGCGCTGCTCACACCACGCATGCGTGGGGGCCCTGAAACTTTATTACTTTACATAACATCCTATAATAGACATTTGCTGCAAATTTCATTTCATTCGGATGATTCCTTCATGGTGTTGCATTTTTTGCAAACAGCAGTGTAGAAAAGAGGTGGAAAATAATTTTACGCAATTAATTTTAAAAGGAAATTTCAACTTCAAAGAAAGTCTGGAAAACGCATTGCAAAACGATTGAATATTTTACTCAATCTATTCAATTCATATTTGCATTGCTTTCCATGGTTCTATTTTCATTAACAATGCCCCCTAATAACAGGTTGCATGTGACCAGTTTCGAAAGCAATATTTTAATAACCATTGTTCAATTCACAAGGTCACTTAACTTTCTCTATTACTTCTATATCAATTTATTTGTTTAATATTTCAAGGTGAGACTGAATGCTTTTGTCTTAAGTGTTTCTGCCTTTTAGTCGTTCATCTATTAAGAAAAGTCTCATTTGAATTCTTAGCAATAAAGCACTGTGATATTTTAGCTGTACCAAATTTACATTTTGATTTATTTTAGCTGTACCAAATTTACATTTTGATTTATTTAGAAATAATTGTTTCAAGATAAATTTAAAGTGAAAACGTATTGTTTAACGTGCAACATACTAGACATTGCAAAGTTTTCAAACATTTTCCCATTAATATCTTATTTATTTAGAAAAATTCAAAAATATTCTTCAAATGAGCAGGAATACAATTTTTAGAATAAGTTAACAAGCTTTATTTCTAAACCAATAAGTAGAATTATCTCGAGATTTTTTAATTATTTTTACATTTTTATGAAGCGTAATTAGCTTTATGCAAAGTAAATATTTGTTTAGAGATATGAAAACTTTCCTTCAGGAGCTTTTATTTAGTGGTATATTGTAGTAATAAATAATAATGTAATAAAAATAATAACAAATAATTTAGTAATAAATATTGATATGTAATTATAAGAATGATATTAAAATATTTCTAAATATTTTACTTCATTAAAATTTGTATTGATGATTTTTTAATTATAATTTTAACAATTATATTACATTTATCTTAGTAATGTATCATTGTTAGCATATCTTGTTCAAGTAATAATTAGTACATCATCAGAAATAATTTAGCTTTCTTTTTGTGTTATGCGAATAGTTGGCGGCTGATTTATGTTACGTATCTCGGGTGTTTTCTCTTTTCTGCGACGATAAAACTTTCGTTGTTGTATATGCCCATTACTGTTCATCCCCTTACTTTGCATTCTGCGTCTTGTGTTTAGCACAACGAGAAGCAGTATTGTGAAATAGAGGTACCAGGTACACTTTTTCTCAAGTACAATATGTGGTTTCAGATATTACTCTTCAAAATGTTTCTCAACCTGTCTTTAAAAAAAAGCAAATTTTACTTTCTATTCTACAAAGAATGAAATACAAGTGCCAGCGCAACAAATTTCACAATAAAAGATCGAAGAACATCATTGTAAAATATATGGAAGTCAAAGTAGTTATAAAGCAGGGTTTCTTGGAGAAAGCTCCTCTACAAGTACTGGATTGAATTGGACGCCGTAGGCGGAAACTGTTTCACCTGTGCGGCTTTCAGCTGTATAGTCCGCCTTATGGAGTATATTCGGTTGCTTCATATTTTACTATTCAAACTGTCTCTTTTATAAAAAAAAAAATTTGTTTTTTTACAAAGAATGGAAAATAAGTGCCACTATCGCAATTCATTTCATGACATGAAAAGAACGAGAACCATTGTGAAACATGAAAGTCAAAATAATTATAAAGCTGGTTTTCTCTCAAGTTCTGTGAATAATTGCTCAAGTACCTAAAAATCTTTAAAATCCACACAAGGCGTTTTCAAAAGAAATGAAAATTCCCCCTTAAAAGTAACCGCTCACATGCAATTTCAGAACAGGAGATATAATCGAGAAACATTTCACCGGCATCTTTCAAAGCAAACCCAAAGATGACGTTAGCACGCAGAGAATTTTCAATATTTAGTTCAAAAAGAAAAGGTTTCCCAGCGCTATTTAAACGAAATGGGAAAAGAGGTTGTTCAGGAAACTAAGCAGTCCAACCTTGACCTAATCCTGTCGCATAACTTCTAATCCGCTATCTGATTCGGAATTTCGCATTTCGCAGACAGAAGTAAAACCCAGTGAAGACGTTTGAGGAAGCATGTGTGCATCGGAGATCCTGACACCTGAAGACACGAGTCTATTCAATGCATCATGGCTGAGATCTCGAATAGCACCATTCCTTATTGCCTAATCATGCGGAAAGCGCATTTGTATGTTACTGACACAATTCTCAACGTCAAATTGTGAGAAAAGTTTGGCGTAGGGTCGTTAAAAGGAGTGCATATTCAACACCTGCTAAAAATATTGGATGGGTAAACACGCTCCTTTTATTAGTTGCTTGGTGATATTTCTGTACAGAATATCATGCCGAATATGCAAGTTTCGCAAGTATGTGCTAATTGAAAAGACAGCAGCTGTAAATGCAACAAATTCAGGATTTATTGCACGATATAATCGTTTAAAATTTGAATTATTTAGCAATAATTTGCATCCAAAAGTCTATGATGGAACATTTTTGTGGCATCTTATTTTAGCAGCTTTACTAATAATTTGAATTTGATTTATGCTATTGACTGGTCGGACTCTCAAAAATTTGAAAAGTCAAATCATAGAATTTCAATCAGATGAAGGATGCACCTTTCTAACTGTTGAAATTAAATGCTTCTTCTGATTTATCATTCGCTTGTAACCCGAGGGCAACTAAATGTATTTGCTAAATGTGTACAGAATAAATTGCACAGACTTCAGTCAATAGTTAAGCAGAAACTTGGATTCATTCCATATTTACAAATGATTGTTTCTGTAACTGTGTTGAAAGTATTTAGTTTTCCACCAAACCAAACATCTAATTGGTTTAATTGCAATGATTTTACTATTCAAATTACTTCTAATACACGATCACATGACAAGTGAACTTCATTCATAGATGATAAATGTATTGCGAATCAAAAGGAAATCTGTTTCTAATCTCTAATCGAAGAATCCAAAAGAACCCTGCGTTCTTTGCTTAACGATTTACTTGAAAGAGAATCCCAGTCACTGTAGTAGAAAAAAAATCTTATCGGGCCCCATCGAGGTAAGGAATGACATCACCATTATGATTTTTCAATTTGCCAAAGATGTGAAATCACAGATCATGGTTAGGGTGGTGAAATCAGGTCCTGCACATAAACGAGAGGAGCTACAGGTACGGTACTGACGTCCTGTGATACTGTTTATACTGTAGTGTGCAGACTACTTTCTGGGATCGGTAATTAGATAGTTGAACTAACCCCGTACTGGAGTAAGGGTTGTTGGCGACATTACAGGATCAATCCCAAAGGGAAATATATGAACATAACACCAAGTAAGTTTGAACCACAGCGAGAAGACAACACCAGATCTGTCGTCACTCTTACCAAACTTCCACACCGCTCCAACGTGAGGACATTTGGAACCAGATTTAACATGCATCAGCCTCCCCCCACGTACGCGACTGTTTTTGGTTGGATCGAATCCCAACTCGTAACTCTCTGGTTTCTAATTCATGACTTTGCCAAATGAGCTACCGCGTCACTTTCTATGGATTCGGAAAGTTACAAACCTTTTCATTAAATTTCTTCAAAAAAAGCTGTTGTGTTCAAACGAAATGGAAAATGAAATTTGCTTTGAGTAAGTTAACGGGATGGCTAATGCACGTTGACATACCTCTCATGAGATACATATTTGTATTTCATGAGAGACAGATCATATGATCTGGTAAAGGGACCCTATATATTGCGATCTGGAGGGAAAGTGTTGGCGCCCCGCCTCATTTGAAAGGAAACATTTGCATTTGAAACGTTTAATTAGTGTAGGATACAAACGAAGTCATTAGTGCTAGTGACATGTAGAAAGAATACTAGGCTTTAATTCTATTGATTTACGCCGGTTGACATTGTCAATTATGGGGAGACGAGTGTTGAGTTCAATAGCTGGAAATCCTAACAAAAGTGCAGGTGGTTTAATTCTTGATACTGTACGGTATATATAACTATTTTATAATATATTAGTTACAAACCTAATTTATCTGATTATCCATTTCACGTTGGTGTGTGTGGAAGTTTGGAGAGTGAGATGCTCTAGCTCAGGTGTTGACCTCGTCATCTGACCGTGGCTTTAAAATTACAAGGTGTTGTCCTTGGATCTTCCCTTTCGGGATTCATCCAGGACCATCACCAGTAGCCCGTTGTTTTGTTTCACGCCGACGAAAATTCAATTACCTACCTAATTACCCATTCTGGTCCTCGGTACAACAGTGTCTGGATTTGAATCCTGGCCCGGACCATAATGTTCGTAAAACATTTTAAGCTATAGTCTAGGACTTATTCGTACTCGCACATCGAAAAACAGACGACAAAATTGACTTTGCCTCACAACGAACTATATCATGGATCTATTAACTCATGGACCTATTTTACATACGCTGTGACAAACAAACATATTTACAATATGTATATAACGTATGATTAAGATAAAATATAAACAGTTTTTTTTGGTAATTTTTTCATTAACGTCGTACTCTCTCTAGAGCAAAAACAACGGGCTATGGACGACGGTCCGCGTTCAATTCTCCAAGGGAAATATCCGAGGACCACACCACGAAATTTTAACCACGGTCAGATGAAAAGGCAACACCTAAGCTGGCACCCCACTCTCCAAACTTCCACACCAAGCCAACGTGAGAACATTTGAAGCCACGACGGATTTACGTGCATCATCCCATTTGTATACGACGGTCTTTGACTGGATTCGAACTCCAACCAGTCTACCGCACACAGCCCGAAATATATAGAAGAGATTGAATATTATCTTCTAAAAATCAAGTGACATTTTAGAAGATAAAGGATGTGAAAACACTAAATAATAACCACAAAACTCTTCATGTGCTGTACTCCGGACCGTCGCCAATAGCCCGTGTGTTGCTCCAGTGCGGCGTTAATTAAAACACCTACTTACCTTTATGAATTGTTGTTGTTTCTTATGCCTACACTGGCAGACCGGAGGAGTGCCAGGCCCGTCAAAGACGATAAGTGGCCAGGGGGTTGCGCCTTCCATGTTATTGAGCCCCATTGGGAGGAAGTCCGACTTTGCTCGACACATGACACATCCGTTTTACAGGAAGTCCCCTTTCATACATCCATTCACTCACACATATCGTAATTTAGATGCCAATCAGAGGCCGATAACCCCCTGATCAGGTACCCCCAGAGGTATTGATTTGGTATGGGAACATGGGGGACTTTGTGACCACGACCTATTTAACGTGCCCCAGTCACCATTAGTGAACACGACGGTCTTTAGCCAGGTCGAAGCGCCGATCTCGCAATCATCAGAATTTCAGGCTCCGCTGAGGACAGAACCCACAATCCTTCTGATGCGAGCCCGACGCTCTACTGACTGAGCTACCGCGGCTCTTATGAATTGTAATATTACGGGCTTAATATTTCTCTCCTTGCAATGAAACACGTCTTTTCAAGCATGGAAAAAGATATAACAATATCAAACCTTCAGTAATCAATCGTTCATGTTACCGCTTTCGTTTCGTCGTTGAATATCGTGTTGTAGTGCAATTTATGCGCAGGTGAAACATTTAACACCGCTGTTTTAATTCACGCCGCACTGACGAAGTTTGAAAAGCGTCAGATTTGAATATCACGATTTTAACCTATTTAGCACGAGTTATGCATGCGTACTGAATAGATGATTGATGTTCGGTAAATGGGTTCGGTTTTATGGTGAAATGGCTGTTTTGAACTTTTAAGGTCGTGATAACATTGCTCTATAAGACTCTATGTATAAGAATGATATTAGGTCATTCCTAAAAGCATTTCCTTTAATATTTACGAACAAATTTTGCTTGCTTTACTAAAAAGGTTTTTTACCAGTTTTGGGAGCAATATTTCTATAAAAATGACAAATTCAGTAACCAATTCTGAAATTTTGTTTCAATCCTAAAAAGGGAAATAAAGGTAAAATCATCAATTGATGGAGTATCTATATTTGAATTAAATTGTATAATGGATATACAAAATACTCAACAGAACTGAACTATTGCTTCAAAGTTATAACAATTTAAATTGAAAATAATTTTTTTGAAATGAACTATGTTGAAATATATCTAAACAAGTTAACCCTTCATAGCATTTTCACTAGTTCCAAATTGTTTATATCTATTGACGGCCGAATGTTACTCATATCTGGTTTCGAACTTTTAATAATGGTAATTTTAGTTAGCATCGTACTGGAGCAACACAACGGGCTATTGGCGACGGTCCGGGATCAATCCCTTTAGGGAAAGATACGAGGACAACACCTCGTAATTTTGAACGACGGTCAGATGACGAAGCAACAACTGAGCTGGCACCCCACTCTCCAAACTTCCACACCAACCCAACGTGAGGACTTTCGGCCTCGACAGATTTAAGGTGCACCATCCGCCTCTACACCATACGCTTACAAAGATCCATGCCTGGTCCCGGATTCGAACCAGGAACCTTCGGATCTAGAGGCTAACACCTTAACCACTATACCGGTTGGTCAGCTCGAACTTTTAATAAATATACGCATCTCTATGCACATATCTTGCCTAATTGTTACATTTACTACTAATGTATCAATAAAATGCAATACAACCGTTTCATAATTTCTATTCCTGAACATGTATGAATTCATTTCGTTAAGTCATTATGCACTGAATAAAATAAAGCAAGAAGGAAGAACAAGGCACGATTGCCAACATGAATATTAATATTTCAAAATGTAACTTTATTTTGTCGTCATACACAAATGTGTAACAAATGCCATTTTATCACATCCATTTTCTTCGACAAACGATGATTACAAGTGCGAAATTAACGAAAAAGTAGCGTTCTAAAAAAAGTCCAATAATTGAAGTCTTTTTATTTCTCTTAGCAAAGTTCGTGGTTTTCGTGAATTGGGAGTCATCAGAAAAGAAAAAAAATTAATAAACCGGATTCGTGAATATTTTTTATATATATTCTTGGTCATCGATAGTTTTCGATGAGCTTGTCATCCACGTAGGCATTTCATTAGTGAAAAACAATTTTTTCGAAAATGCAAGAATTGGCTGAACTAATTCAAACTTAGATCACCACGAGGCATTTAGTGGAATTTACGTTGCACTGAAGTACCGAAACGGGTAATTGGACGACAATCAAGTATCAATTCCGCAGAGAAAGATTAGAGGACAAAACCTCGCAATATTGAACAGGGTCAGCTGACGAGGTCAACACATGAGTTGTCACCCCATCTCAGAACTTCCACTCCAAGCGAACGTGAGGACATTTGATGTCACGACATATTTATATTCAATGTGCACCAGCTCCCACGTACACGACGGTTGAACCAAGTTTCGAACTATCAACCCTTCGGTTGCTAATCTAGGACTACACCAGCTAGGCTTGCCGTAACGCTTGACCTCTTAAAAATATTATGTAAATTAATTAATACTAACACAACACGTATCAGTGCTCTGAGAGAATAAGCTAGAGTTTTACGCAGCCAAATTTGGAAACGTTATTATACAAAGCATACGAATTCAACAAAAGTGTTTTAAAGCAATTCAATGTTGTCTTCTTATGCCCACCTAGATTTGAACCTTGCCAATTTCTACCTTTTAACTTTTTATGACTACATAACAAGGAATATTAATTACGCAGTCACAGAATTTTAAACGGTATTATTGTTTTTAGTAGTATTAACTAGTTTGAGTATCTCTTTGAATATTTTAATGAGTCCTTATATATTTCCTTATTCGTTATAAACAGAAAACACATTAAAAATGTAAAAAAACTGTACAGGATTGTATAAAATAATATTGTCAATCAAAATTAATAACTTTGAAAATTTGTTTGATTCAATTCTAATTTATTAGATGTTACAAAATGAATTGACCCCAACAATAATTTGAAAAATACTCCGTATAGTACGAAAAACTATACGTATTGGGTGACTTTCAATTTAATTCTGTCATAGAGTCTGTCGTCTGTCTCTCTGACATCTGTTATAACGTTGTTCAGAACTCAAGATATTCATAAAATATACATACTTTTTTACATAAAAAAAATAATAGTTAGTCTTTAAACAGCAGTACTTTAAAAACAATATTGTCGGTAAAGGAGTTTCAGCTAAAAGCCAAACACACAACATAACAGTTTAATTTAGAATCTTGTGTATACAACAAATATAGCAGAAAAAAAAAAATTTCAATTTACAAGGATACGGTATTTAAGAAAGAGAAGAAAAATAAATCGAGGATTTAAGAAAACGGCAAATTTTGTTCATACTTAAAAATAAGCGAACAAATCAATCTCAGCTCAAGTCGAAAACGCAACTAAATTCCGAAACCAATCGCTCAACGTTTGAATTGTTTATAGACAACGCACGCTGACGTATGGGTTTCAGCAGACCAAACGTCACAAAAATTCCTTGAGTTTATTTTAGATTCAGAAAAACATATGGAGGAAATCCATTTGAAAACTCGTCTTTGGTCAGCATGCGTGGTAGAGCAGTTCTAATACTGGACATTCTTCTTTCATCTGTTTTCCGATGTTCGTAGTTTGTATTTACAGGTGATGACAGCAAAATGTGATTTACGTGGTTTGAATTTCGCAATGACCGCGTTTGGGTGGGGTCTATTTTAAAACGGATGAACCTCACAATATTTCTCTCTTAATGAAATGAAAAGTTTTCTGTGCTTTTTTTTGTGTTGTCGATTGTTTCTTTCGACAATGACTGTTAATTTTTTCAAAGGAAAGTATAGAAAAAGTACGAAGTTATGGAACAAATGAAATGTAAAACTAATTGGGGATATTTATATATGTTAGAAACTTACACATTGACTATTGTTGATGAATATAAACACACCAAACTGTATTTATAAAAATACACTCAATCGAGTAAAGTTATGTGAAGTGATTTTAAGAATATGTTTTTTTTTTTTAATTACGTTGAGAGAGAGAGAGAGAGAGAGGAATGGGTCGTATTGACCATTTCCCTTCGTGCAGCCTAATATAAACTAGCCTTTGAAATATAGTTGTCAAGAGGTAGAACATTAAAATTTGAGTTGGACAAAGCAGGACGAACTATCAAATGGCTAAAATTCATAGTCTCTCCAGTGGAACACAGAGGGCTGTTAGGGATGTCAAACACACCAATCCGGTGGAGATGTCCTTGGAGATAGTCATGTCCGTTTAAAAATATTAATAATATGTGATAGCATTTATAGAAACTAATTTATTGCGTTGTATCAATTTTGTTAAGAGATAAGACAGAGGTACTGGATTTGTAAAACGATAGTGAATAAACTGTCATCACACACACCAAATAAGATAACGTCATACAAATGTGTGTGTGTGACGGAGACTTGTTCAATCACAAAACACGACACACACGGACACATAAAGAGTAAATCAAACAAGAAAACTAGTTTTTCATGCAATTTAAACTAATCTGTAAGACGTATTTACTGAATTATAAGACAAATTATTAAAGATCAAAATTAAAAAAAAATTGACACTCAACTAAGCAATATTCTTTGTTCAACTTGGTAAATTGAGTTTCCTAAGATTCATTTTTTTAAATAGTTCCTTTCTTGAGCACTGAATAAAATAATTGATATTTTTGCTAAATATGAAGATTAAATCCTTGACAGTTCTCTTTCATTTGTGAATAGAATAAAAATAACAAATTACGAATTATATTCATGTTCTTCAACTAAGATAATTGAGTTTTCCGAGAAACTCGTCTTCGAAAATAGTCCAGTTCCTGAGTGATCAAAAAATTCATTTAAAAATATTTGAATAGAAAGATTAAACTCTTAACAGTTTCTCTTCTTTTATGAATAGAAGAACGAATTAATTATGAATTGCATTCTTTCATTTCAACCAGGTAAATTGAGTTTCCTGAGAAACTCGTTATTGAAATTAATTCCTTTCCTGAGTACTCCTTGAGTTAGTTCCTTGAATGAAGAAAAATCGTTCATAAATACAAAGATTAAATCCTTGACATTTCTCTTAATTTATGAATATTCAGATGTCTTTCAAATAGATTGATTCGAAAGTAAATATTTATCTTCAAATTATCTTGCAAGACAGATATCCTGAGGCGTAAGTACCAGATCTTGCAAATGTTCTCATCCACATTACAAATTCTAGGATTCATTACATTAAGCATTGAGTGGAGAAAACAAGCACAAATATTTTTACGAGAAACAATGGTAAAAGACCGGAGTGTTCCATCTTGACAATTGATAGCAAAAGTTAAAATGGGTTTATAGCAAGGTTATTAAAAGTCAACACGTTTGCCTTTCAGGTTTTCCTTGTGAAAGTAAAGCAACTGCGTACTCACTTGAGTGTAATAAGAGACGCAGAAGAGCTATAAATATTATGATCGCAATTGTTACAGCGATGTGACCGCTTCTGGCCCCGCAATCACAATCTTTTATTGCTTGTTGAGGTTTCCACGATGTAACTCGTTCCTTAGTCTTAAGCAATTGCTCATTCTTAATGGATAAATTGGGTAGTTTGTAGAGTGCATGGAACTAGACTACGGAGTAATGGTATGCAGGATTATACAACATTCTCCCTGATGAATTCGAGCATTAAAATTTTAATATGGCTGAATTTCTTGGAACTAGGCTCTACGAAGTAACGGTGCGTGGAGTAGTTACAAATTCTCACTGGTTAATTCGTTTGATTAAAATTTTACACTGATGAATTTATTGGAAATATTCCATGCAGCAATCACGAATGCTTTATCTTCATAATCTACATATTTCTGCCTTTAACAATTTGTCAATTCATGTAGTTTATAAGCATAATAAAATACACAAATACAGGGTATGCATAAAATCTCTTTACAATTTCAAAAATTTATTACAAAGGTAGATGGAAACTATAATATTTTTTTTGCCTTATTCAATACACTTCTATAAGGGTACCCTTAGTTGCACGAAGATGGTACTCGATCTCTTGCCATGTTCGCTGTAATATACCCTCATCAATGGTGGCAATGGCATCAGTGTTCCTCTGCTTTCGATTAGCGATGTCCCGTACCTTTGTACGATACATCACCACATTGGGAATTGCATGTTCGTGGGTTTCTAAATGAAACATTTCCAGTCGGGTGGATTGGAATAGGTTCTTCTCAATTCTAGGCCCAATTCTCTGGCCACCTCGTTCACCAGATATCACTCCCCTCGACTTCGTTTTATGGGAGTTATGTTAAAGGTATCG